>VWYO01016358.1:44711-68990 GCA_013400275.1 Rhadina sibilatrix | reverse complement strand
AAATAAACCCCCAAATGTCTGATCAACACCCTTGGAAGCCGTGTGGTGTCGTGCCTGCCTGTGTGCTGCCATGAGCTGCCACATGCTGCCAAGAGAATCCTCCCGGAAAGCGCTGGTAAGGCTCCCGTACCTCACCTCCCTTCCAGGACTCAGAGAGACTTGTTGCCAGTTCTCCTGCAGGTACTAGCCGGGCAGGAGGAAAAGCAGGAGAAAGCAACATAGCTATATCTATTTGCCTAAGAAAAGCCATCTGTTCTTTGAGCTGGGTGGGTTGCCCCACTGGCCTGTTCTTTGACAGCCTGCTAAATGATCTGAATAAAGTAAAATTTTGAGTAAAGTCCACCAGGATTGTTTGAGAGTAATATTTCAAAAAAAAAAAAAAAAAAAATTATTCAAGCATGCCTGTAAATACCATAATCATAGAAGACCAAGATGAAGTACTTGGAATACTAGGTCTGAGACAGTGTTTTAGCTCCAGAACTATATGTGTCAATGAGTTGACTTATGTGTTTCTTTTCACACTGTCCTCTTTGTCTGTGTTTGTATTATATCTTCACCAGGAATATTTCTTTCTCTTCAGTAACATATATTAAGCCACTTCAGATGTCTTCCTTGATTTTTAATTTTTCTGCTTCATGCTGTCAACCACCTTGCTTAGATGGTCATAAAGCAAGAAAAAATGACAAAATACAGGAATATTATGTATTCCTGTACTCTGTTGTTTAATAATATCTTAACTTGAATTTTTACCTTATGCGTGTTTATTGCCCAGATATCTTAAGAAAATTTTTTCTAAACTGTTTGGGTGAAGAATTTTGAATGGAAAACGTGTTTGCTTTTATGACTCAGATTCATGAAAAATGCTGTTCTTCCTCAGCTCCTGCTTCTGCAAGTACAAACACGCACACACAAGCACAGACACACACACACAATATTTTCAGTGTACTCTTTTGGCCACTGTTCTTACTAGAGTTGTAACTTGGACATCTATGACCAGACTTGAGCTCATGCAGAAGCAAAGTCTCCTTTCCATCCCCTCTGACCTGAGACAATGTCATTGCATGGTGATGACAGAAACAAATTTGTCAGCTTCTGGACAAAGAAGAAATCTTGCTCTTGGCAACTTGTCATCTTTACAGATTCTCTGTTACATTTCAACAAATCTTGGCTGAGTCTGGCAGTTCTGTAGTATGAAATGCTGCCTAAATTAGTCTGGCAGGTACAACAGATGTGTTCATCAGAAGTTCTTTCTTTCCTCTAGTAAATTGTCTTAACATGGCAGCTTGAGATGTTAAAGAGAAATGTGCCTCTTTGCTGACTAAACCAATTCAAATTTATACAAGATAGATTAAATCTTTGATTCTACCAACAAGTTAAAGAATATGGTTAATAGTTCTGCAAGCCTTTTCTTCAACTGCCTAACTTGTTTTATTTGGTCCTTACATTGTGTAATTTTGTTGGCACTTATATGTTTCATAAGACTTGTACGTGAAACTCATACAACTGGCTGAGTTTTATCTGCTGTTCACCATGTTGTAGTTTGCAAAAATATTCATAAGAGTAACATTTTCTGACAAACTGTAAAAATCCTCTTGGTTTCAGTGCAGAATGTATGGGGTCAATATGCTCTTCAATAATAAATAAGTACTTGACTCCCCTAAAGTTGTTTAAATAGTAATAGGTAAATTGAACTTCAATATCTAGGGTGGCAGTCTATTGCTTTTGAATGTTTATCTATATTTTTTATTATTATTAATATTGATATGAATTCTCAAACCAGAATTTCAATTAAGCATTTTCACAGTTGAGGGGAAAGAAAAAAAAAAAAAGCACCCCAAAAAAAAAAACAGTGAAGACACATATTTTTATGTAAAATTCATTATTTTGAGTCAAAAGAAAATAATGTCTGGGATTATAATTAGTCTTTTAAGAGACATCTGGGTGATTGTGGCCTAACCCATATTGTAACTATGCAAAGCATAGCAGATGATCCTTTCTGATTTCACATCATCTCACAGAGTACAGTATAACCTTCTTAACTGACACTTTGCTAATCCTCATTCTTTATGAATCTGCACAAAAAAAATTGGCAGTGTTTTCACTTCCACTGAGCAAAGATTTAAGATTAGGGAAAAGTGCTGAGAGAATGATTCATGTGTTGCTGGGATGTCACTATCTTTAGAAGATGCACTTAGTAGGATAAAGTACATTATTAAATAGCTGACATGTGTGACACACATCCTTATTTTCTGTTCTGCTTTCATACGTGATAAATTTCTAAGCCTAGTAAAATATATGGACAACTTGGTAGGTATTAAAATTATAAAACTTTACCATACAGAATTCTTCAATCCTCATTGCAGAATCCAGGCATAAACTGGGCTTCAAGTTTTTGGAGGTTATAGTTTTGTGTGCAGTTGTGGTACATGAGCTGCACAGTGCATCTGCTGAATCATAAATTATAGTTGAAATTATTCATGAGATTCCTCTTCCTTAGTCTTACAGTAAAAAACAATTTCTAGACAATGTGGGTGATTTGATTAGGAATCTCTGCTTGAAGTGATTTATACTGAGAGGGATTTCATGGATAATTTTTTTCCCTGCATATATTTTTGGATATTAAAACTGGTTGTTTTTAGGACTTCTGAATTCCATTTCAGGATGGGATTGTCTGGAATTCTGGGAATTTGTTGGGGCTTTCAGTTAAAATTAAAAGGCACAGCTGAGTAGTGTGTAGATTTAAACTATTTCTCCATTTTAATTTAGAGAAGAGTCCCTTACTATAGAGAAAAATATCCTACAAAGTGATGTCATAATTTTCCTACTCCCTGTCTGGTTCACCTACCTTCATAGACCCTCTCATCTCCCTGCTGCTTCATGCATTTTTTCACTCTACAAATACACTCTGCAATGTTGTTCTGGATTTCAAACACTAAATAGAATTTAAGGTTTAAAGCACTTGAAGTTGCAAGTTTTGGAGGGAGGAAAGCAAAGTGCTATGAAGAGAAAGTTGTCTAAATGCCAGGAAATATGAGCATTTTTATTTGTTAAAGTCAAAAACAATTAATATTTCTTGTTAAATTCTCAAGAAATCACTCAGGCTTACTCATTAATTATGGTGGGGGGTCTGTGGTCTGCTTGCCTCCAAAATACTCCTTGAAAAGAGTGCTTTGGGAGTAAAGACTATTATAATTTATGCCAAAATAAAAAATACATATCCTTCAGAAATTATATGTGTAGTTACTAACGACCATGTGATTGTCCTTAAAATAAATACAGTTCATCATAGTTCTTTTTTTTTCCAGAAAAATTGAAGAATATGTATATTACGCTTGAATTCAAACTTGTCTCATGTTGGGAAATTGCTTACTTAGATATTTTTACATCAAGTTCATGAACTTTATAAGGTTTACATCACCAACCCTCCAAGATAACTAGAACAGTTTACCACAATCATAAATGTTATATAGATTTTGATCAACATGAATAGTTGATCAAATCAAAACCTATATAACATTCACCCAGACTAATTCTAAAATTGTTTCTGAATGAAACATGTTGTTGAGGGTATGTTTTTCTATTCTTAGATTTTGCTTAAAAAGTTACCTCATTTAATGATGAGTTATTAAGAACAAGACATATCTTCCTCTTTTGTTTAGAATCTTATAGCAAGGCACATGTAACAGCGATCTCATGTGAGAATGCTCACATAGCATTTGTTTGATTCTTATATTCTTTTCTAAATCTCTGGTAGATACATGACCTTTTTACAATAATATCTAGCACTGTGCTCTTTTTGGCATTTGAGAATTGCCTTCTCTAATGTTTAAACAGAATATTTGTGTTGCAATTTAAGTTAAGCATGTTCTATTTTTTCCTTGTCCTCTCTCAGAGTAATTGAAGCCTGTCTTTTTATAACATCCTTATTGTTATTTCCTGAGAATTTATTCTTCCCTGAGTTACCTTTTCTTGAGTCTAAGTATGCTCTTTTATCGTCAGCTTCACTTTCCTAACTTTTAATCTCTCTGCCATTCAAGACTGTGCACTCTCCACTTACTTTGTTCTCTTTTTGAACTGAGACAGAACAGTTGAGACTGGGCCCTTAGCAGTGTATATTAAAGGGAAGTATACTAATTGCTGATTTTACACATAATGCTCCTAATAAGGTACTTCAAATTTACTTTCTTTTTGCCTGTTTTGAAGTATAATCTGTTATCCAAGATACTGGCACTGAGATAGTTATCCTCTATTTTCTACTGTTTCTTCAGAACTCATTATTTGTCTCTATTTAAGTGTCTGTATATATCTTTATTCAACTACATAATTGACGCCAGTCTAATTTTTTCAATTTGTCAAGCTCTTATTATCATTCTTTTCCTGAGATATATTTAACGTTTCATTTCCCAGGATTTAAATAACTCATAAATTTGATTAGCTTACTGCCTTCCTTTCAATTCTCCAGTCTAAGCCTCTATTTGAATCCTAAGAATCCCTAACCATGATTTTCAAGGCCAGTTCAAAACATGGCCAGTTCAAAGCCTAACATGGCTTTGGACACTAATAATGTTCTACCTGGACTGATATTTTTAACAATTGCACTTTTCTATGAGGCAGCTTAACTAATCCCTAATGTTTACATACTTCTGAAGGGTGTTCCAGGTAATTACCAAAATCTCCTGAGGTTATAACCTTCTGTCAGATCAGCTAAAGGGAATTAGCTGAATAGCTGGATATAGTTGGAGGAACAATATTGTCATGCATCTATGCTTTGCCTCCTTTGTCTCTGTTCCTACTCAAAGACCTGGAGAAAGACCTTTATGACTGCACTGTGATGGTAAAGTCTGTCCTCACTAGTTGCCATTCCCTACACCACTGTGGCACTGTGCTGTGGACTTCCTTGCTAGGTGGGACTGAAAGGGCATCAGGAATCCTGGATGTCTCCCCTGTCAGAGGCCATCACCCTTCCCTATGTTATTCCCCAGCACGGTTTTAGGCATTTCAAAATGCAGACTCTGACTCAGAGATTTTTGCTTCCATATAAGACTTGCTTCACCAGATCTCTGAAGGGTGGTTCTGCACCCTTTTTAACAAGGCCCCTACTTTATATGACAGCATTTTTAGAATCTTTGCTTTTGGTTGAGAATCAAGCCCATGTTTTCCACAGAAGATGAAAAGGAGGGCAATCCTCTGGGTTCCTTTCTTAGCCTCTATCAGACAACACAGGAATAAAGCTTCTCTGTGGGGTTTGGAGGTTAATCTTGGTGCATGTTTACAGTGCTTACTTAGTATATCTCTGTAGAATAATCTTCCTGACAGTGAGAATGTCTTCAAGCAACCTTGATTCCCAGAGTGCCCATTTCTTACAGCTAGAGCTACCAGGAGGGGAGCAGAACTGTTTCTGCTCTGGTTTCTGCCGAAGCTTTGCTGGCAGTGGGAGGAGCTGCAGATACTACAACAAGGGGTAATAATACCAATGGGTGACCTGCAGTGTCAGGGCCTTTTTTCATGTCCAAAACATGAAGAAGACCAGATAAGATCATACATAATGTCTTATTGGACAATTTGTGTTCCTGCTCTTAGTTTTAGGGAGGAGTTTCTGGCATTTTGGCCCTTTTTTCAACACAGGTTTCCCCTCCACTCTGCATTCACAATGGCAGAGGAGACTTCACCAGTTCCTCTTGATAAAGCTTCAGTCTTTCACTCTTTATGCTGTCACTTATTAATAAAGCCTCTTTTTAAAGTTGCACAAGTGGATTTTTAAGCAAAACACTCTCTGCTTTGTCCTCTGCTCCTTCCCCCAACAAATTACTTATTTTAATTTCTTTAAGGGTTTTTTTCTTGTTAAGACTATGTTAAATACATTAAGATGACTCTATTCTGCAGTATGAAAGAGAAAAAAAGCACCAAATATTGTCTTGGCTGCCAATTTTTCTGTTTCTGAATCTCCAACATGCCAATGTAGGACTAATTATGAGGCAGAAGACAAGTGAAAAATGTTCTGTGGAACTGAAGAGCAGCTGCAGGAAGGACAGAAGCTCAGCTTAGTTGCAATACACTTTGTTCAGATATATTGGTTGTTGAACTGAAGTGACAGCCAGTTGGGCTAGCACGTAAACAGGTTAGGCAGAAAGGAGGAAAAAAAAAGGCTAGGCTAGCTGTAAGAGTTATACTAAATTGCTGCCTCTTTGAAGTAAAATAGCAACCAAAATATCAGAAAAATTAAAAATGGGGTGGTGTGTTTGTGTGGTGGTGGTTTGTTGTCTTTTTTTTAATTTATTTATTTATTTTGTTTGGTTTTGTGTTGGTTTTTTGGGGGGGGGTTTTGTTTGTTTGGTTGTTTTTTGTTTGTTTTGGTTTTTTGTTTTTGGGTGGGGTTTTTTTTGTTGTTGTTTTTTGGGTTTTTTGTTTGTTTTTTTTGTGGTTTTTTTGGGTTTTTATTTGTTTTTTGTTTGGGTTTTTATTTGTTTGGGTTTTTTGTTTGTTTGGGTTTTTTTGTTTTTTGTTTTTTTTGTTAGTCATCAGACATTCTACCAAGCAAAGTTGAACTTACTGGGCAAAATTATTTTTATATTAAACAGGTGAACCAAAAAGTCTATGAGAAATTCCAAATAGCTGCAAAGAAATAAAGAAATTTTACCTGAAAGTTTGGCATGCAAATAGTAGAATGATTTGAGCACAATACAGGGGAAAACTACACATGAAATCTGGGTAGGTAATGTCTGCAATATTATGGTGATGGTTCCCAAATTTTGTCAACACTATTAAGGAAAGGTAGAAAAATCAATACAGGCACTGTAAAACACTCTTTTGAGCTTACAGTAGCACAAAGCTGAATTTTGATTTGCTGTATTCCTATAGTTCTTCTTGGCTATTTCCATGTTAGTGCCTTAGTGCTTTTAGATTTTTGGAAGCTACTGAGATATTTGTTTTACTGCAACTTAGAAAAGCAAAAATTTGAGCATTAGCTAGTTGTAGACTAAACTTCATCTCAGTGAGATTTTAGAGACCTATCTCAATAGAAAAACTCACCCTAAACTGTTTTTAACATATTCTTTTTCCCTGCTAATGTAATAATCCCCTCTAACCACAATTTAGTTTTTGTGAGTGTTTTTGCTCTCTCCCCAGTAAGAAGGTGTATCAATAATTACTTTGTATTGGATACAAATATTATTCTTGGTATAATAGCTGGAAATGTTACCAAACTACTGGCACCACTGGAACATTTTGAAAATTACATGACTTCCAGGTACTACAGAGTGTTCTTACATATCTTTCTTAGGGTGTGCACAAAAACCCCATCAACATTATTTCAGATTTTGAGCTCAAATAATAACTGGGAAGAGGAATATCTTTGCAGACCTGTCAACAGGTTTCATTTACTCATGTAAATTTTCTATTAATTTTATTTGACGAAGTGACTTGATTCTTCCATCAATAATGTAAGAAGTCCTTACATAAGTAAAGAACTAAGAAAGCATTTTCTCATTTTTGTACGTGCCATAGGAATGCCCATCAAACTGAGTGAGAGCATTAATCAGTTAAACGTTGGTAGGATAATTAAGAAACAGTCTTACTTACATCTCTGTCTGGTTATGGACCAACTCAGACTTCTCTGCAAAAATAGCAGTAAAATTTGGGGGCTTTTTTATACATATCTAGTTAACAGCTTAAGAAGAATGCTTTCTTGCTCTATTTCATTTTCCTTTAAAATACTTTTTCTAGCTTTTTGAATATTACAATTAACTATCCTTACTGGAAATGTTCCTGGGGAAAAAAAACTTTCACTGTCCTAGTATTTGCAAGAAGCAAGCATATAAAATGAATATTACCTATTTGGAGCAAACTTATCACCAGAAACTGTTGATGTCCACCATATTTTGTGGTAGAATCACATTATTTTTAGGTGACATTGGAACAGTGAGAATGAAATTAATGAGATACATTCTTTTAGTGTGCTAAATTGGTTTGAGCCCATTGGGGTGATTATTATGCAGTTGAATCCAGGAAAGAAAGACACCATCAGGCCACTGCTTGGTTTTTATGGCCTTGACTGGCTTCACCTGGGACTTCCACGCACACTTACTGCCCCAGGGCTCCAGTTAAGCCCAGGTTTGGGAACTGTTCCTTTCCTCAGCTGTGTTACTGGAGCGTTAGTGCTTGTTTCCTCCCCTAGCTGCAGGATCTAAGTAGTTTCTCACCCGGATAAAGCATTTAAATACCTGGTTTAGCCTTGTCTCTGGCCTAGTAAACTTATATTTCAGTAAGTTTTTTGTCTCTGGCCAAATAACCTTCTGTTCTTGGCCACAGCTCCTTTTGAAGAGCATGGGGCTGTCAGTGGCACTTGCTGGCAGTTCTTCCCCAGCCCACCTGGCTCAGGTGTTGGGTCTGCACTCTGTTAGTAGAGCCTGCCATAGCTGGAGTCATCTTCCCCTCAGCAGAAGTCTGTCCTTGCCTTTCCCCAAAAGACAGCAATTTTCTGACTGGTGCTTGAGGAAAAAATGATCATATTTTCATTCAGAAAAAACTGGGTTTCAGAGAGTAGGAACTTGGCAAATAAATTTGTTGGACAGGTCTGTGCCCCAGTAAATCTGGGCTTCATAATTCAAGAGGAATAGTTGGTTATCCATGGTTATATGAATACAATTCAAAAGACCATTTTAGCATTTAAGTAACAAATTGCATGTTTTAAAACTATGTTTACAATTTAAGAAATAGACACATTCAAATTTTTTTTCTGTTACCATTAGGTTTATCCTCATCATCCAGCCAGGGTCAGGGTAATAAAGTAAATTCTGTGAGTAAAATCTGATGCAAAGTTTTTGTTTAATTTAAAACAATATGTTTTTGAGATTTGTGAGCAGCAGATTTAACTTGTGGGCACAGATTTGTAGCTTGACATGAGCACAAGAAAATTGAATGCTCTGTCTGTATATGATGCACGTCAGTGGGAGACTCCTGTCTGCATTTGTCTAGGGTAGATTTTGGCTATAAAACTAGTCCAAAACATTTCCCAGCAACTACACTGATACATTCTTTGACTATATTGTAGTTCATCACTCTACAGAGCAAGAGAAACAGAACAACAGGAAGCATTTAATTCTTGGTGACTAATTTTACTTGTGTTTTGTTCCTGTTCAGTGGCTGATGGACTTGCACTTGAGATATAGTACCAGTAATAAATTTGCAGTCTTGTAGAAACAGTTTCAATGATAAAATATGCTTGTTTGAGTTTGACTAATTGAAAAAAGAAATCTGTCAACCCTATTGAACTATAGCACTCCAATCTACCCAGTCAAATCTGAAACAGACTATTTAAGGATTATTGAATGAAGAAAACTGGAAAAAGGATAAGAGATTAATAAGGTCACAACAAAACTATTTTTGAGACAAAAATTTACGAAGACTTTACCTGTAAGTTCAGCTTTGGCTCAGTGAATAGTGTTATTCATCTCAGGTGAACTTTCATAGCTCACATCTACAAACAGTCGCCTACAGGTCCAAAAAAAGAAAGAAAAATAAATAATGATTGTAAGAACTTAAGCCACAGAAATTAAATATATTTTACAGAAAGAAGGCAGTAAATAAAGGGCAGAACTGGGATGAGTAATGCAGTTAGTATAAGAGATTTCTCAGGACAACAGATTGCACTTCAATTTGAATTGAGAATAGTTTGTGTTTTCAGCTAGTATTTTCTTATTTGCTTCATCAGTCTTGCTAAGAATTTTATTGCTTTAAAAATGCATGTATTTTTATTTACTGTATCTCCAGTAATTTCACATTTATATGTGTATTAGACAAGAAGGACCCCTAATAATGTAGTAGAGGTTCAATTGGCATTCCCCACTAGGACCTAAAACCCCCTCTTAGCAGTAGGGGGTTGAGAATAACCTGTTCTTGGTAACAGTAGAATAATTTAACTATTCCCTTTTTCTATGACCTTTAAGAGTACTCATGTATCCTGAAAAAAAATGTATGTTTCTCCCATGAAGAGTAGTTTTCTCTCTGACAACGTGGTTCCACTAATTTCAAATTAACTCCTCTGTTTTCAGAATGTAAATTATACTAAATTATAGTAAATATTGTTAACTTATACTCCATTTCAGAACAGAATTATACTAAGATTTTGGGAGGGATACGCCATTGAAAAACAAATCTGTTTAATATCCTTTTGCCACTGTTCATGAAATATGATGTTCTTAAACATTTAAACAAGTACTAAGGTGCATTAAAGGAGCAATGTAAAACCAAGAAATCTGCAGTAATACACTTCAGATCTTGTGGTCTTTAATCAGAAATATTATATTTATTATTGCTTCCAAGTGTCCTGAAAATGTTTCAGTTTAATGGTTAGAACTTGTTCAAAGCTGGTCTAAGCATATCCTGAAACAGAAATGAGAAGCCTAAATTACCTTCTGTGATGTATTTCTGCTGGAAATAATGAAGATGTATTTGACTGCCTTGCAGGCACTTAAATGTATGAGAACCTGAATCAAAATATTCTTAGTACACACTAGCATCGTCTAAAATAAATCATATTAACAGTTGCATGTCTAGGGAAAGTGTGATTTTAAACAGCTAAAGAGAAAAAGGAATTATTTTACTTCAAATGCTGAGGTGCAATATAACAGAACTTTGTTGCTCAGGAGCACTTCCTACTAACCTCACTTATGATTAAAGCTGACAGTTGATTTTTTTTTTTTCTTCAAATCCTATTAAATCTTTTTTGTCCCTGAAAGCAAATTTTCCAGGAAGCTTAGAAAAGAGGCTATTTCTGCATTGCACTTCCATTATTTAGAAATTTTATAAAGTCCGTTTTGAAGAAAACTCAAAAGGAAACCATAACAAAATGTTATGACTTGAACTGAAACTATGACTCTGTTCCTCACCATTCACCTTCTTTCATTAAACAGTTTGGCCTCCTACAAAAATTACATATGAAAAATTATGAAAATTACGGTTCCATCATGTTAGAAAACTTTCCCTGAAAAATTAGATTATTTATCATTTTCCATTTAAAAAGCCATTTTCCCTCCAAAGAGCCAAAGGAACACCAAGCACAGCACAAATGTGTTCCCACTGTTTATGGTTTGCCTCATGAGGCATTTTGGAGGACTTCTCTCACCAAAGGAAGCCAAAGGAAGGGAAAGTTCAGCAACACAATGGAGCTTCTCCAATGTGTAGTAGAAATACTGGGGAGAGAATGTCACTAAGCATTCACAGGAACATAGACCCTTACTAAAAGGTCTCTTGCCATAGCCTGCTATTTCTATAAAGGCTTGGCAATGTGCCATCTTGATGGGCTGATGAAAAATACATATTTTACAAAGATCCAGGCTTATTGGACAAACAGTTCAATAGATATGATTACGTTTTAGTAAGGCACAGGAGTGCCATTTTCAGCAGTTTGATATTTTGCCCATTTCTACTCCCTTGACACCTTAAATACATGCCTTAAGTTTTAGCTCTCATCTTTTTCAGATTCTGTACTGCATTAGTATGTAACTCTGAACTTCACATAAAGTGTTAGCAAGTTCTCTTCACAGTTTAATGAAACAAAACAATCCTTCTCCAGCCCGAAAATCAAGGACACTGTTACAGCTTCAGGCCCAAAATATAAACAAAAGCAAATTGGGGGGAGCAAAACTGGGAGATTGTGACTTCATTACTTGGAGCTGTAACTGGACAGTTAACTCCAATATGCAAATGGACCAAACTTGTAAAAGTGTGAAAACATGCTACCTGTTGTTCATCTTGGGTGTAACATCATCCAGGCTCTTGTACTGCCCAAAGTGTATCCTTTGAAGACCTTTTTAATAAATACCTACTTTATTCCTTTAACACTGTCTAGCCTGTGGTCTAGGTAGTCTCTCTAGGCATCAATTTTGTCTGGCCATGTGTGGTCACTGTGAGTCAATGACACCTGATCTGGAAATCTTACCTGACAATTTGTAGCAGAATCTGTTTCTTGCTCCAGCACTCTGTAGATTGGTGACTAAAATGATAAATACTCTGTGATTGATTGACTAAAGAGGAAAATGTACAAGAGTTTTCTTCTTTATCGAGGCTAACGGAAATGTAAAATGGAGACATCTTTGGACTAGGACTCAAAGAAATGTACAAAAAGTGTATTTGAAGAGTAATATGTATGTCTAAATTACAACTAGAAGGATTAAGTTAAAAGATTTTACTGGACTTGCTTAGGATTTCTCACTGGGTTAACTATCAAATATTTTTAAAGTCAGCTGTCTCTTTATGATTTTAAGCCAACTCTTAAAGATAGAGGCTATCTTTTCTGATGTTTTGTCTCCATTTTCTGTGCTTTTCTGACTTCCACTGATGGGCTGGCTGGTTGATGATTACAGATCCATTACTCATTGTTGATCATGTTTTCCTGTGGAACCACTCTTTGCCAGACTACTGTCACTTCAGCTGAAGGCTTTATCTGTATTTGCTTTTCCAAAGAAGATAGCAAAAAGCATGGCTGAGATTAATCTTAGATGTTTATGAACCTTCCTGATCTAAGTGTGTACCAAAATATTAGAAAAAAAAAAATTCTCAACAGAGGATAAGAAATATTAGAGAAGGACAAATGAAGAACAAAGGCACAAGCAATCATAAAGCAATATGTATTTGTCAGGCTTTCCTGCTAAGTTACTCTAAATAAATGTCCCATATTACATCTCAGAGGATGCTGTTATATTTTGTACTTTATCACTACTCCCAATTGCATCTTGAATGAAACAGTTTTTCTGCAGGTTCTTGGGGATCAGGAGTTAATGACTAATCTCCATCTTTCCATTCCCCAAACACCCCCCCCCACCTTTTTTTTTTCCTGAAACCAAAAGCAAAATAAAGCCTTGTGCTCAGCAGAAATAGATATGAATGAAAACATCCTGTTATTGTAATGTCAAGCACCCAGAAGGAAGGTCAAGACTGATGATAGGAGGCACTTTGACATGAGAGAGGATTATTCTGCCACTTCCCAAACACTTTGATACCAGAAAATAGCCATAAGAAAAATGCAAATTCATGACTGTAGATATTAATGTGAATTCAAATTTCTACTGACACAAGCAAGAAAATGGAATTTTGAATATACTCTGCATTTATTTTCATGCTCAGGTTAGATTTTTGCGGGTAAGTTGCAGAGTTAAGTGTTGAAATTAATGATTTAAATAGTTTCAAGTGATAAATGTACTAGAGAAAGTGTGGTCTTCTTTGGGGACTTTCTGCAATCAGAGAGAAAGAGAGTAATTTGTCCAATTACGCACCTTACTCGAATATTGGCTATTGGTATTGTCTGTGTCAGGGGCAAGGAATTTTGGTTCTCCATGTGATTCCTAGCTGGAAGTGCCTGCAGCAGAGATAACTGTGCTACACTTGATGTCAGCCTCACCAGACAAGGTCTTATGGACCTAATAATCATCTCCTACCTGATGGTGACCTCCACGAAAAAACAACATGGCACAAGGGAACAGAAAAGCAGCAGGATTTAATTTGCTTCCCAGAAGACCTTGTAAAAAAATGAGACAACCACATGTAAATCCTGTGTGAGAACATAGAAGACATCATAATGATGCGTTGGAAAATCACTTGCCTGCCTCTTTCCTATACCTCTTTATGCCTTCCCTGAGAGGCCACACCAGGAGGATACCACACTTTTGAAATCTAGACTGTATTTAATGTAAGTTAAATTATGTCTTATATCCCATCTTTATCTGGCTGTCCATAAGACTATTATTGTAAAACAAAATTCTCCCCAAGTTTCATACAGAACATTCTGTCATTGATTGATTTACTGGCATCAGTAACAGTTGCTGAACCCTCTCTGGATCACTACAGTCAGAGGCTGGGTCTCCACAGAGGCTCTAAAAGCTGTCATGGGCACCTTCTAAACTTACAATAATAGGAGAAAAATCTTTACAAGCCTGAATGAGGCTGTTTTGTTCCTTCTCTCTTCTTCCTTGTTTTGTACAAAGAGGTCTTAACACTTCACAAGAGCTCATGTGGAGGTAATGGTAGTAGAAAAAATAAGGGTTAGGCTGGTCATTAGAGCTGAAAGAGCATGCAAGAATTTAACTGGTTGACATGTACAACATCTCAAAATAGAGACAAATTGAGGTGGTCTTTATCTTACATAATTTGCATGAGTTCTTTTTTTCCATGTTGAGAAAAGGTAGGAGATAGAAAATACTAACAATTTCTCCCAGTATAAAAATCACAGGCAGCCCTCTGGTGATGTAAGACTCTAAAATAGTTATAATTATTGATAATTAAAATAATTTGCTAGTAATCTCCCTGTCAATTTCTAACAGTCAGGAACTGATTACTTCCTAAAAAAAAAAAAAGTTGTACTTGCTTTAGTTTTCCTTTTTTGTGTGCCATTCTGAAATAATTAGAAAGTATAAACTAAAACAAAATGTCACAATAAATATTAAAGTAAACCATTTCAAATATCAACAACATCATGTCACCAACCTGAGTGGAAAATAAATGTTTCTTTAGTAAAAATCTCCCACCAGAAAGCTGGTAATATCCTAATCTTAATTCTTACTCATCTCTGGCTGTCCAAGATTAATTTCCATTTGCATTTGCTTCTGTGCTTGAATAGCAGTGCTTAATTTGATTAAACTTTAACCCTTTCTTATGTTTTTAAAAAATGTATTTCTTATGTGGTGGCATTACGGTCTTTCTGCAAACATAATTTTTCAATGTGATTTTTAACTTCACCAACTTTACATGAATAAATCAAACTATGAAAGCATTTTTATTTAGTAATACCTAAGACAAGAAAAGGTATCTCTGAGTCTTATCTTACAAGGTAAGATAAGACTCAGAGATAGTAATCTTAATGAGTTGTCATTTACTAAGTGGAGTAATAAA
Source organism: Rhadina sibilatrix (assembly GCA_013400275.1). Taxonomy (NCBI): domain Eukaryota; kingdom Metazoa; phylum Chordata; class Aves; order Passeriformes; family Phylloscopidae; genus Rhadina; species Rhadina sibilatrix. Next base: position 54,107 of record VWYO01016358.1, on the reverse strand, counting down.
GGTGAGGTGACATCCCAAAGAAACTACAAACTGTTGATTTTAACCATTTTTTGGAATTAATATTCCAAAATCAGAATATATATCACTTCCAGGATTTTGTAGTCCGGGTTGGATGTAGCTCTGAGCAATCTGTTCCAACCCTGGCAATGGCAGGGTTGCTGGAACTCAATGATCTTTAAGGTCACATCCAACCCAAACCATTCTATGACTCAATGATTCAGTGATACTGATTCTTTTTTGTTTTGCTGTCATGTCAAGCCTTGATCCTTGGCAATTTGCTGTTTATAAATGATGTGTTAAATTTCAGACACTGTCTAAATTTAAACCAAAATGATGGTAAACAATCTCTAAGACAAATGCAAGCCCCCATTACTTAAATTTTTAATAGAATTCTACAGAATGCATTTTGATACATTTCTGAAGGTTGTCAATGATAAAAAAAAATTGGGGAAGCACTACTTGAAGCTGCTACAGCAGATGCCACCTGTGGCAATTTGTGTTTTAATTAACAAATGTTCAGTATTTACTGAAGTAAAGAACACTGAGACATACTACTATCCTGTGATACTGAAGAAGTACTTCAGGAAGCATTTTTTTTTTCTCTAATTTTGAATGCCTGTGTCAAAACACGATCATCCAAATGCAAATAACATTGCAATTGCTGGATTTCAATGACATCTCTGACAGGAAAAGCAGAGTAAGAATGTTTATCCATATATTCTTTCATTACTCTTTCTCAGAATATTCTCCAACATCAAGCAATCCTTGATCAAGAAATTCCTAAGCAAGAAGTGGTATTTTTTAAAATGAATATGTAAAGAAGGTTTTACATATGTCTATATGAAGACACATAAAATGTAAAGTGATATTTAAAAGCTTGCACCATTTCTGGTTGTATAAATTCTTTGAAGCCACAGCTGTGTGCATCTAAATCTGAGACAACATCTTTAATAGTCTAATTAATGACAGAGAGGAGTGGGGCAATTACAAAAATAGAACTCTAATTTATGCAGAGTCACAGCCTCTTTGCCAGGTTCTCTATCAAAGGCAGTTTTTTCCCCCTTTTTCACTGAAACAGAATGAATTCTTAACCCGAGAGATTCTACTGAGGCAGGTGCCTGAAGATTTATACCTCCTGTCCCCATATTTCTCTGAAGCAACCTCATCATATGTACCGCCTAAGAACCTCTTTCAAAATGTGTTCAATTTGTGTATTGTTATTTACCCTAATGGGATATAAACCATTTTCCAAATTACCTCGCTGCTTTGCCTTTTTTTTTTTTTTTTTTTTTTTTTTTTTTTTTTTTTTTTTTTTTTTTTTTTTTTCTCACCCAGAAATACAGCTGGCTTTGAAAATGTAAAACAGTTTTCTTGGCAGCAGGTAACAGGACTCAGAAAACAAGTAAGGACTGTGTCCAGTCTACAATAAGAAAAGAATAAACACTAAGATGTAAATTTGGTCAAGGTGTGTGAACTAATATACTACTAATAAGTAAAATGCTTTGAATTTTTGGTGGGACCAGGGGGACAGTAGTACTTATTTACAAATCCCTTCCAGATATGTTTCTACAGAAAAGATTAACTAGCTTTCTTGCCAGCTAATTTTTAATACAAAGGAAGACACTAAAGTCATGCTGGGATCATCTTTGCTGGCTTGTGTAAAATTCAAAGAGATAAACTTTGATTTGTTTTCAATTAAATATATCTATCTATCTATATATACACTTCAAAATAAATTATTCAACCTAGAATTGATAAAAGCAAATTTGTATGTGTGAGAAATACATTTTTATTATTCTGTTTTTTCTTGACATCAGGTAAGACTGTTTGAGAACTGTTGGTTCCAGTAAAAAAAAAGTGCAATCTAAACTAGACTGATGGACTACTTCATTGAAAACATACTAAGGGAGGAAAAAAATGTAATTCTATAGACTTTAAACTGGTCAAGGAATACTTTTAGGGCTTTTATCTAAAGTACAAATGTGTGAAGTTCAATAGCTGGATTTTAAATTCTTGTGAGGTCTCAGAATAAAAAAATATTCTGAATTCACTATAATCTCCTAATCCATCAATTACACGTTATAATGCTAATATATATAATATTATATGTAGGATATGGGATTATAATTGTTAAAGTTATTAAAGCTTATGTTTACCAGAAAGCCCTGTAGGAAGGCACAGCTGCAGGTTGGACAGTTGGAAGACAGTTGAGGGGTGAGAGATAGCTATGACTCATGGACAGAAAACTGCAGCTGAGCCAGCAAATGGGCACTCTTCTGTCATGTTTGGGTTTTGTCTGGTTGAGATTAAAGGTATAAAATGGGGGTAATTTCTACAATAAAGTGATTTCCTTCACATGCACAAGGGAGTCTGTGTCTTTGTTCCCCGTTGCTACAATTATATACAGATTATACATTAAATATTCTGATTAAACTATTTAAATGTACTAAATTAAAATTATGATTTTTTAATCAAAAATTATTTTGATCACAACATAAATTTTTTTACATTACTACTTTTTGAGAACAAATTAGTACAAAATCATTTGAAAAATCAGGATTTTTGGCAGAATAGAAAGGTGCACATTTGTTGTGTCCTGTTCCATATCTTTCTGCTGACAGACTGTGGCTGGATGGAGGGTCTAAACGATGCAGGTGGGATTTTTTTAAAGTAGACTTGGATTTCCACCACTTTCCACTGAATTTTGATTGCATTCTGGGCACTTGCTCTGTATCTACCATATCAGTTTCCTGCTCTTGCCTTACTTCTGCAGGCAGGTAGCAGAAGCACTAATGAATTTTTGCCTACCACTGGTTTTCCATGGTGGAAACTCAAGGAGGAAAAGCATAGGTCAGTTGGTGTACAATAGATCCATTTGCAGTGGACTGGTGACTCCCCATTTTTGTTGTCCGTGTCAGAGAAAGAAAGACATTTAAGGGAATGTGCTGGCAAATTTGACTCTGGGGTTCAATTCCTGTCAAGGTGTTGGGGACACTGTCCAAAAAATCCAACCATGCAGGTTTGTACCATTTGAGTGCCCCTGAATACCCTTTGTTTGAAGGAAAACTTGCACACATTAAAAAAACTTGGGAATCAATTTCCGTACACCGTCCCACTGAGCAAAGTGTCATTACTGAATTCTCATAAAGATACATGCTGAGCTATTTACAGGATGAACCAAAGTAATTAGCTCTATCTGTTGTAATTAGGAGTCAGTCAGTATGTCATCTGAGATAATTATGTTGCAATACAGATAATTTTCCTGAACAGTAGATATTGCATGGAATTATTTGTCTGCTAGTATGGTGATACCTCTCCAGATCAAAATTTCAATGATGGCTGGGAGAATAAGATGTTGCAATGACTGATAAGAACTTCATTAAGTGGAGTTAATTTCAATATTATTTCTATTATTCATAACTCCACCTTGGTTATGTTTTGTGATTTTGTTAAAGAAACATAGTCACAGTATTTAAGCAAGAAGAACAATGAAAATTTATCTGCCTGAAGCCAGCAGAAATAGAACAAGCTTGACTTTTTTCAAATTTCTTATTTCAGGTATGGGATCCTAGATAAACTTTGTTGTAGTACTGGAAATATCATCAAGGAAAAATCAATTTGAAAATACAAATTGTTTGCATGGCAATAACAATAGTTTTTACAGGTTCTTATTGAAGGACTAATGAAGATTTTGCATGTAATATGACTTGATCTCCCATACAGTAAAATGTTTATTTGCATGAAAATCAGATTAAATTATTGTATTGGGTTCACCCTGACTTGATGCCAGACATGCACCAAAGCCTCTCCATCACTCCCCTCCACAGCCAAACAGAGAAGAAAATATAAGAAAGGGTTTATGGGATGAGATAAGGACAGGGAGATCACTCAGCAGATGCCATCACAGGCAAAACAGGCTCAAATTAGAGATATTAATTGAATTTATTGCTAACAAAATCAGAGCAGAATAATGAGAAGTAAAAACAGACCTTAAAAAAACCCTTCCCCCCCTTCTCCCTCCTGCCCAGCTCTACCTCCTACCCCAGTGGTACAGGGGGGTGGAATGAGGGTTTTGGTCAGTTCATCACCCCTGGTTTCTCCCCCTGCTCAGGGAGAGAAGCCCATCCTGTGATCCAGCATGAGGTCCCTCCCATGAGAGATAGTTCTCCAGGAACTTCTCCAGTGTGAGTCCATCCCACAGGTATCAGCTCTCTGCAGAACAGCTGCCATAGGAGTTCATCCTCAGGGCAAAAATTCTCTGTGCACTGCTGCAATGTGGGTCACTCTTCCACAGGTACAAAGGGTACAATCCTTCAGGGACAGACTGCTCCAGTGTGGGTCCCCCATGGGGTCACAAGTCCTACCAGAAATCCTGCTCCAGTGTGAGTTCGTGTCGCCATGGGTCTGCAGGACCTGTCAGAAGCCTGTTCCATCACAGGCCTGCTACCGGATCACAGCCTCCTCCCAGGCATCCACCTGCTCCAGCATGGGTCTCCTCTGTGGGCTCCAGATGGATCTCTGCATTCCCATGGTCCTTCGTGGGCTGCAGGGGCCCAGCTGCCTCACCACGAGCTGCACCACAAGCTGCAGAGGAATCTTAGCTCTGGCAACCAAAGCACCTCCTCCTCTGCCTTCTCCACTGACCTGGGTGTCTCCAGAGCTGTTCCACTCCCATGTTCTCACCCTGATTTTTTTTGGCCACTGTTGCAATTGTGCAACAACATTTTTTTTCTTCTTAAATCAGTTATCACAGAGGTGTTATCATAGAGATGTTACCACCATTTCCAGTCAGCCTAGCCTTGACCAGCAGCACATTCATCTTGGAGCCACCAAGGATTGATTCTGCTGGACATGGACATCATGAGGACACTGAGCTGGAAGATTGTCTCTTGAGAAAATTCTCATCTGTGGGCTCCCCTGTGTGCCTTGACTTAGGCTTAGCTTACTAACAGCATTAACGGAGAAATAATTCTGCTTTTATTCATCTGGGCTTTCAAGCCCTTGGCTGATGGTGGCAGCCTTGTTTGGAACATGATATATTTTCATGGAGGCTCTCCCTGGATACTCTGGATTAGGAGTTCCTGCTGATAACAGTCAGCACTTCAATTGAAACATTTCTGGGTTGATTTTCAGCTGGTGAAAAAAGACATCTGTGGCAGAATTCAACACTTAAAAATAAGACAATTGCAGCAGCAGGGTGTCACAGCCCAGCTGAATTAGATGCCTGTGTCTGTGGCAAAAATGAGGCCTTTCTTACAGAGGATTGAGGAAACTCAAGGTCTGGACAAGAAAATGCCAAGGTCTCCAGTGAATTTGTGAAGAACCAAGGTAAAAATTATGTACCTTTGAGTACTTCTGGATGTCAGTGATGAGATCTGCAGCCAACTTCTTAGTAAAGGAAAAGATAGCAACTGTCACCTTTTTTTTTTTTAGTAGTCAAACAATGGCCAATGTATGATGGCATGTAACAAGCTCTGTTTCTGAGGTGGCCTCTGGTTAGGAAAGCATGAGTCTTCATCCTAGCTTCTATATTCCAAGTATTAGAGTGGCCTAAACAAGAAAGATTGTTTTATTTTAAGACAATTATACCTATTTTCTTATATTATACAATTCTCTTATTTTAAGAGATGAGATCCCAGTATGAGCTACCTCTCTTTTAGTTTTAACTACTCCTCTTTCACCAATAAGGAGACACAACTGAGAAAATACCTAAGCGAAAAGAAATTTTACTAAGAGAAGAAATAAACAAAATGACAATAGCCAAGATAACAGTAATGAGCACCAGATACAAAGGTGCTGAATCCCATGGACTCCCTGGGAACGAAGAAAACAAGATGCTGGCTACTGTAGAAACCAAACACAAGATGGTGGAGGTTTCTCCAAACTATGTGGTGGAGAGAGAAGTCAAAGGAAGCATAACACAGCAAATGAGCCTTCACAATAACAGAAACCCCTCTTCACCTAGAAAACAACAGAGACAAAACTGAAAACTTGGAAGAACTATTTTTTTGGCCAAAAACAAGAGTCAGTGTTGCTGGGCTACCTGCTCCACATCACCTGACAGGCGCTCTCCTGGTGATGGCAGTCCCATTGGCAATGGTGGCTGGAGTGGGAGCAACACCTAAAAAACTTGTGTAGAGAAGAGTCTTACATCCCAGCCTGGCTGTCCTGAGAAGACTCTGACATCCCAGCATAGCTATCCCGAGTGGCAGCAGCAAAAAGGTCCAAAGAAAATATCTTCCTCTAGTCCAGGAAGAGAGTTGCCATGGCAGCAATGGCCAAAAATGTCTTATGAAATTCTCCAAAGCCCAAAAGAGAGCCTCTGCCTCTTACTGCCTGGGCTTGAAGAACCTGCCCCAGGCAACTCTCTTGATGGCCCAGAGAGAATCTAAAGAGCATTTGCCTCCACTCTGAAGCCAGGAGGGAACAAAAAGGGCTCTGTGTGAGTGTTCCCTGTCTCTCAAATGGACTCCGGACCACTTGGCGTGAAAAAAACCCAGATATGCTTCCAGACTCTGGATCTCAGTGAGACAGTGATAATCTTGAGCAGGTTGGCACAAAGATGTGGAATAAAATAGGTATTTTTTTAATGGGTTATCCAAGACAAAGATTCAAAAGACTAGAACAAGCCAGACAAGATGATGTATATCTCTTGCTTTTGGGCAGGGCTTTGAACAGGAAATAGGAATTTTTCTTCTGACTCCATTTTTCTCTATGCATTTTTATCCAGTTTCAGAATCATTTTAAATGTGCTTCCCCTGTAGCTTGGACATTGTGACACTTCTATAGAATAAGAGAGGTTTGCATCCAGAACTAATAAGCTTTAGATACTGAAGACTTCTCTGTAAGTCTATTTTAAAATAAGGTGAGAAACATTCTGCACTTAGTCAGTCATGGTTTGAGAAAAAATTATTATTCTCTGCATCTTATGGGAAACTAGCATTTAGGTGTGTCTCTACACCAGACTGGATTGTTAGGAGGCCTAAAACCAATAAAACTTGAAAAATTCTTTGCAACAGAGACAAGCTCTAATAAATAATCTTTATGTTGATGATCTCAGCCAGGAGTAATAGAGCTTGAAAGGGGATGTTGAGTACCTAGTAGAAAGGTAATACTGCTTCTAAGTAGAATTACTTCTGTAGCAGGAAAAAGTTTTAAAAAATCTATTCCATTAACAAACAGGCACGCACGATGGGGAATTTTATCTCTGTCTTCTAGAATGGGATTTTTGCAATGTGATATTAATGGATGTAGAGGCATATATCCCATAGGTCTGCTTTCAGCTTCTAAATGCACTTTTGTAAGACCATGGAAAACCAAATTATTTTTAAAACTACATAGAATCACACATAAATCACACAGTATCCTTATTACACTGTTTAGCTGATTGACTTTATGGATAAGTGTCTCTCAGTTTAGCCTAAATTAAAGGTGATAAATATTTTGGTTTTTTTTTTTAAAAAAAAAAAAAAAAAAAGTAAAAAGTGGGGCGTTCATATGTAACTTAGGTCTGACAGATGGTTCCCACTTACTCAGCTATATCCTGTCACCCTGACAGGAATGTATTTTGTGCAAGCCTTGAATTTTCCTCTGTTAACCCAGTGAGAATTTCCAGTAAAATCACAGCCTACTAGAGAGCAGAGTAACATTTATCACGTCATCTGTGCTTAAGTGGCCTTTGAGGAAATTTACTGACCTTGTCTGGATTTCTTTTAGGTTCAATTTTTGACAAAATAAACTCAAATTTGTTTAGGATCCTCATGAAGAACTGCACCACATACTGTTACTGTTTTTTGTCACCTTCAAATGCAGTGCTTGGTACTGATTAATTGCCTCTCCTTTCTTTTTACCAGGTGCATTTGCTGGGTCTCATCTCTGATAACAGATGTCACTTTCCGTCTTTTTTCAATTTTTTGTGATGCTGAGTTAACTGTTTCTGCTCTAAACCCCTCATAGCCTAAATCTTAACTCAGAATTTAACAGAACCTATGCTGCACATGTGACTGAGGGGCTGGGAATATAGCCATAAAGACTCATTTAGGTCACTCCCTCTATAGAATGTTGCTTTTCACCCCACAGGAGTGGGATTAATTTAGGAAGACAAAAATGTTGTATTGATGCAGGCAGTCTATGGATCACACTTATAAAATACACTGAAGTCGTAGCTGCATTGGGGTGCTTCCAATCCTCATATATTCACACCACAAACAAAAGTTTATGCATGGTACATGTTTCCACCTGCTTCCTTCAGTGTTATGCTCAGAGTGGATCTGAAATTGATTCCTGTCAACTTACGGTGTTTCTGAGGAAAAAAAAATCCAAATATTTATTAAATATGTACTATTTACTTTCAATTGCTGAATAATGTTTACTACTCTGTATCTAAAAATATGCATAAAATTGAAAATTAATCTTCAGATATATTATCATAATGTCAAGATTCCTTTCAGCACAGAAACATGAACTGGATAATGATGTACCATTACTAAAAAATTAATAAAGCTGAGATTACAGATTGCAATGGACACATGGGGAAAATAATCTGCACTATCCAAATCCTATCTTGTAGCATGTCCTGATGGGATTTTCCCTCCTACTTTCACCTTTTCTTTGTTTAAATGAGTGCAATGCCCTATATTGTTGAAAACAATCATTGTAAGAGATGCTATTTTTTCCCATGCATAGTGACAGATTTCCTGTGTCACCGTCACCAATTTCTCCATTAACAACTCTCAATTGGTTGACCTTGATGAAGTAACTGATGGGCAGAGGTTTTTTCAGGTACCTAATTTTGTGGGACTAACAGATTGGAACTTGGTAAACATGCTTTTCCCTTTCCTTTTGTGAAATGTTAGATAGTTTAAAAAGAAAAGTACTGATCCCCCAAATAATTATATTTCATGCAGATTCTGTCCTGAAAAGTGGAATTACAAGTAAACTGTCTGTCCTTTTAACAACTTCTAGGCAAATCTACCCCATTTACAGAGAAGTAGGTTTCAGTTATTATTTGTAAATGTGATGCCTGGAAATTGGCCTGCAGTCTGAATCCAGGCTCAGGAACGAAAGACATTTTTCCATGGAAGCTTAAAACAGCATCTCAGTCCTTTGATTGCCATCCCTCCAAACTTCTGCAAGACTTGTATGCCCAATTCATTTTGGCTATTTGAAAACCACTAGGCTGTAAAAATTAAACTAATTATATGAATGGTATGGGTACCAAAGTAGCTTTCTCCCATTAGATGCCTTGTCTATTCAGTGCTAACAGAAGTAATATTTAGTATGCTCAGTCAGGTCAGCTGGGCCTGATTAAAAAAATAAAAAATTACAAAGATATAATTTGATGATCAGGCTGTTTAGTTCTTTTGGGTTTAAATTTTGTTTGTTTTTTTTTTTTTT
>VWYO01016358.1:20163-44570 GCA_013400275.1 Rhadina sibilatrix | reverse complement strand
TTGTTTTTTTTTTTTTTGTGTGTGTCATTTTGTTTTGTTATTTTTTGCCCTTTTTAAGAAGACTCTATCACTGGAATTATTAATTGAAAATAGTGCTAGATGTGGCTCTGTATTATTTTCCCGAGTGAGAAATAAAGATAAATTTATCAAACTTTGTAAGAACAGGATTTGGGGATAGTGTCTGCTTCAAATATGAGTTATTTTCTTGTTTCTTCTGGGACAATGGAGAGAGCTTTTGGAATCCTACCTGGTTAAAAAACCAATTTTTTATTACATTATCTCAGACATTGAATGTATTTTCTGAGGAGATAACAAAGTGTCATCACTGTCTCACTTGTGGTTACAGAATTTATCCCGATGTATCCCCAAGGGTTATTTTAAACCTTTCTTCACTTCCCACATTTTTATTCAGTGGAGTGAAGCTACAAAAAAATCAAGCATGGAATTTACCCCATTCTGACGCTGATAAAAATTAAATTTTTTTTTACACCTCTTTCCAACTGTATGTGTGGTTCTATTCACATAGAATAAATTGTTTAAACTCTGTAGATGCTCTGGGAACAGTCAAGTGCAGGGAGAAGATATTTGTATTGCACACCAGGAAATGCCAGCTTTTCTGCAGAAAATGGAGATATGGGAGCAGGGTAGAATATCCCAGCCCAGGAATCACTTGTGACCTTACCTAAATTTTATGGTTAGATTTGTTGAAATCCATCAGAAAGTAAAGACCAAAAATTACTGCTTTAGCCAAGCCACCACAAAGATTCAGAAATTTTGGGAAATTTTTGGAAAATATGTCAGGGATCCAGTATTTGAAGTTCAAATCCAAATTCAAATGCAGCATAGACTGGGAGTCCCAGTGACTCTGGGACTCTGTCAAGAGGGGACTTAGCATTTTTTGGCCTGTAAAAAGAGTTATAACATTAGTTGCCTGAATGGATGCCCCTGTGAGGCTTAGCTAAACTGTTTCTTGACAAGGTTAAGCTGTACAGTTTATGACCAAACATTTGGAGATCTGGTTTGGGTTTTTTCCTCAAAAGCTGAAACATTCCATAAAGTCTAAAAAGCATATTTTCTTGCTCTAGAAGTACTATAATTTTTCCTCAAAAGTGAAATTACCTGTTATCTCATTATGAGTTAGGTGTCTCTTGAAGTTATGCAAATGTATTCCTCATCTACAACAGGGAACTTACAGTATAAAGCCAGATCTTGCAACTGCTTTCTTTCAAGAGTCTGAATCAAAAGTCTGGGCATCAAAATTTGCATTAGATCTCCACAAATCAGAACCACATCTGTCTCTGACCTTTGCTAGTTGCCAGCAGGGTAACTTACTTGAGGCCTGACAGGGTAAGATTTGAATTAGCTCAGCTTCTGAACCTTCTTGGTGTCTCTCCACTGCAGTTTGTCATTCCTGCATAGCTCTGATATCCCCTGAGGAGTGTCAAAATCCAGTGGACCTTAAGACAGAAACAGTCACGAATCCACATATGACATTTTTCTCAACATAGTTTTTAAGTTCTGAAGAAAAATTCCAACCCAACAGTTTCTGACCAGAGGATAGAAAACATTAGAAGTCATTAACATATATTATTTGTTTAAAACAAAGCTTTTTAAAAGAAAAATAAAGTTGTAGAAAATTCTTCTCTCCAACAGAATTAACAAATATGACAAATATAACGAAGTTGAGGCTGTTGTGGGAACAGAAATAGAGGCCAACAGAAGGAGAAACATACAGACAACTGAGACAAAAGAATGAAGAAGCAAACTCCTAGGCACATTTTGAGGTACTTATAATTGTAACAGATACTTCCCAGCTATACTGCATGTTTTATGACTGAATAACTTTAATTTTAATGCTGATAAGTGCCGTAGCATGTCCAGTTTTATACAACAATCAGATAATCCTAATTCAGATGCACTAGCATGAATAATGACATATAAAGCCTGTTAATATATTAATTATTATAGTGCCTTGGACTGTGAAACTTTACACAGAGTTAATTATCACCACGTTAATGAGTGGTGTAATGATAAATACAGAGTGGGTAATTTCATTTGTTCAGTACATTTGAGGAGCTAGGTGTTCATTATAGTGTTAAAATTAGGAGTGAATAATCTCAATTCTCCCACAGTTTCTAACATCAACACTATTAATGTTAGTGCCTGCACTGCTCTGTAGATGCAAACAAGCTGCTCATTAACAGAAATTAGCTGTGTCTCTGTTCCATTTTGTCTTAAGGTGTCTGCAAATAGTGCCATTGTTTTCTGTCATTTCTGTATAGAGGAAGAAATTTTTCATTGCCTAAATATTTGAGAAAAAAAACCCAAAGTGGAATCTTCACACTTTCTTGACCTCCTTCAGTCTTTGATGCTTACAAACCATCATACCTAGGAAAAAAATAGCAACCTGAATCTAGAAATGCTTTATATTCAGTAGCATAGGCCTACTGCTCTACTTACTGTTTTCAGTACCCAAGATCCAGTTTACAGTCAGCTCCAGCACGTTACAGGCAGTAGAGCCTCAGTAATGAGAAGGTAAAGTAATAAAATCTTGCACATGGCCAGAATGGAATAAACTACATGAAGATTTATCAAGTCTCTGAGGGTGTCCAGCACTTCTCAGAATGGCTTAACAATAGCAAGACAGCTCCTTTAGGGTGTTTTGTAAAGCAACAAGTTTTAATAAAAGCAAAACAGATAATACAGAAACAAAAGGAAAAAACAAGCACAAGTGTCACAGAAACCTCTGACACCTTGCTAAAAACACCCCAAAAAGCAGTTGAGCTGCTTTGTGCACCTTTATAAATACCTAATGATTTAGAAGGGATAACTTGGCATTTTGCCAGTAGAAATAAGTGCAGATGTTGAGAGGCATTTCAAAAGCCCAGTAGGTGCTCTCATGTTAGCACTGAGCCAACTAAAATGAAAAGGCTATGGAAAGTTCTAGTTTAACTTCTTTACATATTCCAAGATAAACTGCAACTCCCTTATATAGAAAGTACCTGCTCGGGTGTGGAAATGCATTCCTACAGTAAAGCAACATTTCACAGAAACCCAAAGATAAATCTGACTTCATATTCGTACACTGACTTTTGAACACCATGCTTGGTATTTAGCAATGCCAGACAAAGAAAATAAAGGCAAAAACTTCTGAGATTGTGAGGTGAGAGTCCCATTGGGAGTGAGCACCTCGGGTGTCCAAAGGAAGGGATAAACCAAAAAAAGATTTGTTCTTTAAAAACAAAGTGCAAGTGCAGCTTTCCCTGAGCTGGTTGCTCAGCCCTTGCCCAGGTTCTCTGCTCCATCTAGAGTCTCCTTGTTTTCTCAAGTTCTTTAACTCCCATGATTTGTACCTTATTTAACAGCCAGTTTTATATGTGTATTCTATGTTTCCTACATATCTAATTTTGGTGACTGCAAAAAAAAAATGCATGGATGAACTTGCTGCATAAGCTTCTCCTCAGAAAAAAAACTTTCTTAGTGTGTCAGCTGCTTCCTCTCAATACAAAACCTTATTGTTTGTTAGTATACATTTTATAAACTCTCACGCATTTCCACATTGGCTTTTGTATCAGTATTCTGCTCTGGGGAGCCTTTTGTGGAACTTTTTGTGAATAACACTAACTTAGCTGTTGTGTCTGCTTTTACATATAACTCTGATTTGCTTATTGTTAGTAGGCAGACTCCAGCCCTTTGTGTATTTTATTGCCTAATTTAATTTCACAGCTGAGACATTTTGAGAGTCTTTAAACCATGAATGTTCTGCATGATCCCCTCCCAGGATGACTTATTGCAACAAAACTTTTCAGTCATAACCAGCACTATAGAAGGCAGATTTTGCTATAATTTCACTTTAGTCCTTTAAATGATTATGCAGCTGATAATCTGTTACTGTCAATTGATCATTTCCCTAAATAGATTTGAGTTTATGATACATAAAATCAAATACTATGTTTCAGTTGTATTGCTGCCTGATTGGTGTTCCCCATGCAGCTTGATTTTGTGCATCTGGATGGTGGTTCTTAAGCCTGTTCTTGACAGCAATTGAAATATTTTATATATATGACTTATAAGGACTTTATTAAGAATATTTCAGAATTGCTTTAAGAATAAGAAAAAAAGGGACTCCAGAAATGGCAAGGCAAGTGAGTACAATTTTTGTGTTTAAATGGCCTGAACTTAATATGAACTTAAATAGCAGAGGGAAAATCCTGTGTGACAATACTGAATTGGGAAGAGCTGTTGATTCCCTCAAAGGAAGAAAGACCCCACAGAGAGACCTGGACAAATCAGAGGACTGGGCAATCATCAGACATATTAAGTTTAGCAAAGAAAAGTATTGGATTCTGCATCTGGGATGGGACAACCCTGGATATTCAGACTGGGGAATAAGAGGCTGGAGAGCAATGCTCTGGAGAAGGGACCTGAGGGTCCTGTTTTATGGCAAGTTGAATATGAATCAGAAGTTGTCCTGGCAGCTGGGAGGGCTAAATATGTACTGAGGGAGCATCAGGCACAGCATTGCCAGCCGGGCAAGGGAGGGGATTGTCCTGCTCTGCTCCGCACTGAGACAGCCTCACCTTGAATATTGTGTGCAGTGTTGGGCACGAAATTAAAAAAGATATTATGCCATTAGAACACTGAAGGTGAAGGATCTGGAGAGGACATTTGAGTAGGGGCTGGGCCATGTGGCTTGTCCAGCGCAGAAAAGAGGAGATTGAGGGGAGACTTCATAGTGATGTAGTGATCTGCAGTTTCCTCATGAGGGGAAGTGGAGGATCATGTCTTCTTTTTGGTGACCAGTGAGAGGACCCAACAGAACAACATGAAACTGTGTCAGAGGAGGTTTGGGTTGGATATTAGGAAAAGTTTCTTCACCCAGAGGGTGGCTGGGCACTGAAACAGGCTCCCCAGGGCAGTGTCACAGCACCAAACCTCTCTAAGTTCAAGAAGTATTTGGACAATGCTCTCGGGTACATGGTATGACTCTTGATATATCCTCTGGCGGCCCATGAGCTGGACTTCAATGATCCTGGTGGGTGCCTTCCAACTCAGGATATTCTATGATTCCTTGGTTACACGGGATATTTTCATCTGGACTGACAATCATAAAAAAAAAGAAATCAATGGCTCCACTTAAATATTCCCAACTGAAGTCTCTTGTGTTTCTCAAAATTAGGAAATTTTATATGTCTTCACCTTCAAAGAGGCAGAGAAAAACAGAATAAGGAGCACTGAAGCTGACAATGGTTTTGTTAGATGACTGTTTGCTGGGGAGCATTATCACCTTCTTCATGTCCCACTCAAACACCTTTCAGCCCAGCTGTGCTCAGTTCAATTTTTTGGGAACAGGTTGTAGCATTATGTGCAAAAGGGTACATAACTATTTCCTTAAGGGTTAGGAGAAGTAAACAAGTGAGTGATTGTATAAACTCAAGGATGATGTTGCCTTGATATTAATACAGTATTAATGAAATGAGCAATTTATATCCTTTGAGAAATGGTTTTACAACTTCACCTATCTGAACATCTTTTTACATCTGTCTATTGAGATATATATATTAAAATGCAAATCCAGTGAAGGTTTTCATATATCATAAAAGTATATGTTATAACTTTTTTGAAAAACTGGGTTGACACAGAAGAGCTTAATGCTTAATGAGCCATTATTCTTTTTTTATGGCTCATCTCCAGCACTGAGCTCAGTTTGCCATGTTTTGGTGGTCTGGATAAATAAAACATTCCCTACTTTGGAAGAAAATGCTACTGGATGAATTTTATTACTGAACTAGCCTGAATACATTGGTTACAGAGTCAGTCCCTCTTGTTTCTATAATAAGCAGCATGGCAGAGCTCTGATGAAAGACAAAAAAAGTTATTGAAAAAATATAAAAAAGAAAGAAAGAGAGAACAAAAAGAGTCCACACATGGTCTAAGTACATGTGTCTTGGGTTATGGAACCAAAAATGTGTATTCTATTTCATCTGATGGAAGCAGTTGGGGAAATGTTTTTCTTTATCTCTTNTAAAGAACTGTTATTCCTATTCCCAAATCTTTGCCTGAAAGCCCTTAATTGCAAAATTATAATTCGGAGGGGGTGAGGGGTTTTCATTCTCCATTCTAAGGGTAACTTCAGCTTTCCCTGGCAGATACCTGCCTTTCCAAGCCAAGGCAGATGCACATAATAAGGACATTAATAGAAACTCTTTGGAAAAATGGACTGTAGAACCAAACAGCTGAGAAAGTAACTATTTTCTAGAAATCACTGGTGTAACACATATCAGCTGTTGGGATAGGAGAGATGTTATATGTATGTAAGTTGAGCAATGGATACGTTACTGAAACCTTCAGAGTGGGCTCCATGTTATTCAAAACTCCAAATACAGATTCACATTATCTGTGCTCTAACACTGCATCGGTGTGGCAATTTGAAATCATATCAGGCCCAACTACAGCTACATCGTATTTTACCACAAGATTTTAAGGCATGATGAAGATTCCTTTAATCAAATCTGGCACTTTTCTGATTTTTCCTTCCAAATTTCAATCACTATAACACTGTAGAGAAGGAGGAACTTGACAATCATAAGTAAAAGCCAATTCAGTAAAAGCCAAAAGAAGAGATTTTTTCAGACAGAAATGAGAAAAAAATCCTGTTCTGATAATGTAAAGGAGGCACTGAACATTTGTTTCTTTGCAGTCCAGCATCACTGTGAGGAAGACTGAGAATTACTGCCAGGGAATCTAATAGCTGAAATAGCAGTTAAAGAACAATGACACTGCTAGTGGCTTAAGATATTACACACCAGGAAGTAAGTTCAAACAGGATCAGGTGCAGAAATTAACCACAAGAAATGTTGAAGGAATGGAGATGATTTTGTTAGAGGAGTCCAAGAGAGACAGGCTTGGGCAGCTGAGCCCAGAGCTGGCAGAAGAGATAGGTCAGCACTCCAAGGACGCCTGTGGAAGAACAAAGAAAAAAAAATGAGTTCTGAACCACTGCACAAAGTTGTCACGAAACTGAAAGTGTGCAAACTACCCACAAATACCGCACAGCTGTAAATAAGAGAGGCTGTGAATCACCCCAACCACTTTTGCTCCTTTAGAGTTTCTATCACAAAGCAAGAGCAAGGAAAAGGTCTATTCCTCCAAGCCAATTCCTTCCTTCTGTGCATATTTGCTAGCATTTGGTAACTAAAATCCTGTCCCTTACCTGCTTTTTTTTTTTTTTTTTTTGGCATATTGACACCACTAAACGGCACAACAGGGTGGTTCTGCTGTAATACCATCATGAAGTCATTGCAATCCTGAAAGACCCAAGGAGAAACCACACTCCATTGCATATATCATGAGCCAGGGTGTTTTAGTCCAGCACTAGACTGCAGTTGCAGGCATAATTCTAAAAGCTGTCCCACGGTTTGAAAAAAACACAGAGTAGACATAACATACACATCAGACTGGCCCATGCCTATACTACCAAAGCACTTAGAAACGTAATTCAGTGGGGTTTTTGCACCATTAGTCTCAACAATAAATCTGCAGGATATCTTTTTATTAGAAGTAATATATTTCAGATAGATATTCAGAAAACATTTAAGGCTTTCATTATGTGTGTACAAGAAGCTGGGTGCTTTTGTCAACAGTGATAAGTCAAACAGCTTACAGTGAAGCAACGTGGCAGCAACACAGAGCTGTACAAAACATTTTGCTGCATGGAAATTGTAACACTTCGTAAGCAAAAAATAATAGGACTATTTACAAGAAAAATACTCAAATCCTGGATTGACGAGGCAGCAGAAAAGGAAAACTAAAGTGGCACTGAAGTAGCAGATAGTGTGGAAAGTGAAGCTGTGTTCTCTGAAGAATGAGTCCATGAGTCTTGGGGGGGAGGGGCTAGCCATGGNGGCAGAGGGGAGGGCAGGGGTGTGCACATCAATTTCACAATAGAGTTTTCAGTCCATCACTGTCTTGCAAACTAAGCTAAATATATTACTTTCTTTTGAATTTCTGGTCTTTATAGTTAGTAGAGAAAAAAAAAAAAAAAAGAAACTATGAAAAGCTGTCTGTTCTCTTAACAAAAAAACCCCCGAAAATATATATCACTTCCTGCATGATAAATAGAAATCTTACATGAAGATATTCTTAAGCAATACCTGTTTATCAGAATATATTGGTCATGTTATTACTTATAGATGAAACATTCATTGTTATTTTCCTTCACCTCTTTCATCAATGTATTCATGTCTTCCACAACTACTTGGACTGCAAGATATTTGGGACAGAAACCTGAGTTTCTTTATTAGAATGCTGCCAAAGCCAGCAAGACTCCAGCTCTGAAAATGGTACACTGCACAAAACATACTGGTATCATTAAGGTTCTCCTACATTTTAGGTAATTCATGTCTCCTTTAATATAAAATATATTCTTATAAGGATTATTTTTTCCAGCATCTCAGAACAACAATGAATTATTTTAACTTAGCTCTTCTCACATTTATTCCCACAACTGATAACCTCAGCAACCAGCATTAGCATCTTATGTGGAAAAAATCCAGTAACCTACATGTTTGATAAAAGGAAAATTTGTTCTTCAGCTCATTAAAGTAATTTAGTTTGAATCTGCACCAGAATTAGTATGATCAGAATTTAGCCTGATATACTTATTTGTCAAGGGTATTGTACATTTGGGGACAGGCTATTACAATGCAAAAATAACACAGCCCATACCATTTGGTTTACTTGGCATTTTCCCAGTTTGCATCGATTTTCATGCAGCAGTGTCCAGTTGAAATTGCTGATGCAAGTGATAATTTTCTTGATGTGGGATGAATAGGACATGTTAAATTTAGCACTAAAGTAGAGAATGATTTAGTATCTGTTATGAAAGAAAATGTTAAAATAAACTGGGGAAAAAAAACCCCAGCTAATGAAGAATTAACTTGTCAGAGCTGTAACTGCCTATGAATAATGAAAAGGAAATATGATCAATTCATATCAATTAATATCATATGTCATGATTAGATGAAGCAATTGAAAAATAACATTTTTGCGAAGGCCTGTGGCAAGCTTATAAAATAATCCTCTTCCCTTTCTGATGTCTTTGCCCAGGTATGTTTTGCAGTTTTCCTAATTTGACAGTGCTTGTCCTAAATTTTGAGTCATGATTCAAACACACTCATTGCCTGAGTACTTTGTCAGTTTATCTCTAAGTTTGTCTATACAAAACTGAAGTAATTAGGACCAAATGATAGTTTCTGCATGCTGCTTTGCTCCCATCTTACCCAAGCCTCATCTCATCTTGCCCTGGCACCACAGCTCTACTTTGCACATATTTAATTTCTCCCTTTAAATCATTCATCTCTAACCCTACACATTATGTCTTCTTAATTTAATTTTGTTCCTAATGAATGAGAGAGATCATTTGAGTTTCTATTTCCTGCATGGGTATTTCTGGTCCTGCTGAGTGCTTTCATATTAATGGCAACCTATGGTCCAGAGTGACGGCAAGATACCTGGCAAACACAACAGAAGTCAGCACGTGCTTTACTCTGTCTGCATCTTCTGCTGATTCCAGGCACTCTGCAAAACACAGCCATGCTGTGGGACTTGTCTTTTCACTGCCAAGAACCTGCACTTTTTCCCTAACTCTCAATGCCCAAAGCTTCTTATAAAAGTAATACCTTTTCCTTCCTGAAAGAATGAAATATATCCATCCTTATTCAAACTACAGTGTAAATCTAGGGGTGCAATGATTATAACCTTTATGGGATTTTAATCCTATATATGCTAACTCTTTCATGTTAATCCAAATGCAGTTTACAGAGCTGTACATACCTGAGCTGCACACAGAGCATGAAACAAATATTTCTATGCAAATAATCTGTAAATAAGAAGTCTGCAGTTATTTTCTGGTTCTTCTGTGGCAAAAAGGTGTAACTGTCTTCACTTTGAGAGACTTCTGTATTGTCTTCAAACTCATGCAGTCAAAGAACCCCCTGACTTGGGAAAATTTTGGGAATAAACCAGGTAAGGCAATTTGACATCAGATGGCAATGTATATTTTTCATTAATAGTTGCAGTTGCAGGTTAGCAGTCACAGCACCAAGCCTGACAGAGTTCTAGAAGCTTTTGGACAATGCTCTCAGGTACACGGAGTGACTCCTGGGGTGCCCTGTGCAGGGCCAGGAGTTGGACTTGAGGATGCAGATGGGTCCTTTCCAACTCAGCGTATCCCATGATGCTGTGAAGGGACGTGAAACAGCCTTTTAGAACCATGCCTTCCTCAAATTCTTGCTGCTCAAAATAAAAGCAAACAGAAACCATATGATGGAATATTTCATGCTGCTAGGTAATGACAGGGAAAAGTTCCTCCAGTGATTTACTGTTTAAAACTGAATTCTCCAGCTAATTTTCATAGATCAGATAAACGTTCTGTTCCTTGGCTTCCCCATCTGGAATAACAGTGCATACCTTTCTCACCAGGGAACTATGCACTTTAATTAATCAACAATTGTAGATTGCTATATAGAGCGGAGCAAACAATCTGGAGTGAGCAGTTTATTCAATGAATTCAGCCTGCTTGCAGAAAATCCTTGAGCAGATGGTGTTGCCATCAACTGCACAGGAAAAGAGCGAAATCTCACCCCAGTCTGACTATTTCTGATTTGTTTTATTTCACTTATATAATCTTTAGCCCCAGAGAAATATTTCTCAAGGATGAGGAACCCTTTCTTTACAACAGTCTAAGAGCTGCCTCCAAAAACCCAATGCCCACAGGACCACTGGAGCTCCCTCTGCACAATTCCCAAGGAGGTAGGTGGAGGGGCCTTCCATATGCAGCTTGACTGATGGAAGACCACAGGGAACTGTTCTCACTTCAGGGAAGATTTTTACCATATCTGGAAAGCCTTTTTAACCATCTTGTCTTGGCTGGAGTCTTCTGATAATTGGATAGCCTTGCCTTGACATCAGGAGCTAAAATGTGTATTTTCAAGGATAACAGAAAGATAGCAATCCAGAATGATTTTTACTTTGAAATATTAAAAAAAAAAATAATCTAGCATGTAGTTTAACAGTGCACAAAAATTCAGTTATTCAAGAGAGCAGGATTGTTTTTGATTGTAGGATTCCACTTATTTCAAAGCATGGCGCCTCGATTTATTTTGCTTTATTTTTTTTTGTATGTATTCCCCCCAGAGACTAAATTAGGATTTACATGAATTTTCAGAAAGATATTTTATAAAATGCAGTGTTGTGCTATCCACTGCATGACAGCCAACATATCAAAATTATGCCTGTGTATTAGGTTATATGGATTATAGCTTGAGCTGCAATTAATAGCCTTGCAAGGGTCCACTCACACACTGTTTGACAGCTAATGGTTAGTGTGATGGTGTAGACTGTTATTCAATCTCTAGTCAAACACAGAAAGTAGACAAAATGTTAGCTTAAAACTAGATGTTATAAAGGATTTTGCTGCTGAGTCAGAACTTAGATGGCTTTGGTTTTCTAAGTCCCAAGCTGAATTGCCTGTCTGTATCTTTTTTTCCTTTTTATTTTTTTTTTCCTATTTATAGTTTTAGAAGTACCTAAAACCTACAGAAGTCCTTATGCTTGATGTATGAAGCCCAAAAAACTGATGTTTTTGGGGCTTGGTTTTTCTTCAGCAGCAAAGGACTCCCCAAATATTTTTTAAAGTAAATTCTGAGCCTCTTTGCGTGTCAGCTCCTGATAATAAAGTAGAAACATCCTTTGCTGTCCCTACTTGACTGGAAGTTACATTAGAGGTTATGACATGCTCTAGTGGCTATGGTGATACACGTTACATTGAGACATAATTGAGATAAAGACTGAATATTCCTAAGCAAATGGCAAGGCGAACATGCTTATTTGGTTTGCAGATGGGAGAAGGAGTTAGTTAAGGACAGGTCAGTGAAAAATAAGACTTGGAAATGTGTTTGGACCTGAAGTTCTTCCTCACAAGCCATCTGTAAAGGAAAGGTTTATTAGTAATAAACATAATTAGCGATTATGAGTAAAAGTAAACAGATGTTTTGTTTCACAGATTGCTGGAAAATAAAGGCCTCATGGCCAAACACCACTGTTTATTTAAAGAAAGCTTAATGAAGGTACATATGCGGTCTTTCCTGGTCAATGTCACATATCTTACCAGAGCTTTGTGTAGCACAAGTATAAAATACAATCTGATAAAAAATTTTACTTATAAGAGTAAGATGTCATGGAGCTGGGGTCTTTTTTAAAATTACTTATATTTTTTATATTGAAAATCATATTATAGTAGGTCATAGCTCTCAAATGGAGGCCCTTTTCTGCAGAAATTTCCTGAATTCTGACAGATTATGAATCCATTTTGACTATGTTATAGAAGGCTTTAAAATGTGCCTTGATTTGCCCCTTAAAACTCCTGATGAAGTACATTTGATTAGTCTAAATGAAGCAAAAGGAAATCTTTTTTCTTTATTGATTTTTGAAAGATTTAGCCTAACACCACCACTGTCTCTAGAAAAAGGAAAACAATACAAGAGATTAGGAGATCTTTGGTTTTCTGCATAGTCAAATCATACTAGACAAAAATTAATTCTTTGCAACCAGAGTTCACCACCTTGTCCTCATTTTGGCCAGGACAGGGTTAATTTTTTGCAGTAGCTGGGAAGGGTTTCAGCATTTTCCCTCTCACACTGCTGGCAAGGGTGGCAAATATGCCAGACACAGAGGTGAAAGCTAATTTAACAGGAAACCCTGCACAATATCCCATTGTTCGTTCCTGTCCACGAGAAACAGAAAACAATCTTTAATTGAGCCTTCTAGCATGACCCATAGGAGATGAAGCCCTGCTCTCCTGAAGGAAAAGTCATGACTCTATCCTGCAGCTGACAGCAGTCATCAAGGAGATTTTTCACCAAGGTGCCTTTTATTTTCTTTTCTTCTCCTTAATACTCTCTTTTGCGCCATTTTTCGCCATAGAATTTGACAAGGTATGTCTTTCATCCTAATTCAATCTTAGACCATTTTTTCTGCATTTTAAAAGATGCTCAGAATAAAGAAGTGTTCTGTATCACAATGACAAAAGCTAAAAATAAAGATAATTGAGGTATGAACCTTCTAATGAAGTGGTCACTTCTTTAATTGCTAAATATACATATACCAAATAGACAATGTCTCTTCATACACCTTAATTAAGATAATTATTCCTGGATTCCAGATGTTAAAAGAAAGTCTCAAAGCAAATTTCTGGGTTTGGGAAACTTAATAACATTAGAATTTTGCTTAAATCTGTGACTTAGTCATATTTGCATAACTAAATTCAAGTTCAGAAACCCAGCTGTCAGTCTTTGACCTTTTTTAGTTACTGTTAATTTATATAATAGGCCACAACTTTCCAAACTGAGGCCCTTTACTGCAGAAACTCTCTAGACTCTGACTGACTGTGAATCCATTGAAATGGTTTCCTCTTGTGAACATAAAACATTTGCAAAAGCAAAATATTATTGTCTACAAAATTGCAGGGGAATTTTAAAATATCAA
The DNA here is from genome assembly GCA_013400275.1 of Rhadina sibilatrix. Lineage (NCBI taxonomy): Eukaryota > Metazoa > Chordata > Aves > Passeriformes > Phylloscopidae > Rhadina > Rhadina sibilatrix. Next base: position 31,025 of record VWYO01016358.1, on the reverse strand, counting down.
CACACACTTCAGACTATGGATAGAGAAGGCCTTACTACACATTTGCAGGAACTGGAGATGGAACTTAGCAAACAATCTTGACAACTGAACTTTGCAAAATTTTTGCTTGCAGCGTACAAGTCATCTTTTGCTTTCATTTTGAATTCTACCTTTTGAAATAATATGGAATATTCTTCTTTCAAGTGAGAATTAATAAGGCTATATAAAACATCTATCTGTGGGTTCCTTCTGCATGCCTCTAACATTTCATGGATAGATAAATAAGAATGAAGAAAGCACATTTTGCAAGCTTGTTCTGTGATGAGATTGTATGTCAAATGAGAAGACATTTAGTTCTTTGATCTTGAATGAGTTTTGTCTGGATTTTATGAATCATGGTTTGGTTTTTGAATGACAGTTAAAAGGGCTGTGAAGGGAAAAGGGAAATAGCAGACAGAGAGTAATTTTCTCATTATTAGATTTTCAAACAGGAGTATAAAAGCCCATAGTGATCCATGAAGGGTTATTGTTGTGGGAATCTATTTACTCTGGAAGTTTTGCAGTTTTAGGCATTCAGCAAGAAACGAGCTAAGAAAAAACCTTTAAGGCATGAAAAAAATTGGTAGGAAAAAATGTTTATCAGCAATCTACTTTATCCTGAGATTTGAAGGAAAAGGAGCTGTTGTTTGAACAATGCCCACAAATGTTGGAATTTCAGTTCTGCTCACTTTGATAAACATTTCCTAGTCTTCGGTGTGGCAATAGCTCAGTTTCTCTGGAGAGGTAATCAGGCTCAGTTTCACCAACATAAAGTGCTAGAACTTTAATTAAAGGAGACAACAGAATATATTCTGACAGATGTCAGTGTGCTTATCAGGAGAAGACAAAAGTATATCTGCACTGCTAACAGGCAGCTTCCGTGTGGCACTGGTGCTGCCAAGGAGTTCCTGCTGGCATCATACTTTCTGTAAGCAAATATTATTTAAAGATGTATCAGAGAAGATAAAAATTATTCCTAAAGGGAAGTAAGACTCTGCCTTCTGTCTCACCAGGGCCGCTTGAGGAGGATGCCAGCCTATCCTCCTCCATGACAAAGAGGGAAAAGTCCATTACAGCCTAAAAAACTATATAAAAAAATCAAGTTTGTGCTTTTCTTAGATATGTTTGTCTAACTCAGGAAGATTAGCACAGTGCAAATATGTTCTTTCTTCATAAACAGTGTCTTTCAAGTACGCAATCCAATTTAAACTTTGATTGCTTCTTTTTCTTCCTCTGCTTGTAACTCAAAAGATAAATACAGTCATGCAGTACCCAAACAAGTGTCAGGCCCATATTGAAGAGTGTATGGAGTGCTACTCAGAACATCATTAAAAACTCCTTTCTTTACAAATTGCCTCCGTTTATTTTCTGAGAAAAGTAATAGCTGTAATAGAGGAAGTGGTAAGGAAACCAACATTAGCAGAACCATACTTTCATTATTACCTGGTATGTAGGGACACTCTCACAATAACAGTCCACCTCTGTATTTAGCCCCTTCCATTCTATATTAACAGAGTTTATAGATGTTATTTGCACAGATGTTACTTGCAAATAGGAATACACACAAGTTTTACTTCCCTTTCTAGCCATGCCCATGCACCTAAACCCATGTGTGGAAAGACAGGGATTATTTCAATTCATGGCTGTGCTACAAAAATGCATGGATCTCAGTCTCCCAAAATCCCCATCTGCTGAGACTTTGCAGCAAATACTCACCAAGGGATTTTCAGGCATTTATGAGAAAAAATATTTAGAGGACAATGTTACATTGCAAGGATCAATAGGGTGCACAATCATCGTTAGCATATGTAAAGAATGAAAAGCACCCACAAGAAGTAACAGAACTCATAAATGTAGATGAAGGAGAGTTCAGTTAATTTTTCGTTGTGCAGGAGTAAGTGTATACTAGAGAAATGATGTTAAAAACAACAAAATTAACACCAAAGTCATGTCTCAAATAGTTTCCATTCGTAAGCTGTTTTTTTTTTTGTTGTTGTTGTTGTTGTTTTCTAATATTTCTTGCTAAATAATAATTTATGTCCCACACAGAGATTACCCATTACCCTTTCTGGACTGCATACACTTAAAACTGTTCTCTATTGTATTATTTCTTATATAAATGTTAACAAATTCTGTGTCATCTGCAGCTTCTGTACCAATTCCCAGGGGTCAGTTAAGCCAACACAAGCTCTGCTACACTTTAGTCACAAGGAAGTGTAGCAGAAGCATGATCTGTCTTACTGGTTAGCAGCATCCTTCCCATACTTTTTCTCACAACGAATTCCCCTTTGCTGCGGGCCAACCTGGAAATTCAATGGCAGACTTTTAAAAGAGAAGCAAATAAAACACTTCCTTTGGCAGATTACGATTGTGCCTGCCATGGTTCTGATGTGGGTAACAGACAATATAAATTTCATGCTTGTACAGGCAGTCGATGGCCTTGTGGTGAATCATGATGAACACTCAGAGAGAGGAGGAGTCTGAAGACTCTTTCCAGCAGTTTTTTAGGAGAAGACCATGTGTAGCATCTCAGTCAGCTCCAATACACTCAGTTTAAAACAAAAACATATTTTCATTACAGACTGGGACATGTCTGTCACTTGCCAGGTGTAAGGCTGGAAGTCTTGTGTTCCTGGTTCTTCCGTTTTCAGTGCCTTTAAAAACAGCTTACACTCACTAATAAATAAATAAATTGAAATCCTCCAAGAGGTCTTGTAGAAATTGAGAGACAGATGCATTAATGATTTGGTAAGAAGTTGATGAAATTAATGTATATCTGATTGCTAAAAACACACTGGGAAATTGAAACGAGTGATCTGCATGTAGGTGAGAGACTGATGATAGAAACAGCTAAACTGCAGGGAGATTAAGCAGTTTTTGTATCAGTGAGCACTGAATATCTGAAACACTGTACAGAGTTTATGAAGTGGCATAAGGGAGGCATCAATAAGGCCAGCAAAGGCACCTCAGGGGTAAACTCTGGCCTTGTCTCCAGTTCCACATAGTAAATGGATGCTGGCTTCCCCTCCAGTACAAGGATGGTGTCTCTGTGAGGACCAGTAAATGTATTTATGAGTAACATTTAGAGTTTGCTCATTAGATCAGTTACAAATGGGATTCTGTCTCTTACTGGTATTGGCTTTCATGTAAGCCACACAAATTAATCAGCTTAATGGCTAGGGATGCCAGCTAACTTTCGGATAGAACTCCAATGAAATCAACACCACATCCACTAAAGTAAAAGCCAAAAATGCCATTGATTTCAGTGGTGACAGGTGTTTCTCCTAGCAGGCATCTCTGCGCTGCGCTGGGATCATGCTGAACTGCCTGCACCAAGAAAAATATCTCTTTATGTCCTCCACTCCCTTTGCATGGAAGTGACTGATGTGGGAGAACACTCATGCACTTGGTTAATAAAGGAGGTTGTACAGTACAGACTCCAAAAGCTAAAGCCAGATAACAAAAGATGCTACGTGGATGAGTGAAAAGACTGCAGAGCTCAGCAGGACCCATGTCCTCTATTCAACAGAAACTGTGGCCAAACACTCACTCTCATGGAGATTGTGGAGCCATGGGCTGGAGAAAACTGAGGAGACATTTGAATTCTTTCAAGATTGTCAAATTTTTGGAAGACACGCCAAGAAATCCAACAAAAATCTCTCCCAGTTTATGTACGATTTCAACATCATCGGAAAGAGCATAAGAAAGCATTATTCTTTAACAAAGTAGCAAAATTGTTGCCAAAATAACAAATGGAATTTTGAAAAGGAAAAATTTAATTTAAAAAAACCCCAACAACTTAATTTTGAAAGTAATGTAGCATAATTATTTGATTTGATTTTGTTCTGTTTTGATACTTAAAGCTTCTTCAAAATGTACCTTTTTTTTTTTAAGTAGCTTCAAATACTTTGATTTTTTTTCCTATAAATGAAATTTTATTGGGAAAGAAAACAGATATTATTCTAGAGAGAGAGAAGGAACTTACAGCAATTGGAAAACAGCAAAAATCAAACTAATATAATGGTACTGACTTGTACAGCCAATATGGCTAAAAATCAGGAACAGACAATAGAAAAATCAAGGCAATAAGAAAATCTATTAATTAAGCATTGTCATATAGCATTATGAAATGAAAATAATTTTGCTTATGCTAACCACTCTTGTAAAGAAAAAGAAAATAAAAAAAAATTCTGAAGGTGAAAAATATGAAGTTGGCATTTCAAAGAATCCCAGGAAGACAAACACAACACACCCTATCCCCTTTGCCATTAAGGATGTGGAACTCCTAAAATTTAATTCAAATTTTGTCTGATTTTTATTTTGGAATACATCTTAATCAGATGAAGCTGTTCTGCTTTTCATGAGAGCTGAGGAGAGGCCTGGGCATCCCCGGTGGATGCTCAGACTAGAGAATAGTTCTCATTTCTGTCTGAGTCTCTAAATATTTGAACAGCTTGAGCAAGAATAGCAGAGGGATGAACCCCAGAATAGTAATTATCTTTGAATAGTCATTGTAGTTGGGCAGTTCTTTGGACATTCATTTAGGATGTAGAAGACCCAGGTATTTAGGTTCTCAGTCGTGAGGCAAGGTGAGAAAGGAAGCTGCATCCTCACCAGTGAACTTTATCTGTCTTCAAGTTCATAACACTCTGAAGACCCAGAGCAGAACTTAAATATTGAATTTAGTGAATTTAACCCAACAAGGCATTCAGGAATATCCAAACTGCATGACAGGATACCGCGGTCAAGATTTTAAAATATCTGATATAAAAAATCATCTGTGGCAGCTGTTATTTAACCTATGGTCAATATATTCTCTCTTTCTCTCACATACATACATGTAATATGAAAATATGTCCTGAAACTAGCAGAATGCAGTAGTAGAGAGCTTTTCCATAGTTATGCTACTTAAGCACACACTTCTTCACAAAATTAAGGCCACATATATAACTTTAAAGACTAAAATGACATAAAGGAGAGAAAAGGCTGTAAGGACTTCAGGGGAAGGAGGGGGGGATTTTAAAGTGCTGAATTAGTAAAAGTAATACCTTTTCATAATTCTTTGCCCTCCTTTTTAGGCAAATTCAGTGAATCTTTTTTGAAGATGGAGGAGTGGTCTGTTCATATTCTTACCCATTCAAAAAATTGTGTGAAGCTTTCATAATTTCATTACTCATCTCTGGCAATTACAGGTTTTCTTAATGCTCCAGCTGCTGAAGCCATTATAAGAAAATATGGCATTCATAAAGCAGTAAGTTTTGTGCTTTGTGGCTTTACTGGAAAGAATTGAAAATTTGCCCCAGGAGTGTAACACAGAGGGATTTTTTTCTTTTTTCTTTTTTCTTTTTTTTTTTTTAGCTGTTTTTTTTTAGTGGCTTCAAATAATTTCTTTTAAATACAAGCTAGTAGGTGCCATAAGCAAGAGAAACATCACATAGAGGTTTCATAAAAAATCCAAAACACACTGAGTCAGATTACACAGACCAAAGTCAATTCAAATTCAAATTAAATTCTTGTAAGGCCAAGCAATCATGCAGCTGTTTAGTGTTCATCATGTGGCTGTTTCTGTTGACATCTGACTCCTTTTCCTTGACCTCAGCCCTTCTAATCAGAGTCGGTTTAACCACTGCAATGTTTCACATCCCTCAAAAAAATATTTGATGTAACATTGCAGAAGATGGAGTTAACTCAGTCCTAACAAGCTAAACCCCATTTTTAAAGACCTGTGCTGGTTACACAGGAATACAGAGGTCTTCTCTGTGTTCTCAGAGTGCAAACTTTCTGCTGATAGAGCTTTAAGTAGTTGATGCAGGTACTTTGCCTTCTGAGCACAGAGATTTGAAGACCAGGTGGGTTCCAGAGCACTAGTCAAACCCCCCTGCATAATCCTGCTTTTGTCAGAGGCTTGGAGGCCTTGCCAGCAGCCAGATTTCCTCAGCTCTGCTTCCATCAGCCACAGGACTTCCCTGCTGGAATCTATCACACTTCCAAGTAATAACAGAAGGACAGCAGGATATCATTTCATCAGCTACTGAATAGATACCAGGATGATCCCTCACATTTTCTGGGCTCTCAAGTTAAATGTAAACTCAGTGTAGGAAGACATTAACTGCACATAACACCTGATGGGAATTACAGTCTTCTCAATGAGCTTTTAGGATATAACCATATCTATTTCATTTTACACTACATGTGTATAAAAACTACTGTACTTTAAAAATGTGTTTCTATTGCAGCTAAGATGCTCATCTAGCAACTTTCTCTTTGTGAGTTAAGAATTAAAAGGGATCACAAATGGCTGCAAAGAATTTTCTGCTGAATATTGTATATTGCTGTCATGAATATTGTGGCTACATATTGCAGTCAAATCAATGGTGTGAAACAAAGCTTTGTTTCAGGATGATGCTACTTGGAACTGTAGCAAACAGTCATGTAGTTTTAATGAGAGATCCTAGGTTGGTACGTTTAAAACTTGCACATCAGAATAGCTAAACAAAATAAGCAGGATCATATTTTGCTATCTCAAATACAAGAGCTAAAAAGATGTCCTGGGTGGGAAGGCTGGATTAAGAGTAGTGAGTTAGACTAGTACATTACAGGACTTTTCCTTTTTTTGTAAAAGCCATCGCCCCTGTCACTAGTGGGGCTTTATTAGCAGAATTCTCATTAACAGCTGGACTGACATGAAATCCATTATTTCGTTTGGGCTACTGTAGTACGACCTACTCACATATGCAAAGATCTGCATGATCACTTCATTGATCTGTCTACCCATTTGCTTTTCATTCAGCTTTGACTGAAATCTGTTAAACCTGCATTGATTGCAATGGCAGCTGATGCTGCAGAGTTTTATAAAAAGACAAGGAGACAGATAAAAAACCAAAACAGCTGAACCCCATAATTTGATACACCCATGTAGCCTTCCCAAGTTGTTGCAGTAGGACATGAACTAAGGACACGGACTCTCAGAAGGCTGAGATGACTCCAATCTGTGTTTATTCTCAAGACACTTGCCTTTATACCTTTTTACAAGGAACCCACTCAAGGGGTGGAATCCTTGGACCACATTGGTCGCATTAGAGGGACATAAGAGAAGTCCCTCCTGGGAAAAGGAATGCAGAAAAACAGGATAGTGTACAATAACACATCCCTTGTTCACAGAAGCTGGCCCTGGGAAAAAAGTTTCAGAGAACCCAAACACTGCAGGCACGAACCGTGTCTACACCAAGCTTCATTACAGAAGCTTCTAGACTTACATGCATTCTCACACAGGCTTGCAGTTACAGTGACCATGAAAATCATGCCATTATCTTGGGAAATTTAAACCACCTAAAGCACAGAATTGAAGGGAACGGTTGTTGATGTACCCATTGCTCCACATTTAGAAAGAAATTAATGTACCATGACAATTCCCCACTGAAATATGATTATTGTAAATATTTTTAAATTTGGGGTAAACACATGAGAGACATTAAAGGGTCTGAATCACAAAGGAAAGTGAAATTAATTCACTTTCAACATCAGTAACTACTACTTGTACATCTCTAGAACCAAATGATAATTTTGACAGAGTAATGTCATCCAGAACAGGCAGTAAAAAAATGGAGAAGGAGCCAGCTGAGTGTGCAGCTGAGAAAGATCCCTCAGACACGTCAGCAAATAAAGAGTTCCGGGTAAAGAAATTCCTTTGTTTAATGAAGGGACGTTGGAATAATGTTTAGTTCTAGTGGAGTAATATTTAGTTCTAGTATTCTATTTTACAGAATTAAAAAAAAAAAAAAAAAAAAAAAAAAAAAAAAAAAAAAAAGTTTTTTTTTNNNNAAAAAAAAAAAAAAAGCCTTGGGCTGCTTTAGCTGTCAGTTAGTCACAGACTTTAGCTACCCTATATTTATTTCCTCATATTAAGTCCTGGTTTCATTCATCTATTCCTCTGTAACACCACAGAGGTATTTTGCCACGCTTGCAGCAAAGTAACATGCCTGCTTCGACATCAAGCTGTGCTCGATGTGTGCAGTATTGAACGGAGGCTTGTTCAAGCTGTACACTCTTTTTTTGTGGAAAAAAATACTTGCCTAAGTGTTTCCTATTTAGGTCTACTTTCCACAAACAAGTTTCTGACACCACTAGGTGAGAAGCCAGGGTCATCACTCTGAACCCCTTTCCTGCACATTAGCATATCAGTGTGCAGACACTGAGCACTGCCATCTGGAAGGATTAGACTCTTCTCAAAGCAGATTTCCCTTTAACAAATTTATACAAGATATGCACAACAAGTGGGAATGCAAATCATTGCTTTTAGCTTGCTTTATTTCAGTCTTATCAAGTGCCTAAGAGTTGTCAGTCTCATAACTGAAATATTTTTAGTGTTAGTTATACAAGACATATTTTGTGTTTTGGCTGTCCAGGATTGCATGAAGTACCATCAGCTTGATGGGGTATTATTCAGCCAGGATGCAGTTAAAATGTTTGCTTTTAACTTGCATGCCTACATTTTTTACAGGGAAGAGACAAATAAAATGAGTATAAATCAAGACATGGGGAGAGAGAATTATTTTATTGAACTTTCACCAAAACTCTCAGCATGGATATGAATTTTGGGAAGAAAAACCCACTCATTATTTTGGAACTCATATTTTAAAGATGAAAATATTTCACTAAATAATATTGCAACATGACTTGGAAATCATCTTTAGGTTTTATGACACAATACTTAAAAGTACTTAACATGTTTTGTAAGAGATTAATAATAGTGATACAATGCTTGTCACAAAAGTTTGAGTGGTATTTCTTCCGTCAAAATATGCTTGGTCAGATGGTTTTGGTTATGGTTTTAAAAGCAATCAAACAAATCTCAGAAGATTTTACCAGCTCTGGTTTCACTGTCTGTTTTGCTCAGCTCCAATACTCTACCTTAAGTACCCACAAACTGGACCTTTGTAACAGGCTGATTTAACATGCAAGGATTGTGACAGTTTTCTACAAATGGCATTTCTAATGGAACTTCAAAACTTTTTCACACTGTTTATTTTAAATCAGAAGGTCACACATTTCTCTCCATTTTTCAGGGTATGAGATTATCATAAAAAATAATTTTGACAGAGATTGTGAGAAACTTCAGATGATTTTGTACAGCCTTTGTTAGATACCATTTGACAGATCTTAACTCAAGCAGTTCTGCTGGTGGTTCTCAGATATGCATGAACAGGATTTTCTTCAGAAAACGCACTGCAATGTAAATCCCTGGTCTAGGTTGCAACACACATGAGCTGTTGTACATGCCTGGGGTTTTCCTGATTTCTGTTGCCTATTCCACACCAAAAGGGTGTTAGAGATATACATCTCCAAACTCAGTCATTTACTGAGAGCTTTAAGGTTGGGGTTTTTTTGCTTTGTTTTGTTGGTTTTGGATTTGTTTTGTTAAATTAGCACAGATGATGAGTTCATTTGGTTTTGTCTGTATAATCCTCGAACAGCTCTACCACCTGAGCATTAAAAAGTGCAATTTGGTCTCCCTTGCTCTCCCACTCTGTCTAACCACTTCACACATGCACACTTTAAACTACTTTATTAAAGCTTATAAGCCCTTGCATCGACAGTTTTGGTAGAAGTGCACTGCTGGCAATCAGTCTGATAAGCAACAACTTGTGATTGTGGTAACAGCAGTGACATGTGAAGGTAGTGACAGCTCTGGAGTCTAAAGTGTTGACTGGAAATATGTGCTTAAAAGATGCAAATTTCCAAAACAAGTGACAGTTGCTGCCTTGGAAGTAATTGATACAGCACTGCTCACTATTAGAGCTGGTCAAACAGCAGGATTGCCATTTCATTGGAAAATTATTTTTTTTCTAAGCTCTGCAGTAAAGCTGACCCTTTGTTTCAGTTGGTGACAACTAGCATTTGTCCATTTTATTGTTAACAGCAACAGTGGAGTGCCTTTTAAAAATTTGCTGAAGCTTATCAGGAACAGACAGGGTGGTTTGAGAAACACATCCTCGTTTGGAGCCCACCTGGCCAAGCCCTCCGCTAAAAATTGTGCTTCATCTTAGTGCCCAGCAGGATGATGGCCACATACTCCTGTTTCCTGCTCCTCACTTAAATCTCTTCTGCCTTATGTCTCTTCCTGGCTCTCCTTGCCCTTTGCATTTTTCCATCAGTGTTGTTCAAAGTAGAAATTACAGGTTATTGGAACTACACACTACTGTAAGCCTCTATTTTGTGTCTATTTTGTGACTATTTTGTGTCTCTCTCCACTACCACACCTTAAAACTCCTTCAGGTTCTAAGTGAACTAAACATGTCTCACTCATGGGCTATTCTGGCCCATGCAGATAGCCAAGGTACCAAATTTCCTAGGTGTCAAACTGATATTTCTTTGCTCCATACCATCCTTTCCATCAGGTGGTCTGTCATGCAGGCTGTGTGGAGACAGAACTACCACTCCTCAGACTCCTGTGGTGGCAGAGATCTTCCTGGATTGCACCTTATAAAGTGTCAGTGATTTTCACATTCTGCCCTCCCCAGAAATGGGGTTTGTTCTTTTACCCAAGTATCTGTCTTATCAATGTTTTTCCTGCATGAATCCTGAAAACAAGCAACGCTGACAATTATTTCTGCCTATTGTATGATGTATGAAATCAGTTCTGGAACCAGAGATACCTGAAAGGGCACCTTGCAACCCAACTGGAAGGCTCTCAAGGCATCTGCTACACCCTACACAGAAGCCATGCTTTCTTATATTTCACTGCACAATTATAAGCAGTAAGTGCTGGTTTTTGGAAGGACATCCACTCCCATTTGTCTTCTAACTTACAACCCTTCAAGTTCTGGTGATATTTTGATTTTTTT
>VWYO01016358.1:0-20001 GCA_013400275.1 Rhadina sibilatrix | reverse complement strand
TATATAATATATCTTATATATTATATAAGATATTAATATTATCCTGTATTATTTGTAATATATATGTACATGCAATATATATTTATGTCATAATGCAATATATATATGTCATATATATATATATTATACTATGTTCTCATTTTTAGCAGTTACTGATTTTATTACTGTTCCAGTGGTTCTCCCACTTTGGTCCAGGCTGATTTCCTGGGTCAAACCATGACAAGCTTTTTTTAGCTATGAGAGGATTTAAGCAGTGCCAGACAGCATATCTACTTATATATGAGGATTTAAGTTTGCTGAATTGAATAAACTATGAAGAGGACAAAATTAAATAACATATTCTGAGAGTATTCAAGTGTTCCACAGTTGACTAGAACATGTATGATGCACACAACATATAGTGTGGGCACACTACACACACTGTGTAGTGCTGTACATATATTAAGATAGGTTTGCCTCCTTTATCTCTGGATTATTAATACCATCACATATTCTTTTAAAGGACATTCATGTGAGCACAACTGAATCCTTTTAATAGTAGCCTTTTAATATAGCTCAAAAGTATCAACTTCAGACAGATAGAATTGTATAAACATCCATGTACCACCTGTATAGATCTCTAGCTGGTTACTTGGGATATGTAGTAATGCAAACCACTTCCTTCATCAGTCAAACGCACTTTGAGTTTGGTCACTAAATGAAGTATCAGAAACTAAACAATACACAGTGGCTCCCTGTACTGGGGAGGCTTTGAATCACTATATTCAGATGCCAAAAGCATAGAGTTCGCTTTCAGCCACAGAAAAGAATCTCAGGATATGCTGCAGATGTTCTTAAAAAAGCTGGGTAACAGTGTGGACTGTGTCTGTGCCTTCCAGGACAAACTCTGCTCTCATTTACATGCACATGTGCACTTGCAAAGAAAAACAGGTCAGTGTTTTCACAAGTGAATTTCAGCATCAAATTGTTTTCAAATGGATAAAGCGTTCTGCAGTGTCCCTGAAGGCTGCATATTGCATGTGTACTGCAGGAAGAAGTCACCCTATGAAAATACCTTGTCTTTTTTTTATACTGCTTATTTCCTAAGTAGTTCCAGGATGTAATCACACCTTTATAGTAGTTACCACACAAATTATTCTAGCTGTGTAATCCTGCCTGTTAATTTTGCCAACCTGTGTAAATATGATTGTACAACGATATATTCTTGTAGCCTACTCTACCAAACGCAAGGTAACACACTGGAAGCTGCAACACACCCTTGGAAATGAAGCTGTTCTCAAATGTTCTTCTTCATTATGAATGTATGAATAATTCCACATCTGCAACTTCAGAGGCCATGCATAGCCTCCTCCCTCTGTGGAGACATGGAGGAAAAATGGGCTCATACAGACAAACCTTGCAGAAGACATGATTTGCAGGCAAGTTTCCAAGGTGTGTTTTGCACCTTCAGAATAGAATCTGGAGATTATTATCCATGTACAGCTACTCCTTCTAAGATTTATATACACGCATATGTAATATGTGGAATGTGTACCTCAAAGGTCCTTGGGTATGTCAAAGTCCTAAGAATGTACTTGCTTGAACCTGTGCATATCAATACCTGCTGTTAAAGAAGATTTCAGAAAGAATGTGCATGAATTCTCAGATTAATTAATATCTCATCTTCATTTCTGGTACTACTTAGAAAGAAAATCAGAAATGAGATCCACTGGGCTGTTGAACAAATTCAATTGAAAATGTCTATACTTGCTTTATGTGCTTAGCATTATGAACAGTGGGCAACCTTGAAATAAAGTAGTATGTTTATGAATGAGAGAACAAGTGGAAAATTTTGTTGATAAAACACCTTTCCTCTAAAAACGCACATTTGACTAAATTATGTTTTGCAGAAATGTATTGCTTTTGGTGCAATCCAATGAAACTATCAAGATTAATTTTAATTGAGTTGAAAATATATATCTTCCTCAGCAATGTCAAACTTCTCAAGTCAGTTAGCATGGATTCCTACATGCACCAGTGCAAGCCTAAGGTCTCAAGAGAAGGCAGTCTTGTCATAGTTTGGATTCCTATTCCTATTCTTCTTTTCACATGGGAGGCACACCCTGCAGCAGTAACCAGCCTCCATGAGTGTTCTGAAGCACATCCCAGATGACAGGTTTTTCTGGAAGGCTGGCTTAAGCAGGAATACTGCAGGGACTTTATGGATAAAGCTTTATGAGATATCTCAGTGGCTCAGAAGTCTGAATGTCATGGTTAACCTCAATCAGTATTCCTTTATTTCCCATTTCCCACGTCCATGAGTGAAGCCTTTCAAATGACAACCCATGAAGAACAATGAGCATCTCAACGTGTCAGAAATAGCTTCCTAAAAGGAAAATCAGGTGATAGGAAGAGGAGGTTCCCAAATATCGCTACATTTGTTTGTAAATCAGCTTTAACTCCTAATGTAAGTCCAGGTGATACTATGGTAAAATTAACTTGACAGACATTGTGTTCTCTTACAGTGGTGAGCTCCTCAAGGTGATGAGTAAAATTTTGCAGTTATTGTGGTAGTTTTACTGACAGGATTTCTCTCAGACAAGATCATCTTTACACTTTCACTGATATTCTTAACTTGAAGTGTGAAGTCTAAAACCTATGAGAGTGTTAAATTTTTATGCAAAGCCATGCTTTATGAACTTAAGCATGATTTATTTTATAGTGTGCTCAGGCTGCCAGTGTAGTATTCCAGAAATGTTAGTGGAAACTTTCTATTCTTTTTAAGCAAGTCACAATTTTCCCTAAGCTCTTCACCCAGAAGCGGTTGATGCAATGCAATGAAGCTATTTCTAGTGGCATAAATAGATTTGCTTAGATGTTTTAAAGTCTATAGTGTCCATATAGGATAAATAGGAACAAGAGCAAATATAATGGACCGATATAAAATTATTTGCCTCTTCTATAGAGGCAATATCTTTTTTTTCTTCAGCAGCTATTGAGAATTATGCATACATCAGTCAGTCTGTGTCAAGCCTCTGTTCATCATCATTAAAGTAAATGTTCTACCTTTTATATATTATTGGTAATAGAGACGGTAATACATGCATCAGTATTTAAGAAGTTTCTGCAGTGTTGACTTTGTATCCCAATGCATTTTATAAGTGGATTTATGTATAATAAATCTATGAAACAAATGCATGCAGGAACACATTTCTGAATTTATTACTTCATTAAGTTAAGCTTCAGTAAGGTTGCTGAGGTAAAGCTAGTATCAGGGCATGCTGTATTGTACAGGCTTTCTAGATTTTTCTAAGCAATAGAAATAAATCATAGAAACATTTCTTTCTGTGTTGTGAAGGCTTATGGGTAATTACCAATGTGGCCATTCTCCCAAACCCCAATGTTTTAGAATTACTCCTATATTTCATTTTCAGCACTAAGAATCATTCTAGTAGAGATAAAAATGTTGAATTCAAAGAAAAATGTCCATAAAAGAAAATGATGGAGTTGGATTTGTTTTGAAGCAGTGATATTTACTTGCCATTTTGCATCTCTAAATATGCCTTTTTCCTTATTAAACATTATGGAGATGGGCTCACTCTGAAGGCTTTATAATCTGCAAAGACTTTCTCACAGGACAGTAAATTAGGACCAAAATATACAGAGGAAGTCATAAGTCCTAGTGATAAACCTAACTTGCATTACAATCCCACCAAAAAAACAACAAACAAAAAACCAACCAAACAAACAGCAAAAAACCCCTGCTATGTCATCGTTCTAAGTTCTTGATTTTTAAAAACAGATAGTGCCTTGAGGAGAAAACCTTTTCTATTTGAATTTGCTAACTGTGAACATCATCTGCAGAAGCTGATGACCATGTTGCTGTGGCTGTAACTAAACGCCTTGCAGGCAGGATTATCAGCACAGACTCAAGATTACTGGCATGTATTTATCCAGCTCAGAGAAGAGGCAAAACTGGCCATGAACTCTACCCCTATAGACATACATCATATAGAATATCTCCTCATGGCCAGCTATAGCACTATGCTCCAACACTGAGTAGAATAGAAAGATCACCTGCTTTGGCCTGCTGGCCATGCTCTGTCTAATGTAGCCTGTTGGACTTCTTTGCCACAAGGGCATATTTCTGACTTCTCTCCAGCCTGGTGTCCACCAGGACCCCCGAGTCCTTTTCTGCAAAGCTACTCTCCAACCAGTCTGACACCGGCCTGGCCAGGTGCATGGAATTGTTCATCCACATCAGCAGGACTTTTTTTTTTTTTATTTCCCTGTTGAAGTTCTGAACCTTTGTTGAAGGTTCTGATCAGCCCATTACTCCAGACTGTCCACATGCCTCTGCATAGCAGTACACCAGAATCCATCTGGTGTATTGACCATTCCTCCTGATTTTATACCATCTGCAAAATTGTTGAGAGTGTGCTTTGCCCAAGGCATTTATGACAATGTTAAATAGTACTGGCCTTAAATAGTCAAGTAGTACTGACATCCACCTGCATTTCATGCCATTCATCACCATCCTGTGACCCTGACAGTTTAGATGGTTTTTAGCCCGCCCCACTGACCACTTATGTAGTCTGTACTTCATCAGTTAGTTTGGAAGGGTGCATTAAAATCTGGTTGGATATCTTGATTTTACAGGATATCGCATTCTGTGAAATTAATCTTTATTTTCATAAAATAAACTCATATGAACTCATAGTTCATTAGGAAAGAAAGCAAACACACCGAACAAGGGCTGAATCCCACCTGTAATGATTAGCCTGATGTGGATTAACTAGTTCATCTTGTTAATTCATTCACGTGCTTTCTAATGTGCAAGTTCTCTAATTCATAAGTTGTAACTTGAAACTTGTGACTTGTGCACCTGTGAGCAAAATAATTACCCAGGCAACAGTGAGAGTGCTCACCCTTCCTCCTCCATCACACTGTAGGGTGAAGAGGGACCAGCAGGACACTGCAGAAATACATGTGGTGGTGATAACCTTCCACTTGTTTCCCATGTGCCACATGGACCGCCAGGCTGTGGTGCAGAGTGGATCTCTCACCACATTAGTTAAGAGGATGATCCCACAATCTTATTCCTGTTGCTCTTTGGAGCTTGAATACTTTTTTGTTGTTTTTTTACCCCTCGTCCCACTTTTCAGATTAAACATAAAGTATTTTTTAAGACATTTGTTTATGGGGTCTTAGAGCATGATTCAAATTTTAAATAATGTGTGGAAACATGCTTGGCAGCTACTTGAAGATTTTAGCTCACTATTCAATATTATCTGCATTTCTAATGCTAGATCTGTTTAAAGAGCAATTAATCAGCTCTTTTTCCTGTTTGTATGCTTCTAAACACCCATCATAATATATAGTAGCATTTTCAAGATCAAGATTACAACTATTCAAGGATACCCTATTTATCTTTCTGTCCTTGGAGACAAAGTTATCAGAAGTTATGGATGTTTGTGAATTATCAAAAGAAAAATGCCTATAATGAAAGCTACAGAAAAGACATGTAATGAGTAAGGAAAAGTAATTTAAATTCAAAAGAATGAAATTAGATTCCATAATGAAAGATGCTGTCATATTATATGGCAATACTTTAAGTCACATAATGACAATATATTCTTATTGCAACAGAGTGATCTGAATTGTGAAGAAATGGAAAATATTTAAAGAAAAGAACTGTGCAAATGTGATGATTCATCATGTTTCTTTTTAGATAAAGACGTAACTTAGAGCTTTGAGAAGGAACTGATGGTTCTCTGCTTATCTTTCAGTTGAGTTTTTCTGACAGTTACAAATTTGACAACTTTTAAATCCAGATGTTTAAAAAAATCAGAAGATTCTTGCCACAAACTGCTTATTAACCTGCAAGATATTTCTGCAGTAAAAAATATTTTTTGCTTCCTTGTTTGTTTTATATCCTGTGCTATTACTTGTCTACCTTTAATGGGATATAACATTAAGAAGATGAATTATATGCAGGATTTGCACAGCATCTCAACACTGTTGCATTTGGGGGGTAATGTATATTTAAGCACAGCATTGCATCTGAATGTGTCCCACCTATGAAACCATTCACCCACTGAAGCCTTAGAAGCTGAATAAAGATGGAAACAGGAAATCAGAATGCTATTGCTCAATTTGGGCCACTCCTTGCCAGGGCAAATTCACTGCTAATACAAAATCAGTGGTTTGGGTAAAAGACATTAGATTTCTTATAATTCAAAATTCTCATGCTCAGAGAGGTTTTTGTTTAAAAACTGTTCAAAGAAACATTTTATTAGGGCTCCTGTTGCTCTTTGGGTTTGAGTGTATCTTATCTCTCAGCATCTAAATTCTAACTGTTTGGGCCAAGCAAAAGTCTCTGGCCTTTTGGACAGAATTCTATTGATGTATATAACTTAATTTAATTTGATACATATAGCATTATGACTTTTAAAAAGCAACACTAACATTCTTCAGCAAGAAACTCATGGTGACAAGCCATCAACACACCTTCGAGTCTGGGTAATGCTGATTATATTAAAATACCTCACCTAGCACAAGCTGATGAAACCCACACACATGCACTTATTTGCATGAGGAGAATGTAGCACTTTTAGCTGCAAAGCTGAGTGTTTAATATCTGTTTTGCCAGCACCACTGAAACTGGAGTACTGAAGCTAATTGAGCTAGAAAACAGTGCAGGAAAAGGAGGAGACCTCACACACTCCACAATCCTGATGGAGCTCCAGATGACACCTCAGTATGATTTGGAGGTGAAATGGGGGAAGAAGAACCTGATAAAAAATACAAAATCATTTCCCCCAGGGACATTTTAATCAGAGTTTATTCAGTGCCATGTGATTAGGTGAAAAAAGCAGTTCCTTCAGAATACGATTGTGTTTGCCTGTAATTTTTCCCTCTCTATCCTCTTTTTCAAGGCACTAGATAAAACAGTCCTAAAGTAGAAAATTAAGGAGCAAGTGGAGGACAAGGATTTAATTCCATCATTATTGTAATTATGTTTCAAGTCTTCATCACATTAGCTGTTCTAAAACATTAATAATGCTGCCAAGAAAAATAGCAATACACTGCAGTGTTCCTAAGGTCATTGGGTTTGCTACAAGCATTGCAGTGTGAAATGTTATGGACTCTGTCATGCAAGAGATCAACTTCATCCCACAGCTTTAGAAAGCAGGACTTTTGTGAATAAACACACTCTTTTGATGCGAATCACCTGTCTGAACCATCTGCAAAGGAAAACTGCATTTCAATCCCAGATGTAGCCAGCAATGTTGAAGCTAAGTGCTGAGTTGCTGAGTTTACAGAAACAATTTAAAATAATTTTGTTTGCTTAGCAAAATAGTCAGCAAATAAATAATTGGAGCTCTACCTCTAAATATAAGTGTAGGTGAGTTCTGTTACCTGCTATATTTTCTGTGCAGTTGTGGAACTAGTAGTGAAATTTGCCTCAATAATCAATTATTTCAATTATTGTTTTTCATATTATAATGAATGACTATGAAACTAAGATATTTATTTACTAATTTGATGTGGAAAAAACATCACTATGCTGTGATAATTTGTACTAAGGTGCATATAGCACCAGAACATGTGCCCCTGCATAAAAATCAGCTGATAATAAATGACTGCACTAATAAAGGAAGCTTATATTAATGAAAACTTTAGGCATTTATTTGACAAATGGGACCTGATACTGATTTTTTTACAGTGGTTCATTTCTTTATTTAGTATACAGCAGTTTTATTTATTTACAGATATCATAGCTATCAATAGTTTTATTTATTTACAAATATCATCGCTATCAATACCAATACTTTTCTAAACATTGATTTAACAAACCGTGATTACAGACATAGACATTTTGTAGGGTTTTACTGTAATCTAGACAGCTGATCTAAACCAGCAGGCTAACCTGAAAAAACAGGCTTGGCTTCATATGTTACTCATCAATGCTATGTTACTAAAGATTTTGCATTCTATCCCACAGTAAAAGGTCTTAGATTTGCTGACTATAATTTACTAAGGGTAAGATGAAGCATCTTTTAAATTTCACCACATGATCTAGAGCTGGCGATGAGAAAGAAATATGGAGGCCCCACAATTCTTGAGAATCTATAAAACACTGTACTGGCTTTAGCATTTATCAATTTTTAACTACTGCTACAAGGCTTCAAGCAATCAATTATTTCCCAGCTCAGTGAGAGACTCAGAGCTATACCAGATAAACCAGAAATCAATTTTACTGCCTTGTGGCTGGTTGCTAAATATGTTTCTCCATACCACACTTAAAAACAAACAAAGATAGACCTTTTTTTAATTTTTTTTTAATTTTTTAATTTTTATTACAGACATGGCTAAATTTCCTTCATGCTTCACTTGACACTTCAAATTCAGAAAGGGATAAAATTATTTTTTTTTTTTTTGAGATATAGATACATCATCCTTTTATTATTGCTTTCTAAAGAAACAGAGGAACAAATCTATTCTTTTTCATTTTTGAGTCTGGCAACATATCTGGGAACTATTTTTCATAGTGAAGGGTCTCTTGGCTGTTCTTGTATATCACCCTTCTGGAGTTGTCTGCCATAAAGGAAAGCCTGGATTGTCATAAAGGGTGCAGTATTCTGCTAAGGAGCCATGGAATTCTGCTAAGTACAATGGAAATTACCAGCATGTTTATGAAAAGCATAGAACAAGCAAAGAACAAGCAAAACCTTTCATGATATCCAAAGAAATTTTTTATGGATGCTTTTAAGGGTAGGTCAAACAACTCTCCATTTAGGGGAAGTCTAGAACACACAAAGGCCCCTTTCCTCCTCTGCTGTGTTTATCAGTTCAGAGGTACCATGTACCTTAGCCTTAATATGCACCGTAGCTCCACGGAGTTTGGTTTTGCATTAAACAAACAAACACATAACCAACTATTTCTACTTTTGAAAGATTTGAAACATAGACAACTTCTACTAAGTGTTCTTTCTATTCTTTTCCTGTTATGTGAAATGGAAAACACTTTTGTATGTGACTGTACTCAGGTTCTGGTGGAATTTTTTCCCTCCTGCATCAAAGAAAAACATTAAATGGTTGAGGTTGGCAGGAATCTGTGGTCCAACCCCCTACAAAAGCAATTGTCCAGGACCATGTCAAGACAGGTTTTGAGTATATCCACAGATGGAGACTCCACAACCTCTCTGGGTAACCCATGCAGCAACCCTCAGAGTAAAAGAGTGTTTCCTGATACTCAGATGAAACTTCTTGTGTTTCTGTTCCTGTCCATTGCCTCTGGGCCTTTCCCTGAGAGCCTGGGTTCATCCTCTTTGCATACTCTCTTGTAGTACTTATGTATGTTAGTAAGACTCCCACTCAGATTTCTGTTCCACACTATTCACAGCTTCTCTGTGAGGGTCTTATGGGACACAGCATTGAAAGCTTTTCTGAATTCCAGGTAGCCAATATCTGTTGCTCTCCCTCTCACCTAGTAGGCCAAACTTTTTGTAATTGCTGGTTACATTGGAATAGACACACTACATGTAAATGTTAGATAGAAACCTGGAAAAGTAGAACGTATTCTACTTTACCAGTCTTTTGCAGAATTTTGCAACTG
Organism: Rhadina sibilatrix; assembly: GCA_013400275.1. NCBI lineage: Eukaryota > Metazoa > Chordata > Aves > Passeriformes > Phylloscopidae > Rhadina > Rhadina sibilatrix. The sequence goes on along the minus strand of VWYO01016358.1, from coordinate 10,400 downwards.
CTTTTTGTCAATATCCAAAAAAAAAAGTTAAAAAATTCACTTACTAGATGCCAACCTGTACAACATGTCTCCTTTGCCTAAAAAATATTCCTAATTTATTTAAAATTATTCAAATATGAAGGCTAGAAAAAAAAAAAAGAACAATTTCAAAGCCTGTGAAATTCAAGCTGCTTGATATACTTACTTCCCTATTGAATCCTTTTCTGTTCTGAGCAGCTCAACTTGGACAATGTCTAAAGGCCAATGAAATTTTGACCATCAGTGAAAACACAGGTGAACAGTGGTGAGACCTGTGTACAACTGTTGGAAACATTTTCATTGGAAATGAGTCAAAGGTTCAAAGCAATAGGGCTCTGAACCCATTTCAAATGTAAACTAGGCCATGCTCAACTGTTTAAGCCTATTTTATCAGGAGATTCATAGCCAGTACAGGGGTCCTTAACTACCTCAGGAATGGCATCAAGCACATGTTTGCCTGCAAGTGTTCCTACAGCAGTTTGCATTGAGAACAATTCTGCTTTTACCTTTCTACAAGCTGAGCCATTTGCCTATCAGCAATAACTCATTTGTATGTTCTTTCCACTCAGCATATACATAAAAAATCCCCCTGGTCAGACTTTTAAAGATATGTTTTGAAGCTTTTTCATCGTATTCCAAAATAAGTTTATATTCCTGCATAATTTTTTTACCTATGAAAACTTTATTAAATAACTAAAATACAGTCAGAGTAAAGACCTATCTATTTACACTTTTCCAAATGTACAGAGAAATGGTTTAAAATGCTTTATGCAGTGTGTACCTATTGGATTTCATTAAAATTTAAGGTAAAGTACTGGTGATTTACAATTTCACATATAAACGCCCTTTTTTTTTCTCTGAGAGAAATGTATATACTCTTTTATCAGATTTCCCACTATATGAGAAATAAAATCTTTTGGTACATTGTAAGCTCACAGTCACAGTGGCAGTAGCTGCACTGTAGTTAGACTGTGCTGCAACCTGAAAGGGGCCACCAAGGACAGAGGTTTCAGTTCAAGAAAAGATGACATCTCTGACAGCATTTTGCAGCCTGGTTGTTTTCATAAAGTGATCAGAGCATGTACAAAAAAAAAAAAAAGTATATGTCAGATCAGTATTTTTTATAGAATCATAAAATTATAGAATGGTTTGGGTAGGAAGGGGACCTAGAAGATCATCTTGTTCTAATCCCCACTGCCACAGGCAAGGATACATGCCACTAAAACAGATTGTTCAGAGCCCCAGGGATGGGGCATCCACAACTTCTCTGGGCAACCTGTTCTAGAGCCTCAAAATCTTCACAGTAAAGAATTTTTCCCTAATATCCAATCTAAACCTACTCTCTTTCAACTTCAACCTGTTCCCCCTTTTCCTGTAACTACATGCTCTTGTTATAAGTCATTCTCTATCTTGCTGTAAGTTCTCTTCAGGTACTGGAAGGCCACAGTTAGGTCAAATCAAAGTCTTCTCCTTTCCAGACTAAACAATCCAACTCTCTCACCCTTTCCTTGCAAGGGAAGGATCTCTGACCCTCAGATCATCTTGGTGTCCCTCCTCTGGAGTTACTCCAGCAGCTCCATGTCTCTCCTGCACTGGGGATCCCAGAGCTGGAGCACTGTAGGTGGGGTCTTAGACTTTTTTTTTTTTTTTTTTTTTTTTNTGTCAAAGAAGACTGAATATTTTACACAATATGTAACAAAATAATTATTGATTTTCATGCCTGTTAAGGAGAACAAGTGATCACAAACTTTGTTGGCTTGTTTAAATCACACTAACAGAACAAAAGCCAAAGAGTTATTCTATTAAAATTAGTTATCTCTGTATTGATATTACATATATATAGTATAGTGTAATATTAGTTGTTATTTGTTAGATGAATATACAGAACTACCACATTTTTTACCACAAATAACCTGCATAAACCAGAACCCAGGAATGTATGGTATACATACACAAGAGCAGTCAATGGAGAAGGAGGAGACTGAATAACAATAAAAAAATATAATTACTGGTCATCTGAATCTATTTAATCTCTTTTAATGGATTGCATATATAAATAAAATTTATCTTTTAAATATATATTCATATATATAATTGGTTTGGTTTTTATCCTTTTTTTTAAGGGTGCATAAATTTCTGTTCTCACATCAGTGCAAACTAATTTCAGAGAACTAGTATTGTGTGATAGTAAATAAAGGTCTGATTTCACCCAGAATGAACATATTGGATCAGATCTTGGAGAGATGGGAAACTTTGCAGGAGCCATAATTCCATCCAAACTATTTTAACTAATATATGAAAGTTTTACTTTGCTTCTCTTTTGAGTAGTTGGCATGATACTCTTGTTATGAGAAGATTTAATTAAAAGTTATTAAATTCAGAGAAAAGGAAAGCTTTTCCATCAGAAAACATTAAGCTTGGTAGTGATGCATAGAAAACGTAAGAACTTATCAACTCAGCTTTAAATCTGCTCTGGTCTGTGTGTGTCCATTACACATGTCCATGGGCATTGGACACATGGACATGGTTGGGATTACGTTGTCACCTTCTATTTCTTTCCAAGAGCTCTAAACGGGACAAGAGGTAATGGGCAGGAGCAGAGGCACAGGAAGTTCTACAAGAACATGAGGAAGAACTTCTTCCTGTGCAGTGCCCGAGCGCTGGGACAGGTTGCCAAGAGAAGGTGTAGAGTCTCCCTCACTGGGGATATTCAGGAACCATTGGGACACAATCCTGTGCCATGTGCTTGGGGATGACCCTGCTCGAGCAGGGAGGTTGGGCCAGATGACCCACTGAGGTCCCTTCCAACCTGACCCATTCTGTGATTCAAAGCAACTCAGGGGACAGAGTTTTTTCGTCCAATGAGAAGACACACACCTCTGGGTTTTATCTCCCTTGTTAAATATGTAATCCTCCGCCTTCTTCTCTTTCCATTATTAAAATCTTGTTACAGAATTATTAATCTCCTCAAGGACTTTCCACTATATTAGCTGCTATTACTAGTTCATAAATACACATTTACTTTGCAACACCAGACCATTGCACTATTTTATAGAAACAGTGAAGCACAAAAATACCACATTACTTTCAAAAACGGAACTAATCCAAAATTCATAAGGCCTGGGTTTGGGGAAAAAAATTAAAATTTAATGTTAAAGTGTAAAATACAGTTTTTATATTTTATTGGCTTAGATAAAAAGGAGTTTATTTTCCATCACAAAGTCTTATCACATCTGCAATTCAGGACCTTGTGTCCATTTAACCTCACATAAAATGAGTTAGACTGCTTTGGTGCAGCAAAATCAAGTTGCCTCAAGACAGGACCATACAATAAAGAGATAATTCAAGTTGGAACGACCTGATGTATCCTTCAGTTCAGAACACAACAAAAAATGTCGTGACTTGCTCAGAATCATATAGAACCATGGTACAAGAGGTATAAAAAGTGAGCTTGGGCAAACATCACATTCTGTTAACGTTCCTGTGTGGAAAGGTTGTGTATTCACTACATGTGACCAACAGCATTGTAAAAAGTTCTTGGAAATAATACTTTGGAAATCAGCTTATATTCAATCCCAGATAAAGACCATTGTCTCCCATAATATAGATAAAATGTAGAGGAAAATAGAGTAACATGAATTCTATTTAGACTATTTTAAATTTTTATAATCTCCTTTAACAGCTTTTCCATATGTTTCCTTTCTGTTTTTTAAAAAGATAAATTTCCATGATATTCATTTCCATGTGGTTTATCAGTCACTTGGGACCTCAAAAACCTCTTCACAGAATTCTGCATCTTTTTGAACAGTATTAACTGCAAAAATACTGATCTCTGTCATTCAGCCTTATTCTGAATGATATGGAAAAATATATGTCCAGTAATGAGAGGTAAAATGCTTTGGTTGTTATTGCCTACAATGTCAGCCCCTCTAAACAGGGAGACTGAGACCTAAAATCTCTTTTTAGGCTCCCAGATTTGAGCTGGCTAGCATTGACATTAAAGGAAAAAAACAGCTTTGCTGAGAGCAGTAGCATCCTGTATTCATTTTAGGACACTGGAAAAACAGGACAACTATATGGAAGGAAGATTATTTTTCAAGGTGGTCAGTGGCCATGGCCTAAAGCCTAAAAGGTAAGGATGGCATTGTAATTTGCATGTTTTATTTGGAAGCTCTACTTTGGGCTACTTTTTAATTAAGCAAGTAAATTATTTTACTTGACAAGGATGAAATTGGTTCTGTACTGCAGCAACAGTGTCTGGTTTGTGGCAAGAAAAATGCATAAAAAGCAGATTTTTCTGGTGGAGGCAGACTCAGCCTTACCTATGTATGCAGGAGAGGAGAGAGAAGTGTAAAGGAGATGAACTTTTGAGCATTTTCTCATAAAAAAGGAACAAAGGCAAGGTCAAAATATCAACTTGAAGAACTGACAGCTCCAATAAGAAAGTAAAAAAGGAAATATTGCCCAATTTCATACAGTATCCTTCAAATTAAGTTGCTGTCACACTTCTGCATCAAGAGATTGGGGTTTGAGGCAGCTCAGTGCTGGGCCCAGGAGTTCTCAGGAACTGGAGCAACTTCCACATAATGTCCTTGATGGGTAACAGTTCAAATGACCTTCCTCACCTGTTGGGCAATATCCTTCCAGCACAAGATGCAGAGACCAAGCTAAGACACCATCTAAAATAAGAGGTAGGCAGAAGCAGAAAGAGGATATAGAGCATGATAGATTCATTAGAGCTGATTTGCACCAAAGTCCTCACAATTCAAGGCAATGATTTTTATTTTTATTTTGATTTATATATATATATATGTAATTCTTTTGTTAGGAGGGACCAAAAAAACTCTTACTTTTTGCAAAGAAGGAATACACATGTAGTTGTGCATGCAAGTGTTAATAAGCCTACACCAGCTTGGTACTGCTATCATGTAACAGAACTTGAAAAGAGAGTATATATAGGTCTGCTTTTAGCTCTTCTGACATTCTACAGCTCAAAAAGGAGAAAATGCATTCAAGAAAGGACAAGATTCTTTTCTGGTGTTTTAGCTGCCATATCATTTTTTTCTGTCAGGCACAGAAGCAATGAAGCTTCCACCATTAATCCACATGTTCTCAGGTGATAGCTGCCCAGGCCCTGTAACACAGGGACTTTTCTGGCTGAGCTCTTTCTGATCATCACCATTACATACCCTTGATTCATGGCAGCGATACCATGGTGCTGACAGGAAATAAAAATGTGCTGGAATGTTGACAGTTGAAAATACCTTGTAAGGTGGAAAACCAATTTTATGAAACAAACTTCAAAGAAACTTCTAAATTCAGAGACATATCAGTTTCATTTATAGTGCTTTTTGTGGGTTTTTGGAAACTAATCTCTTTACCTAACTAGATTTGTATGAGCCTTTTCTCCTCCATGTGTTCAAACATACACCCAAGTCCAGAAATATCTGTATTCTTCAATTGCTTTTAATCTCAGTTCTCCAAGAGCTGTTGAAAAGATGCTTTGCTTCAGCCTATAGCATTTATAAGAGTCCATGGTTAAACCAAATTTTTGTCACACTGATCAGTTAAACTGTCAGTGAATTAAAAAAACTTACAAGGGAAAAAAGCAGCAACAGTGTGAGGAAAAATTCCATGCTGTTTTGATAGCGAGAGCAAAATGATCTCATGGTATCAACATCCCAGTAAGATAGCATTAAGAATTCCTTATCTACAGTAGTCCATCCAGTAATATTGAAGCTTACAAAACAGTTTGAAAATGGTCAGTTCTTTGAACAGTAAGCAAGTTTGAGCAGTAAGAAGTTTAGCAATGAAATGGATGAAAAATCCACAACAATGTCATGAAAAGTGCATACTCTGAATTTAAATTTCTGAGTCTCAAACAGAATAGAAATAGACATAACACAGAGAATAGTGTTCTTCACCTATAAAATATTGGTTTTGAGGAAATACTCTGCACAGTGATGCCTGTGCAGTGATACCACATGGATGAGCTTCATAGGTGTTTTCTGATATATTCCTTGAGCCCAAAACTTTATAACAGCGCCAAATTTCCCCTCAGTCTCATGACCAGTGACAGAACTCGAGGAAATTACATGAAGCTGAGTCAGAGGAAGTTTAGGTTGGATATCAGGAAAAGATCTTTCACCCAGAGGGTGGCTGGGCACTGGAACATGCTTCCCAGGGCAGTGGTCACAGCACCAAGACTGACAGAGTTGAAGAAGCATTTGGACAATGCTCTCAGGCAAATGAGGTGACTTTTGGGATGTTCTGTGCAAGGCCAGGAGCTGGACTCAATAGTCCTGATGGGCCCATTCCAACTCAGCGCATTCTATGATTCTATGCTAATTTAAAACTGCCTGAATCTCTATGGCTCTCCAAGTGTTTTCATATAAAATATAAAGAAGCAAAGCATGCCTAATTTATACCAACACTCAATTAGTTGTCAGACAAATCCCTAAAAAATTATTCCCACCCCAGAAAATCCCAGAAAAACTACTGAAGGGGTCAGTCCTACAGTGTCAGAAAGTGAACACCTCTGAATCCTTTTAATAGGGACAAGATATCTTGTCTGAAGACTGGACACCACATAAACACAGAGAATGATGTTAAATAAAGGCTGAAAATCTATGCCATGCTACAAGAAGGTAACGACAGCCTCATTCCATAGATTATTACTTCTCATTTCTCTTTGTTAAAGAAAATGGGGTTAATGTCACTGGCATAATTGATGGCTTATCTGGCTGCTGCATTAAGCCAATGTTGAGTACTTATAAAGCTAAAGATTTTCTGGAACATTTTAGTTTCATACTAGGAGGAAAAGCAAATGAGAGAAGGACTAGACTCACAAAACAAGAGAAAAGTAAAGGATGAACTCAGTGTTTAGAGAAGACATAAGAGGGGAATTTTCATCAGTTTTTTATTTTACTTAATATATTCAGAGATCTCCAATGAGACAGAAAATCCTTAATCGGTCAAGCAGAGTATTTTAATCCTTACCTTGCTATAAACACCAATAGATCAATTCATTCTTTAAAATGATCTAGCATTAAATAGTAAAGTAGATACACATAGTAGTATTATCACAGCCAAAGGATATCAAACAAATGGACATAATGGTGATATTTTATTATTTTAATATTAATTATGCACGTTTCTTCTGATTTGTTTCACCATTTTTACATTTTAGCAAACAAAGCGACTAATGATTAATTGCTGCACTGTTCTCTTATTCTATTGGTCAAACTAAATTAAGGGGGTGGCTTTGGTGGTCATTTGGAGCAGTTGCTTTTTTACAAAGCTTACCACAGTGGGAAATTTTTTCTGGGTGTATTACCCTGGATATGATAGCCAGAACCTCACCAGGCCTGGAGTCAGCACCATCCTGTCGCTCCATTTTGTGCCCATCTCATGGCAAAGTCTTGTTTGGGTGTTTCAGTGTTTGAGACAGGCAAAAGTGATCTTTAAGCCTCTCTCATGTCTTTACAGCCTCTCAAAGTGATTTTAATGTAGATTTAAAACTGAGAGGGAAAGTAACATGCAAAGACAATGAAAATCCCTCTAGAATTTTTTGCCCATCTGTGTTTTGGCAGAACCACATCACAGTACAGCACCCTGCAGAAATGAAGCCACTGGTCACACTCCTCTCAGCACTGTGAGCAGTTTGTAAGATCCCTGTCACTTATCATCTTCTTGCTCACAGCTAATGCACACTTCCAAAATAAAAAGAGATATTAAAAAATATCAAGTCTAGTTCAAATTAAGAAAGCACTTTTTAGCCTGTTGTTTTGATAGCAGCTGTGATAGGAATAGGAGTTTAATGACATAAAGGCTTAGCAGAAGGGAGGTTGGCAGATCTAGGACAAATGAAAATGATACTTGTGAATTGCATTCACTAGTTCTTATGAAACAGTAAAATACTGCTGTCTTAGAGGTTTCAATAGTGTCAGAATTCATCTGATTTTTAAAATTAAATATTTTAGTAAAGTCTCAGGAAAACTCCCTCAACAGCCACACTCACACTATGGTTCTGCATCCATTTTTCACAGAGGGCTATATTTTGGACCTGACTCACAAATGACTATTTGTGACATTTAAAGAAAAGAATTTTAGTTAAAGCTGTGAGGCTTTTTTCACAATGTCTGTTTGCTGAGCTTAACATAAGAAAAGTCAAGTTAAAATCAGTGATGCTTCCTACTCTCCTGAAAGATAACATGCAGGCAATAAGCTACTGTGTAAAATGGTACTGTGAACAGAATGTGGCTTTAATGGCTTTCAGTCTTTGTTACATATATCACATTCCTCTGGAGCTAACAAAGCAGAACCAAGACCCTGAAATACAGCATTAAACCCCCCAGTCCCATGCAGACACCATCCCTAGAGATGAACACAACAGGAAGTAAATTTGGAATTGACATTAAGACAATTTTACTCAATTGCTTCTAATCCACAACCCACTTAAGTATGTTGGAGATTGCTGGTGAGGGCTGGAATGTAACAGGGTTTTTTGTTGGAAATCGAAAGACAAAGAGAAAGCATGGAGCACTATCCTGTTATTGTGTGACATGGGCACACACAAACCAAATAAGCACATGACATCAGTCTGCAGCTGCTGCACACAGGCTGGTGAGAAGCAGTGCAGTGCTACAGAAGCGGGTGTAGCAATGAACATTTGCATAAACTAAAGATATATCACTTATAAGGTAAAAAGGCAGAGGCCATGGTATGTGCAGAGTTATGATACTCTCCCATATATAAGAAAATAAGCCTATTATTTTTTGTCTTCTTTGCACTGGAGTCAAAAAACAAGCTTGATGGAAAAGTTTTTTTGAAATAAAGACTATACCACTAGTACTTCCCATTTCATTCATTTCATTTACTGACAAATTTCATTCATTTCATTCACTGACAAATTCATTTAGGGAGCCCTTCAACTGACAACAGAGAGACATTTACTTAGACTGCAAAGTTTTCAGCAAGTAGTTGGCCTTTCTGTCACTTTTTTATCTATAACTCATAGGTGTGATGAAGATTACATTTCTGCTTTTATTTTCTAAAACAATTTATTTAACACCTTACACCAACCTGAAAGACAGAGAGGCCTGTCTGACCATAAAGGAACACTGTTTTCCCTGTTAGAGTGGCTGACATTGTCCCAGATTGCCCTGGGAGGTTGTGGAGTCTCCCTCCTCGGAGATATTCAAAAGCCATCTGGACCTGGTACTGAGTAACCAGCTCTAAAGGAATCCTGCTTGAGCAGGGGGGCTGGACCCTCTCCATCCACCAGAGTGGGTGCAGGGTATATTCTGATTCTTTATCTGACCTGCCAAGTCAGGGCCTCATTTATAAATGAAATATATCACTCAAAGATGGTACTTGGCCATGAACAAACAGCCTGCACCTGTGTATGTTTGAGTTGAAAATGAGCAGTCTGACAGAAATTTCAAATAAAGAGGTTCTTAGAGTACATAAGATTTTATGAAATGAAAGACAAAAAATGTGCAAGATGAATAGATTTCCTACAACTTCAGTTATTCTGATGCAAAATCTTGAGATGAAACTGTCACTTTCTATATCTTACAAAAAATAAGAAAAGCTCAATAAAAGCCTGATGGAACTATTTAGCAAGCTAATTAGTGTGTCTACCACTCTTTCTTCACAACCACATTTCAAACCACTGTGTAAATATCCAAAAACACCACAGTGAAATCCCCATTATTTATTGTCAAATATACAGTGAACAGTGAAAGAAAAATTCCTTCCTTTTCAAACTGAAATAATCTCTTAGCATGTGCCTCTCCCACTGAGATTACTTGTGGAAGTTTTTAAAGACAGTCGGGTCAATTGCAAAGTATTTGTCACATGTAATTATAGCTTCTCTCTGAAATTGCAAGAAAGCAAAGCTGATTATTACTTCAACATCAATCATCCTGACAATTACAAATATTTGCTCCATAGGGGAAGTGGATGCATCATGTCATATTTATACATAGCTTCATGCTATTGGAAATATAAGCTGCTAAAATTCTCTCTAGGTTTCTTGTTTACTCCTCCTGTATGAAAATTTTACTAATTAAAAGAGAGAAGAATCCCAAATGTAATGCACATTCAACACAACTTAAGTCTGGGAATGTGGCTGCTAATTTGTCAACTATGAAATCACTGCAGTAATATTTCAATCACTTCAGTATAAATTGCATTCATGGAAAATTCAGAAATACTGCAGTGTCTTACTGCATGCACCAAGGAATGGCAATGGAAAAATAAAGTCACTCAAAAATCTTAGCTCTACCTGGGATAAGGAACTGTAAAATTTCCAGTTCAGAAAAATTGCCCTTACCATTTGTTCTGGTTTCAGCTAGGACAGAGTTAATTTCTTCTCA
>VWYO01016357.1:91041-113418 GCA_013400275.1 Rhadina sibilatrix | reverse complement strand
TCTTTTCTTTTCTTTTCTTTTCTTTTCTTTTCTTTTCTTTTCTTTTCTTTTCTTTTCTTTTCTTTTCTTTTCTTCCCAGAGGAGAAACCAGTTTCTTCAGCAGCTGTGCCATTCCAGCCAAGCTCCCAGCTGATCCAGGAGACAGGCGTGCTGCACTGTAGCACCTTTCCCCCAAAATGAGCTGGCAAGTCCTTCTGCCACAACAAACAGTAAGTGGTACGATTTTCCAGGTGAAATGAAACAGACCAAACCCTTTTTGCGTTACCAAAACGACTTTTTGAGACATTTTCAGTAAATGGCCTGAAAGGTCCCACAGTGCTCTCCTGGAAAAACTGGCAGAGCACAGCTTGGCCAGGCAGAGCATTAAAAACCAACTGGAGGGACGCACCTCAGAGCCTGTGCCCAGTTCTGGCCCCTCACTCCATGGAGGACATTGAAGGGCATGTCCAGAGGAGGGCAACAAAGCTGGTGAAGGGTCTGCTCCCCATTTATTTTTCATCTCAGTGCAGGGTTGCAGGTGGCTGACCTCTTGTGCTACCTGTGCAGTTACTTTCCTGGCCTTCAGAGATTGTTTGCTTTTTTTTTGTTGTTGCTGATAAACAACAGCACCATGCTGGACCCTGTCCATCCCCTCAGCAGCCCTGAGGAAAGGCAAGAAGCAGCCAGCTTTCTCAAAGTGCAGGGGTTTGGTTTAAAAAAAAAAAAATCAACTTGAAGGTCATTACAAGCAGAAATAGTCTGAACTGCCTCCTCCCTGTGATAAACAACTGATAAGAAGAGAGATAAAAGAGAGGAAAAAGAGAGGGGTTATCAGGCTTCACGCTCTGCTTTTCAGAACTAATTGCTCATAGCAACCAAGCTGCAGGAAATTGGAGAAATTCACTTTATATTTGCAAACACAGAGAAAAATTCCCTTGTGAGCAGAGCAATGGGGGTGGGTTTTTTCCCTCTAGGTCAGCACATCAAAACACTGAAACGTCTGAGAGTGCCCCCCTTACTGAAGGGTGGGATATGAGCAGATCTTAGACTTTAAGGAACTTCAACTGCTAAGAAACGAGGCTGTTAAAGACCACAAGGACACAGACTCTGACTTTGGAAGGCTGACAATGACTGTGTTTATTTCTGGGAATTTCTTCCCTTTTATGCTGTTCTACAGAGAACAACCCAATTGGTGAAAGAAAGACAAACTTCTTCAATCACATTGGTCACACCAGAGGGACATCAAGAAGAAGTCCCTCCTAGGGAAAGAATATAAACAAAGGTTACAGTTGGAAAAACATGTCTCTTGTTGACAGAAAACTCTCTGGAGTTTCAGAGAAACCAAAACACCTCAGGTACGAACCAGGGCTACGAAGAAACACTTGACTCCGCAGCTCAGGCTTCACCTTTCCGGCACTTCGGGGCCAGCCCGTCTTGGCAGCTCCACTCCGAAAGCTCTGCCGGCCCAGCCGAGACTGGCACATCGCTCCCGCAGCCAGCGCTGCGCTTCTGGCCCGGGTTCACCGATCCCCTCGGCTTTGCCGCCGCGCCCCTTGCCCCGCAGCCCGGCCGGGGGAGCCCCGGGCTCTGCAGCCCGGCCCGAGGGAGCCCCGGGCTCTGCAGCCCGGCCGGGGGAGCCCCGGGCTCTGCAGCCCGGCCCGAGGGAGCCCCGGGCTCTGCAGCCNCCTGCTGGTGCTGCTGCTCTTCTGGCGCTTCCGAGCGCTGCGCTCCCCCATCAACCTGCTGCTGCTGAACATCGCGCTCAGCGACCTGCTGGGCTGCGCCCTGGGCACCCCGCTCGGGCTGGCCGCGGGGGCCGCCGCCGCTCCGGGGGCCGCCTGCGCCTGGCACGGCTTCGCCACCGCCCTCTGCGGTGAGTGGGGCCCGCCCGGGGCCGCGGGATGCTGGCACGGGGGATGCGGGGGCTGCACCCGCGGAGTGCGGGGAGCGGCCGTGCCCGACCGGACCGGACCGGACCGGACGGGATAACTCCGGCAGGTCCGGGGAGGGGATGGGATAACCCCGGCAGGTCCGGGGCGGGGATGGGATAACCCGGGCAGCTCCGGGGAAGGAATGGGATAACCCCGGCAGCTCCGGGGAGGGGATGGGATAACCTCGGCAGCTCCGAGGAGGGGATGGGATAACCTCGGCAGCTCCGAGGAGGGGATGGGATAACCTCGGCAGGTCCGGGGAGGGGATGGGATGGGATAACCTCAGCAGGTCCGGGAAGGGGACAGGAGAGCCCGGGCAGATCCGGGAAGGGGACAGGATAAACTCGGCAGGTCCGGGAAGAGGAGAGGAAAGCCTCGGCAGGTCCAGGGAGGGGACGAGACAGCGCCGGCAGCTCCGGGGAGAGTGAGGATGGGACAGCCCCGGCAGCTCCGGGAGAAGACGGGACAGCCCCGGCAGCTCAGGGGGGACAGGGAGGGCCCGGGGCAGCCCCGCAGCGGGGGCACAGCCCCGCAGCCGCCGGTGCGGTGGGCGCTGTCCGGCTGCGCGCAGGAGCGAGAGCGGCGGGCGCGGTGAAGCTCGGGCTGTGCCGGGGCAGCGGGACACCCGGCATGCCAGGAGCACGGGGCTGGGGTGAAACTTCCCCAGCTTCCGTGGCTGTTTTGCTGGGAAAAGCCCAGAAGCTCCCAGGCAGCGTGAAGTGTGAGTCCTCACTGGGGCTGCTCAGCGTGTTTCCAGAGGCTGCGGAAGCGCTCTACAAACTTTAAGGGATGAAAACGGAGAGTAGAATCAGCCTGGCTTCGGTTAGAAAGGACCTTAGAGCTCATCGAGGTCAATTACTCACGCAGCACTGCCAGGCCCACCGCTAAAGCCTTTCCCGGGTGTCACAGCCCAGCACGGGCAGCGCGGAGCATCCACAGCCGCGATTCCCTGCGCACATGGGAATTCCAGCCCTGGGCCGCCCAGACCCGCGGCGAGAGTGGGCAGCGTCGGGCAGGACAGCCCGGCAGGAAAGAGCCGCTCTGTGCCCCTCTGCCCTTCCCCAGCCCTGTCCCCACCTGGTCACACAGCGGCGGAGAGCCCCGGGCTGTGGGGACAGCAGCTACGAGCGACATCAGGTGATGTAAAACAACAGCTCGTGTTCTCCCAGTGCTGACAACCTCCCCCGGGCTGCTGTGCTGCGGCAGACACGGGCACACATCGGTGGGGCTCTCCCCAGGCAGCACTCAGACGGAGCAGAGGCTGCACCAGCAGAGCACCCTCTGCCCATCGGGACCGACCTGGAGAGCCCCAGGGGCACAGCTCAGCCTGGCATCCGGGCTGCACACAGCCGCTGGCACTGCCCCTGCACGCTCTGAAGAGGTATTTGCAGCAGCTGCACTTTGAATCTTTGCTGCCATCTCTTTCCCTCATGAAGTCACACGGGGTAACAAGCCAAATTTGTGCACGTAAAACCTCCACTTGGCAAGGAAAATTCATCAGGAGTGTGTCAGAACCCAGCAGCATCCCCTTGTACCTGGCAGCATCGCTTCCACAGCGCAGCCTGGGAGGTGTGTGTGGAGGGAAATCACAAACTCTTACATCAGCTTTAGAAATTACCTCTCCCCCACCTCTTCTGCATGCAAAAGAAGCCTTTGGCTTGCTGCTGGTGGTTTTATTGCCCCACTGGTGCCTGCTGGCAGCACCCCAATTGCAGGAGACCCGTAACTGTCTCTGCAAAGGCTCAGGAGCTGCCTGCCCCCCCCAAGAGGGGCACACCAGGGCAGTTGCTGGCACAGGGGGCTGCAGGGCATGGGCTTAATCTACAGCTCTTCATTATGCACAGCATGAAATCCTTATGAAGACCCTGTGGGGCTGCACTTCCCCAAGAAGGGTTCAGAAGGCTTCGCTTTGGAGCTGGCAGAGAAGCACCTGCTCAGCTCCACACTTTGGGAGCTGATATTAATCTAGATATTAATCCTGAATGTTACAGGTGCAGCAAGAACCAGATCTGATGGAGAAGCCAGGATTTTGCNAGGGGTGACCTTATCACTCTCTGCAACCCCCTGAAGGGTGGTTGTAGTCAGCTGGGGTTGGTCTCTTTCTCCAGGCAACAACTGACAGAACAAGAGGACACAGCCTCAAGCTGCATCAAGGAAAGTATAGGCTTGATATTAGGAAAAGGTTTTTCACAGAAAGAGTGATAAAGTACTGGAATGGCCAGCCCAGGGAGGTGGTGGAGTCACCATCCCTGGATGTGTTTAAACAAAGACTGGATGTGGCACTGGGTGCCATGGCCTAGTTGAGGTGTTAGAGCATGGGTTGGACTGGATGATCTTGAAAGGTTTCTTCCAACCTAGAAATTATTCTGTGATTCTGTGAGTCAATTACTGATCAACATTTATAACAGACTGGCTTTGGCTGGACACATTTCAACACCCCCAGCTTTTGGTGAGTGGGGTCAGGCTCTCAGCACCCCTCGCTCTTAGGGGGACACTGCCAATCCCAGTCCTTGCCCGCCTTGTTTCCAAAGCCAGTGCCATCAGTCTCATCCATAGCTTGAAGTATTTTTGGGGGAGACAGAGCAAAGCCTTCATTCATTCATTCATTCATTCATTCATTTTTGCTGATCCAAGTGTCTGGTTTGATGCAGGCATCATCTCGCTCATCTCCCTGGCCGTGCTTTCCTACGAGCGTTGCTGCACCATGACAAGGACAGCAGAGCCTGACACCACCAACTACAGGAAAACATGGACAGGCATCATCCTGTCCTGGGCATACTCCTTGCTCTGGACTGTTCCCCCGCTCCTTGGCTGGAGCAGCTATGGGCCAGAAGGACCAGGGATAACCTGCTCTGTGAACTGGCATTCCAGGGATGCCAACAACGTGTCCTACATCATCTGCCTCTTCATCTTTTGCCTCGTAATCCCTTTTGCCATCATTGTCTATTCCTATGGGAAGCTGCTCTGTGCTGTCAGACAGGTAAGTTGATGCCTCAGCTGCCATTTGGCTGTGACCCCAAACCAGGCAGAAGCTGAGGATCACCATCTTCCACCTTTAGAACTCCTCTGCTGCCAGATGTGCTGCCACCCCTGGGCACTGCCTCTGCTGTGACTGTCCTGGTGACAGGCTGCAGTCTGCCAGGGCTTTAAAAGTCATACCCAGGTGTGTACAGCTGGAGGTGATGCCTTGGAGGGGCTCCCTAGAACAGGGGCTAGACAGGGTAAAGAGNTGAGTCCCAGGCCCAGAGGAATTGAACAAAACAGGAGAACAGCAGCTGACAGGCTGTGGAGCTTTAGAGTTACACCCCAAAGCTGTACAGGATCTGAAAAATATAAAAGCTAAAATCCTAAGGCATCAGAGATCCCTATGACAGCATCACAGATGAGGGAAGTTTGCCAGAGCACTCTAAATACTTCAAATTACCCCTAATTAAAACTAGGAAAGACTTATCTACCTTGATGAGATTGGTCCTAGGATTTAAATCTGCAGGATGCTGTGGACAGGTGAGCATTATCAGCAGGTCCAGCAGCTGCACAGTTGGTGGAGAGTGTGGGAGCTGTGGTTTCTGACTTCTCTCCTGAAAGCAGAGAAGTGAACCCTGCAAAAAAAAAAAAGGCTGCTAAAAAAACAGCCCCATATAACCAAGCTGCTGGCAGGATCAGGCAAGACAGGAAGATGTAACTTTACAGGTACAAACTGTAGGGCAGACCAGTGACATGGAGCAGATAACTCTGGACACAAAGCAAAGCCAGTCCGTAAGTGACCATGAGCTTTTTAATTTTTTTTGCCAAGAAAAGGAATGTTAATTTTAAGTATTGCTGCCCCAGTGGAACACTTGGTACCAAACAGCACCACGGCAGCCCTGTCAGGCAGCTGGAAATGCCAGTGCAGAGGTTTTTCATCCTTTGTGAGGAACACCTGCCTTTAGCCACGAGTGCCAGGGAGTGATGGGCCAGCACTGGCTGCTCGTGGCACAGAGATGCTGGGAGAGACTGCTGAGCATGGCAGCCCCTCCTTGGGACCAGGCTGTGGACAGGCAAGGACTCTCTGCCAGCACAAAGGGATCATTCACCCCCTTAACAGCTCCACACTGGGTCCCTGCACCCTGGGAGCCCACCCCAGGCTGGGCTCCAGCTCCATCAGGGTTACCAGACCTGGCCTGGGCTCACCTCCTGCAGTGAGCACCTGAAGGATAAGAGGGAATTAAAGATCATGGTGTGAGCCACATTCGCAGATGTAAACATTTAATTTAAGCTTGTTATTGCTCAGGGACTTTGGGCAAAAGCAAATTAAACCAGTGGAGGTGTTTAAATTAATCCTTGTGCAGCCCCCAGCCCATTGTCTTGTAACAAGTACCTCTCACTCCCCACAAAAGCCAGCTCAGTCCTCTCTGGTCACTCTTTGCTGGAAACAGCTGCTTCTCCTGCTCCACCATGGACCAATCTCCTGAGTGTAGGCAAGGGCTGCATTTCACAGGACTCCAGTGTTTTTCCATCTTTTAAAGCTAAAAATGCTGTTTTGGAGGTGCTGCTTGTTGCAAGCAACTGGGGCTGGAGCAGGTCCTGCTTGCAAGAGAGGCTCTTCCTCTGCAAAGTTCCTCTAAGGGCAAGAAACAGCAAGCAAACCTGCTTTCCTGTTGAAGGTTGTGCTGACGTGTCAGGGTGATCCTCCCAGATCTCCTGGCCCTGCCCTCCCCAGTGCCCACAGAACATTTATTTCTGCTGCAGCTGCACCTGTGCAGCAGCACTGTAAGTTTTTCACATTAAATGCTCTTCCCACTGATGCAGCCAGCACATGAAATGTTGCATTTGGGCTCAGGAGAGTTGTCTGCCTTCAGGACAGCTGCAGACATCAACCAGGGTGAGTTACAGCAGCAGCTCAGGCAGCAGCAGAGCCCTCTCTGAGAGCAGTGGGCAGTGGGATCCCTGCAGTGAAGTGAACTGCTCCACCAGGGGCCACAGTGGCATGGGAGAGGGACAGGGTGGTGGCAGGGGCTGTCACCCTCCCTGTCAGATGGGTGACAACTCCAAAGGTCAGGAGCTGCCTTTCCTGTGCTCTCTGGTCCTGCAAAAAACCCCCAAACATGGGAAAATAATACAAAAATTAATCTGTCTGGTTCTAAATTACCCTTTCAGGAAGGGGGATTTTCCACCAAGAGGGGAAGGCAGAACTGGATGGTCCTGTGGATGCACCTGGGCTCGTTTGGGAAGCCAGCAGGGAGGGGAGGTGCAGGGGCAGAAGCCTCAGAGCCTCTCTCCTGCCTCCCATCCCCAGTGCCTGACCCAGGCTGCTCCCAGCTGCTTGTGCTGCTGCCCAGGACCCCCCAGGGCAGCAAGGTGCAGAAGCAGCAAAATCTCTGCTGTGTGTGAGAGAGAGAAAAAAAACTGAACAAAATAAGCTCCACATGCCAGCTTAATATTTAAGGAAATGAACACCAGCCATTTGTGCTTTTAGTGGATCCTAAATTATAGGGCAACACTCTGTAAGCCTTTAATGGTGCTTTCAGCTCCTGCCACCAGTATCTGCCTGT
Organism: Rhadina sibilatrix; assembly: GCA_013400275.1. Taxonomy (NCBI): domain Eukaryota; kingdom Metazoa; phylum Chordata; class Aves; order Passeriformes; family Phylloscopidae; genus Rhadina; species Rhadina sibilatrix. The sequence continues at coordinate 105,977 of VWYO01016357.1, read as the reverse complement.
AGCTGAGATTATCTGCACCACTGACAGGAGTAAAACTGTGCTGGGAGATCAGGGTGCTCGGTTTCAGGCAGGCATGAAAAATTGTATCCTTTCGCTTGACATTTGGATTTCCCTGCTCTGGTTTCTGCCCCGACTGTCATCACTGCAGATCTACAGGGATCTTCAACTCCTGGAGATCACTCCAGGCTCCCACTCCCACTGCACTGCCTCAAGGTCACAGCTCCCCTCAACTTGAAGGCAATTTTCACCACTCAGAGCAGATCTGTGTGTCCTGCCGTGTCCTGTTCGAGGCTGGCAGGGAAGGGTTTGCTCTGAGCCGTTTGAAATGAGTACCACAGGAGCTGGGATGTGTTACAGCTCTCTGCTGACAATAAACCTGAACTCTGAAAGCAACCATTAGGAAATGAGGGCTGTCTAGGATTGCAGCCATGCCGCTGGTGGACGCGAAAGAAAGACACAAAGTGGATTTCAGAAGGCTGTGACTCCAAAGGAGTGCTGGTTTACTCTCAAAACTTATTTTATACTTTTCTACAATGCACCCACCTTAGAGGTGGGACTCTTGGACCCATTGGTCACCTCAAGGGTCAACAAGCCAAGCGCCTCCTTCAGAGAGGAATGTGAAAAACAGGATAGTTTAGAAAAACATGCCCTTGTTCACCAGTTTCGTCTCTGGGAAAAGAATCTCCTGAAATCAAAACATGGCAGGCACAAAACCATGGCTACACAGCCACACTGAGCTTTAGACTTAATGATCTCATCTCTGAGAAGGCTTTCTGCTTTGGTACAGGTTCATAGCTCTCCTGTGAAGGCCTGTGCAGAAGCAAAAAGAAGGCTGCTGCTTTCCTGGGAGAGCAGGAGCACGATGCAGGTGTGCCCTGGCAGACAGCTGGGTCAGGGGTTCATCTCTCCTTCCTTGGCTTCACCACAGGGCCCCAGGGGATGGCAGGAGGTGGCTGTGTCCCCCATGTGTCACAGCAGGACACAAATGAGCAACACTTACACACTGAGGTGCTCAGGGCAAAAAGGGGCAGTTTATTCACAGACCTCGACATTTATAGAATTCCAGCAGTGACCATGGATTGGAGGATGGAAATTGTCCTCCCCAACAGTCCATCAGCAGTCTCCTCCTTATGAGAAGAATGTAAACGTGAAAGGACCTTTACAACAACAATAGATTGTTTATGTGAAAATGAGAGACTGCATTGCAAAAGGCAAACACAGAAGGCTGAAATAGAACTTTAGAAAAACTTCTTAAAGAGACAGAGGAGAACAGAAAAAACCCAGACAGCACCCATGTCCAGTCCCATTCCTGAAAGGCAGCAACCTGCCAGCTGGGGTTTGCTGCAGAGAGCAGGGATGTTTCAGGATGGCCTTGGTTTTGTGCAGAGCCCCGTGTCACTGCCCCTACAGCTGAGTGTGCACCTCCAGAGGGGTTCACAGCATCCATGCTCGCATCTCTTTGGGAGAAGGACAGAATTTATGAAGGTTTGGAAATGCCAGAAGTGAAGCAGAGCCTGGGTGGCAGCTGGCAGCCAGGGTGAGCAAGCTGTGAGGAGCAGAACAGCAAATCTGCCTCCTCCTCCTCCTCTGCAGAGGTGCCCTGGGAGGGCCTGGCAGCCAGAGCAGGGGCAGAGGCTGTCAGGGTAACCTGTTCCAGTGCTGCCTGCAGCAGGGCAAACCCTCTGGGACGTGCAGCTGGGCAGGGCAGGAGCCTGGATTCATCCTCATCCAAAGCCTGGCTGGTTTGGAAAGCTTGGTCATGTCTGTGGCTCCTGCAAAACCCCTCCAGGCAGCAGAAACAGTGCATGGGGACTCCCAAAGGCAGCTCTGGCAATGCAAACAACTAATGGGCTGCCGAGAAACAGCAGTTTAGAATTTCTTCTAGTTCAGAATTCCCCTTCTAGTACCAGTACTGGGTAGCCAGCACTGGGTTCACCCCCAGCTGGAGATGTCCTGGAGCAGGAAGGGCTCTCCCTGGCCCTTCCTGTGCTTCAGCACTTGGCACAGCCCCAGCTGGGGTGTGTAAAGATGCCCAGGAAAGGCTTGCCTGAGCAAACCTCCTGGTCAAACATGATCTGCATCCCAGATTCTGGACAACTCACACACAGGCAAAATTCATGAATCCTTCAGGAGAGAGCCATTCTGCTGCCAGGTTTTGGAACAGCTGTAGTCAGCACATGCAACCTTAAAAATGCTTGCTGGAAACAGATAAATCATTTTGTGAGCACAGGGGTTAGAAAGTCATTAGTTAGAGTCATTGACAAGCTTGGCTGAGTCCTCTCACATGACTTGTCACAATGCAAATATAATCAATTCCAGCTTTTGTGTCACTGTATTACAGTGGGGTTTGGGGTTTTTCTTTGCCTTTAATTCACAGACCACCTACTCTTCTATAATCTCCTTGACAGATGAATCTGAGGGCCTGCCTTCAAATTACTGACCAGGGTTCATCCAAGCAGATCATCAGTGCAAGGCTCAGTATTCTGCTTTTCTGCACAGACTGCTGGCCTGGGTGGAGTCATATCAGGGTAAATCTGCCTCGAGCAGCAATCACAGGCAGGGCAGGAAAAGCCAACACCTTGGCATGGTTTCCACCAGCCCTCTGCCCCCTTGGTCCCTCCTGTGTTATGGAAAAAAAAAAAAAAAAAGTGCAGCGAGGAGGCATTTGATGTGTTACATGTTAATTTCATGAATTTAATTAATATTATGTCAATTGGCAAGCCCAGCAGTTTCTAATGCTGGGGTAATGGCTCTGAACAGCTCAGGCAGGAGAAACTGGGGGAGAGCAGCAGCATTCTCCAGCAATTCCCTTCCACCGGCAGGAGGGGGAAAGGGTGGTTCTGCTCCTTCAGCACTCACCCGGACAGCACGGATAGCCACCACCAGCTGAGGCTGAACTGGGCAGCTGAGGCAGGCACATTCCCAAAGGCAGGAATCCCGGCAGCTTAAGCACCGGGACACCTCAGACACCAGGGGAGAGAACATCAGTCTGGAGGCAGCTGAGCCCAGAAGAGCTGCAGGAACCGTGCAGGTCAGCGACGGAAGAGGGAAATCACCTTGGATCAACCCCCCCACGGCAGGATAACCAAGGGATTGCCTTCCCTGCCTTCAGTGGAGTTCAATCCCGGAGCACAGGCGGCGGGGATGGTTCTGTATTTCCCCGCTCGGGCGGTAGCAGGAGCTCTGCCCATTCGGGATGCTCGAGGTTCCCCTCTCAGAGCTGCGGGAAGGGCTCCTCGCTCTCCTGTGGGCAGTGGGGGATCTGATCCCTACCTGTGATGCCTTTTGGGGCTACCCAAAAACAGGGTCCAGATAAACTCAAGGGAATAAAAAGCACTTCTATTTATTGAAGGGCCTCCAGGTACATTTAGGACAGACAGAGCCTCCCAGGGGCTGCACCCACAAATGAACCACAGGTCACAGGTTTTCACACTTTTATAAGTTTGGTCCATTTGCATATTGGGGTTAATCTCCCAATTACAGCTTCAGGTAATGAAGCCTTTTACACCAAGTTTGCTGCCCTCCACTCACTTTTGCTTACCTCTCCTGTGGCCTGAGGCAGTGAGGTGTCCTTGATTCCCTGGCCTGCAGAGGAATTGTTGTGTCTGACCAAAATGGGAAAGCAGCAGCTCACACTGTGTGTGGAGTTCAGAGTTACACACTAAAGAACTGCAGGGTTACAAATACATGAAAAATAAAAAAGCTACAATCCTAAGGCATCACGTGAATACAAAGCACAAGTGCAAGGAGGGCCAGAGCTCAGGTGCTGCCTCCGGGGCAGGGGGCAACACTTCCCCCTCTCTGGGCTCCTGAGATCCCCTGGAGGATTTGCTGAAAGAGAAGCACTGCCTGTCCCCAGCTTCTCCAAACCCTGCTGGCTGTGCCACAGCATCACTTGTCCAACAGCAGCCACCCACCTGAGCAACACATTAAGGATTTTTCTTGTTGAAAACGAAGCAGCTGTGATATTTTTTTCTCCTGTAGCACAAATATTCTCCCTCAGGCGCTTGCAAAGGCGGGCAGTGTCCGAGAACAGGCGGCGAGGGAAGCAGAGCCTTGCAGAGCTCTCCCTTAGGACAGCAGGGAGCAGCCGTGTCCTGCCGGCTCAGCTCCCCTGCCCTCCTCCCCTGGTCTGCCTGCTGCTCTGCTGTGTGTCACAGAGAACACTTGGGAAGGCTCCTGGGGTTCTTTTATCTTCTTTTCTTCTGTTAGAGCTGGGATTAAAGCACGGGAGGTGCAGTTTCCTCCTCTTGGGCCTCGGTTGTTTCTTAATTCTTATCTAAAGCACAATCTCACAGGTTGGGAGCTCCAGCCAGCAAGGTGGGAAAGGCTCTAACTCCTTCCGTGGCCTTTTCAGTGCTGATTACCCAATAATGAGATGATACCTGTATTATTTATACTTTTGGCCCAATAATTGACCACCCCAGGTCCCCAGTGCAAATTTTTTCACCCCATTAGAAAAAAACCCACCCACACCCATGAATAAGAAGGTGAAGGAAGAAGAACCTGGCCTACACCCTAAATCCTCCATATTGCTTTATAGATATTACTATACAGTAAAACCTTAAATCCTAACTTTTTCACCCTGTGAGGTCACAGACTTCTGTTCAAACTACACACCCACAACCCCAGTGCCATCACTCAATTTTGGAAGCCTGTTCCACAGCCTCAGGTCAAATGTGGTGCTTGCCTGAGGGTCAGTGCCTGTTAGCACAGAAAGGCTGAAATTCTCAGCCTCCAGGGTTCCAACAGACTCCTACTCTCCGTGGGAGGAACTCACTCTCACCACAGTCACTGCTGGTTAAAGGGTCAGTGCAGGGTGCAGCAGGAGGGGAACCAAACCACTGTGAACATCGTGGTGCTGAGGGGTTTTAATATCCACTCTCACTGAGAGATGGGCTGTGCAGATCCCTGGCTCCAAAGGACATCCCTGCACAGCAGCCCCCTGGAAGCAGCCTGGCTGTGTCACAGAGAGCTCAGGGACTGAGCAGGATGAGGCCACACTTACAACCCAGCAGCTCTGCATCCTGCCCTCCCTGGCTGCTCCAACCTTTGCAAACAACAACCAGGATGAATTATTTTAATATTCTGGTGTTTGAGACTAAAAATTTAACCACTTATAGTGACTACAGGACCTCTTCTTACAGCCCTCTGTGTTTATAACAACAAGTGAGGGACAGAATTGAGATTTAAATTTTGATCTTAAATCATGTGGCTCACCCTTGAGAGGACAGAGGTGGGTGTGAGAGGATGCTGTGAGCACTTCAAAGGATATCTGAGCCAGACAGCTCCTCCCTTGCACACCACAAGGCCCTCACTGGCTCCTCTAGCACCTTCCTAGCCCCCTCAGAAATGAGAAAAATCACTGCTGCAGAGGTGAAATACATCAGCACAGCAGATGGAAATGGATTTCTTCTCTCTCTGCTCTCACCTCCCTATAGGCTTTGGCAGGGTCTGTGTTAATACTGGGAACAGCAGCTTCCAGAGAGCCATCAGCAGTGGATGGTCCCTGCACAGGCTGTGTGATCCCCTGCCAGTCTGAGACTGCCCTCCTCTGCTCACAGCCAGCTTTAAGTGCTTTTGGCTGAACTGCCACCCCACCATTCTTGTTAATTCACTCCCCACAGCAGATTTTCCACAGGCTTTATTTACAGAAAAAGAAAAGGTGATTTGCAGAGGCAAACCTTCACCCAGCTCTCAGTGCTGGGCAGCACCAGGAGCACAGCCCTAGGGGCAGAATTGTTGTCTGGACCCACCAAATCAGTGAGTGTCCTCTTTGTGTGAACAGGCAAAGCTGGGGTGTCCTGGTGCAAACCCAACTCACTCAGGTACATGAACACGTCCTGTGTTTAGGTTTGAGGATGAGGCATCAGCATCAGTGGGGTTTGGAGCACATTTTGTACATCATGAATGGTCACACTTGTCATTTGTCCCTTTTCTTGGCACAGCCAAGTGAGGTGGTGAAGGTCTCCACAGCATTCCAAAAGCAAGGAGATGCTCAGGGCAACCCAAACCACGTGTCAGTAACTGAGGGGGGGAAAGGTAAAACTGCACTGGAAAAAAGCAGGGGGAAAGGAAATGTTTGACTAGAAAAATTGATAATTTATGTGGACTGCTGCCAAGCTCGAGTGATCCAAATGTACTGATGTGGCTGAGGATTTCCCTGCCTCTCCACATACCCTCAGGAGATCACAGACATCTCTGCTCTGGAACCTCTGCTTGGGCAAGGAGTGGGCATGGGGCAGTGCAGGGGAGCCCAGGAACCTCCAGCAGGGAAAGCAGAGCACCTCCTGAGTGAAGCCAGACTCGAGGCTCAGCTCCCTCAGCCCAGCACCTCTCCTGCAAAAGAAGGATGGAATTCTGGTTGAAATTATTCAGCAGTTGGAGGCAAAAGCAATTCCTAACAGATGTTTCATTCCTTCCTGTGCATAAGGTGTTCCATTATCCATAAAAACACACTGAGTACCAGGCAAGAAACCAAGAGCCAGGAATGCTGTGGTTGTGGAAGGAAGGTGCAAGGCTCTCCACAGATGGGCTTGCTTCTGCCCTGGAAATCCTGAGGAAGGATTCCCAGCCTCGAGAATACTCGTGGGGGTTGCCTTTGAAAGGAATCCCCACTGCTTTAAATCAGTTCCCATCTCCACTCTCCCCTGCCAGCTCAGCTGTGCTGGGTGTGCAGCTGGGGCTGGCAGAGCCCCCCAGCTTCAGCCAAGGCAGAGCAGGAAGCTCAGCTGCCCCTGCAGAAAAAAAAGGTGCTGCATTTTCTGTGACTTTCAGAGGGCTGGGAAACCCTTCTCATTTCACATCTTTTACAAAACATCATCCCCACCTCACGCTCCCCCATCCCCCCAAAAACATGCAGAAATACACATAAACATATATATACATATGCAAACACAAATATACACACATATACATACATATATAGACACATATGCATATATGTACACACACACACACATACATATATATATATACACACACACATACATATATGTATATATATATATAAAATCAGAAGGGCTTCCATTGTCCTCCTTCATATAGGTAAAACCAGGGCTTAGTTGGTGTTGCACAAAGGGCACTACAAAAGGTTTGCCTTTGACTCAAAGAAAGGAATTCAGGGTTTTGTGATAAAGCCAAGCCTCATGATGTGTCAATTTTCCAGGTCTAGTGCAGGTGGGAATCTGGAAGGCAGAAGTGTCCAGGGGACAAACCAGCAGGGCAGCTGCTTTTTTCCTCGTGTCATTTTGAGCCTCCAGCTTTGCTCTTCCCCATCTGCCCCTGTGCTGTGCTGCAGACTGCTCTGCTGAGCTCAAGGCTCATTCCTCACTGTTTTGTGGGGTAAAAGCCCCAGGTCTGTCAGGAGCAGAGCTCCCCTCTCACAGCCAGCATCAAACCAAACATGGAGCAGAGCTGGAAATTTGCTTTCTCCACTGTCTTTTTCATGGCAAGGCCCTGAGTGGATGGGACTGCTGAGAAAGCCAGTGCCTCACTGTGAATGCAGAGTTTCCAGCTTTTATGACTGTACTTAGAAGCTTTGAAGCATAATTCAAGGGTTTGAATGTTATGGGGGATAGAAAAAACTTCCTTAAAAATAAAATCTAACTCATTCTTGCAATATTTCTGTATGGGAGCATCAGCCATTTATTTCCTCTCCAAGCAAAACTATTTTAATTAGCATTAGGAAAGATCATGAAGAATTAGGAAAGATCATTAACCCAGCACTGAATGACTGCCCACTGTTTCAGAACTTCAAGGACATTCTCACCAATCACAGAATGGGTTGTGTTGGGTTTGAAGGGACCTTAAAGACCATCTAACCCCAGCCCCAAAGGGTTAGGGTTTCCCCTGAAGCATCCAGTTTAGCTACCTACATTTATCAATTCTTAGAAGCAGGGCATGTGGTGATGGGCAGAACCAGCAGGAATTCTCCCATCCTCTTCAGAAGAAATCAGATTGACCTTCAATGCACAGGCTGTGCAGTTTAATTGCATCTCCATCAGGTTTCAGTCTGGTTCCTCAGCACATGTGCAAACAACCCCAGCCATGAACTCTCCAGGGCAGAGCATAACTGAGTGTATCTGATTTCACAGCTCCTGGGCTGCTTCTGATGAGCAGGCAGGGATACCTGGAGGTGCTCAGCTGCTGCCCCAGCCCAGGAGTGCCTGTGCTGCCCCTTCTGCCTCTGCTCTGCTGACAGGGCTCAGCTGGCACCTTCAGGCCAGCACAGGCACAGTTTGGTTGAGTTTTTTCACTTTATCTCCCTGATCCCGATGTTTCTCCAGGAGCATCCTCTTGGTCCCACGAGTGTTGCTGCCAATTCTCCAAGCTCTGAATAGCATGGTGCTTCCAACTAAAGGACAAGAGGAAGCAGAGTCAGTCACTCAGCTGAGGTTCTCAGACAGCCCTGGAGATTCAGGAGCTCTTCACAGTGGGAGCTCTGTGGCTGAACCTCAGGTGGCTCAGCTGTGCTCTCCAGGCCTGGATGTGTCTGAGCAATTCCCACACCCAGTGCTGCAAACACATGTTTTACTTTCCTGGTAAAGTGATGACTCTGTCCTTTCTGCACAGTGTCAGCAATATCAACCAGGGATCTGCTGTGTCCACAGTGACCTCTGTTTAAACCTGTCCTTATTGTTTGCTGCATTACTCACTCATCCAATCCTTCTGTCTGTGACATCCCGTGCCACACCACACAAACACCATTTGTGAGCATTTCTGCTCCTACACTGGGAGGATGGCTGTCTACAGTCCCAATTATGGCCAGTGAAATTTTTAAAAAGGCAAATTAATCACTTCTGCAGGCTGAATCACCACCCTGAGGTGCTTCTCTGCAGGAGAAAACACAAAGAAACTTGGCCAGTAAAAAATCAACACCCATAGGAAGTAAGATAAAAAAACCAAACCATTGTAAGAGCAAGATGGGGCCAGGGCTTCCAGTTCCTCAGTCCTGCTAACTCAGTACACTAGGCCACTCATTCAGCATATAGAAGGTGTGATACAGAGGCAAAATAAATTCTAGGAAACCAAAAAGATCATTTTAGAAGAAACAGAGACTCAATTTCCAGTGAAGAAAATACAAAGTCTATAAAAGCACATTTTTCATGGCTGTTTTCTATACCAAAACCTACAGAAATGGTGAGATTCTTTAAAACAAATTTCTTGCACATTAGAATTGAGGTTTAGATTTTTGACCAAACCAGAAGCAAAGGAGAGTGTACAGCAGGTCAGAGCACAGCCAGGGCACCTCTGTGCTGAACTCCTGCAGTGGCACTGCTGCTGTCACCCCTGAGCCAGGAACACCTGAACTGACTTTCCAGTCTCCATGGGCCAGACTTGTGCTCTTTGCTTTCCTGGAAGTTATCAAGACAAAATTAAACTAAAAGCCCATGGCACCATTCATCAGCATCATTTTTGCACAGCTCTTTGCTTTGTCCACCTCCAGAGGGGGATCTGATGCCAGGCACAGCCCACAGTTCCATGGCACAGCCAAGTCACCATCTGCTGATGGGGTGCAGCAACATTTCAAGGTTGCTGGGTTTGGTTAGCTCTGCAGAAGTATTTTCTGCATGTGTGCCAAATATGAATATCTAAGGTTGCCTTGACTGACCAGGGGAGCCTTGTAGCTTTGAAAGCAAAAATGCTTCAAGGAGAGTGGGAGGATATTCAAACTTTCTGGCCCCATAGGATGAAAATAATAATTTCCTGCTGCTGGCAAGGAAATTGAAACCTTTCCTTGCTTACCCGTGAAGCCATTCCCTGGCATCAGCAGTCTGAAAGCTGCAAGCTTTTGTTTCTAGGAAAGGATAAAACATTTCAACAGTGTTTTAAAAACCTGGTAGAGTTTACCTGAGAAGGGAGCATTGCCCAGCTGGAACATGCAGCAGCAGCAGTCTCCCAGTGGCTTTAAGTTGAAGCCAGTGGCCAAAAGCAGCTGTTCCTCCCTGTGCAGCTCCATGCCCTGCAGCAGGATTTGCAGAGATGTGAAGAGTGAGCATTACACAGCTCCCTGTGACCCCAGCCCCACTCAAGGGAAATTTAATTAAGTTTTTATTAAATGGGAAACCCCTCTAACATCCTCCTCCCGTGCCCAGCCTCACACCAGCCTGATTTCCATTTGTCCCCTCTGATCTTATCTGAAGGAAGAAGTGGTTGGGTTTCCTTTTCTGAAATTGGTAGAAACCAATAGAACCAAAAACCCACCACCTGCCCCAGGTGTTTCCTGGCATGGGGGGTTGGATAGGAGGACCTCAGGAAGGCACAAAACCTGGAATTTGTGTGAGGATACAGATCCCTGTCAGCTGGTGCTGATGCCTTTCAGTGCCTCTCCTCAGGAGCCTCAAAAGCCAAGAGCACATGGTGCAAAATGCAGCCCCTCTCTTGTCCCCATCCCTGTTTCCACCCCAATCCAGCTGTTTGGATTTCATCACACAGTCTGAGTGAAGTTATACCAAGGTGTGCCAGACTCTCAAAAAATCCACACACAGGGAACGTTCCCTACAAAATTCTTATCAGCTCCATGAGATACAAAGTAAGAAGATAAATGTGAGCTTTCTGTCTGAGATGTCTGTGAATAAATCTGAGCTACTGATGCCTGTGGGTGGCTCTGAGTGAAATATTCACTTCTCACTAATGGAAATATTTTGATTAACAACTTTATTTGCCTAGTGGCAAATACCACTTTATTTCCTTTTAAATCACAGACAAGTGTCATGAAAGATTTCATTTGCACATGAACAAGATATTTATAAAGTACTTGGTATTTGAGTTCCCTCAGCAGGCAATTACAGATATGCTCTATTTTTTGAACAGTTTTGGTTGGGTTTTTAAATTAGTCTCAAGGTGACTTCTAACACTCAAATACATCCCGATGGATTCCCCATGACACTGCTGGTAATAATTAGTTCCTCGTGCTTACTGCAGCACTTCTCAGGGCAGGCAGTCACTGAAAGGTCTGGTTTTCAGAACACTGAGAACCAGGAAACAAGAGTGAGACAGAGGCCAGCAGTGTTTATATGCAGTGATTTACTTTCAAGTATGTGTGAGCCCAAAGTCCAGAGGAGGAGCCTGCTGTAAATGACTGTAATTCAAATGCTGCCTGGTGCCATGGATTCAGGGAAGGAAGTTCTCTCAACCCCCTGTTACTCATTGTCCCAGTGCCTGTGGGTACAGACATTTCATCCCTGCTGGGGGATCTCTCCTGGCAGCACACGGGCAGTGGCTCTGGAGCACTGGGAGCTGCTGTCCCCTGCCCACACCAGGGCACATTCCCCCTCCTTGCCTCCTGCCCAGGATACTCCCCTTAAAAGCTGGCATTTGGAGTAAGCTGGAGAAGGCTGTTGTAGATGAAGAGCAATTTTGCTGGCCCTGCTGATGCCTTAGGATTGTAGGTTTTATATTTTTCATGTATTTCTAATCCTGCAATTCTTTAGTGTGTAACTCTGAACTCCACACACAGTGTGAGCTGCTGCTTTCCCATTTTGGTCAGACACAACAATTCCTCTGCAGGCCTGGGAATCAAGGACACCTCACTGCCTCAGGCCACAGGAGAGGTAAGCAAAAGTGAGTTGGGGGAGCAAAGCTGGGGTAAAAGACTTCATTACTGAAGCTGTAATTGGGAGATTAACCCCAATATGCAAATAGACCAAACTTATAAAAGTGTGAAAACCCCTGACCCATCATCCATTTTTGGGTGTGGCCCTGGGGGGGGGCTTTGTCTGCCCTCAATGTACCTGAAGGCCCTTCCATAAATAGAACTGCTTTTTATTCCCTTCACTCTGTCTGCCCTCTGTTTTTGGGTAGCCCCAAAAGGCATCACTGCCCCACTGCCAGGGCACTCTGAGCACACCCACACCAACCCTGCCCACGCTGGGTCTCCTCTCCAGCCAGGCCGGTTCAGGTGACACTGCCAGCCCTGCCCTTAGTGCAGCCAGCCCAGGAGCTGCCAGGCACCATCCCTGTCCCCAGTACCAGCAGTGCTGATGCTTTACCTGTGCCTCTGTCCCCCCAAGGTGAGCAGCATCCACAAGGGGCCGGGCCGGAGGCGAGAGCAGCGTGTCCTGGTGATGGTGGTGGTGATGGTGGTGTGCTTCCTCCTCTGCTGGCTGCCCTATGCAGCTGTGGCACTCATTGCCACCTTTGGGCAGCCTGGGCTCATCACCCCTGCAGCCAGCATCATCCCAGCCATCCTGGCCAAGAGCAGCACTGTCTACAACCCCATCATCTACGTATTTCTGAACAAACAGGTCAGTGAAATGCCTTCCTTCATTCATTTGGGTTCAGTGTATGCAAGGAGTGAAAAAATAGTGAGGAGAGATGAAAGGAGCATCAGTGACATCGCTCCAATCCATGAGAGGGAAGCTCTGGGAAAGGGCTCCAAGGAGCAACTCTGATAAATCTGTGCTTTTGGAAGCTGGATGACCAACTCCCCACATGTGCACATAGCAAATGATAGGTCCTTCCTTCCCACTGCACAATTTGACAAAAAGAGAAGAAATCCGTGTTCTGGCAAGAGTGGAAGCACCAGAATTTTTCTGAGGTGACTCAGACAGGTGAAGCCTTGTGAGGATGTGAGCCCTTGCTGCCCCGAGCCGAGTCCCAGCACAGCACACTGCCCTCAGTAACTCCTCCTCTTCACAACACCAGCTCTCCCCTCCCTGATTTATTCTTTTAACCTCCCTCTTCAGGCACTCTGCTCTGCCCTCCTAAGAGCTGGTGGGAGCCATCAGCAGTGAGGATCTGCCTGAAAGCCCTGCCAGAGGAGCTGGAGCAGGGGACAGCACACAGCAGGCAGGAGCTGGGGTAGCCCCTTGCCCAGGGACAGAGAATAAAAGTGAAGATGAGCAGAGATCTGCAGAGAAAAACAGAGAACATCAGAGCTCTTCCAGTCCTCAGCCAGGTCCAGCTCCACCAGCCCATGTGCTCAGGCACATTTCATTGATCTTTACACTGCTGGGATTATAGCGGGCGGATCATTTGTTTCTCTGAGTCCAGCAGATCTTCCACTTGAAATGATTTTTGGGAGTTAGGAAGCACAGATAGTAAATTGCTCGCTCTCTCTTGAAAACAAATGATGATGGTAAAAGATTGATTTAAGTCTGGCCTAAATTAGCTGTGGGTGTTTTTAGCGGGACATGAGAAATTCCCAGGGAGTGAAAGATTCCATGACACCATCCATCATCTCCACAACATCCATCAGCTCCACAGCATCCATCAGCTCCACTCACTGCCACAAATAGCTCAGGGGGTGCAGTCCCTTTCTGCAGAATTCCCTGACATCTTCCCTGGGAGAGGAGCATTTCTTCTCCTTCTTCTTTTTTATTACCTTTTGAATAAACTCTCTCAGAAAACCACCTGGAACATTAGAGAGCCGCTGCCATCCCCTAGCAAGGGAAAAGCCCCAAGCACAGCAACAGAAAAAGAGTAACTCTGACTCACTTCAAGCACATCCAGCCCTGGTTAAATCCAGAGAGGCAATTCAGAAATCACAGGCTGATCTTGGGCTGGAAAGAGCTCTCCAAACCAACACAGGCTGTGCAGGGAAGTTTTGTACAGGCAATTCTAAATTAATTTTTTACTAAATACCTTGCTGAGAGGCAGCAGCTAGACACAAACTGGGTTTATCCGTGTCAGATTCCTGAAGTTCACCAGAAACTTTTACCACTAGTGTTCCATACATGCTTCATTTTGTTTGTTGGAGGGGTTTTTATGGTAGTTTTGGTTTGGGATTTTTCTTAAATTCCACTTGGTTTCCATTGCTCAGTTGGTATTTTAGCAGCAATCAGTGCTCAGGGTTCCATACTCAGTGCAGAATAAGAAGTCAGCAGTCTGGGTTTCTCTGCACTCAGGAGAGAACCTCAGAGCAGAGGATGCTGCAGCCACCCCAAAGTACCAGGCAGGGGAAAGCAGGAGGTGCTGGTCACCCAGAAAATCACACTGAACACCAGCAGCACTCCCGAGCCTGTGGAGGTCTACAGGAGATGCCTTGACAACTCACACAGCTGACACTGCCCTCTAATTCTGTGCTCTTTCTGAAACAATTCTATATCCAGGCTCCCCCCCCTACTTTGGTAGATGCTCAGAAATCTCTAATCAGGCTGGATTAAATCTGAGAACAGGCCAGACAAAATAACACTCACATGGAGGAAAAGCATCCAGGCAAGGACTAGGTGAAGGTTAAACAGATTGAAGAGACTCTCAAACTGTAACAGAAATTTACTGGGGATTAAATAGCTGCAGAAAGGTACCTGGGAAGGGCTACATGAGCTTGACCAGGAGGGGAGGGGGCAAAGCAAAAACTAGAAAATATTCAGTACTCCCCATGAGTTTTGAAGCTGCTTAATATTTCAGTGCTCAGTGGTGAGAGGCTGATGAAAAGTTTATGATTATTACAAAGTAAGTGTTCAATCCTGAGAAAATGCAGTTTCTCACTGAAAAAAAAAGGAACCTCAGCTGATGCAAAAATCATGCAAAACTTTTAAAAAGCCATTTTCCCCAGCAAGCAAGGCTGCTGATGAAAAACCAGCATGATTTTTCACTTGGCTGTTGGTAACAAGAGTTGTCAGAGGTTGTTGCTAGCAGCTGTGTTGTACAAAGAATTACCAGTGAAGTTGTTTTGGGCTGTTCAATGTAGAGAGATCAGTTATCAGTGTTTGACCCTGCAGCTTTAGGGAGGCCATGCACACAATCCACACCACCTAAAACACCCATGGTTTCAGCTACAGGCAGCTTCCTTGCCTTCCTGCTGAGCACATTCCCTCTGCTCTCAGATGCACAGAATGTTCTGCCACGCAACTGCAACGCTTCCTCTGGTTATGGATATTGAGCCAACCCCTTCTGAGAGCTTAAAACAAGTTTTTCATCTTTTCCCTGGTGTCTTGGGTTGTGGAGCCAGGGGTGTGTATTCTATTTTCACCTGTTAAAAGCAGTTGAGG
>VWYO01016357.1:79377-90801 GCA_013400275.1 Rhadina sibilatrix | reverse complement strand
GTTTACATTCTCCATTCTAAGGGAAACCCCAGTTTCCCTGGCAGATACCTGTCTTTCCAAACCAAGACACCTGGTCAAACACAAACCAAACCAGCCAGCATCAGTTTCATTGGTAATTCAATTAGTTCAATCCATACCAGACTTTTAGCAATGGGACATATCCATAACGTGACTGCAGGCCAGCAAGAGTGGCTGTCAGCTCCCTAAAATCTCCATGCCACAGCAGTGTTTTCACCAGCTCAGTCAGGTGACAGGGTGTAGCAGAATTTTTTACAGAACATGGGCATGATGTGTTTTGGAATGAGATTTGAGCTACCCCAGATTGGGCCTCAGATTCAGGCCTGTGTGGAAGTTGATATGCCTGTGGCGCAGTAAAAATTTAGATTAAGGTGTGTTTAGGTATTAGGTAGTACAGTTATAGTGTGATCATGGTAGCCTTCCCTTAAGGTTGAGATTGTTTGCATTTTTCTTCACGCTGAATGCCAATGAGAGAACACTTGTAACTGTAAACTATGTGGAACTGTATTTAACCCGCCATCTCCAGATAATAAAGGGAGAACGTACGTTTGACCACACTGGTTGTATCTGTGCTGCTCTGTCCCATGTAATAAGGGGCCTCTGGTTTTGTCTGGCACCCGAAAAGGGATCTTTTCGCTTAAATGCGGGTTTTTTCTTGCTTAAATGCAGTGATTAATAATTCCGCTTAAACGTGGTTTTGATCTCATTTTGGTATCATTTTTTGCCCTTGAATGCGGTGAACGACTCCGTGCTTGTCTCCGAACCCTGGGCTGAGTTTGGGGCTGAGTTTGGGACTGAGTTTTTTCCTGAACCGTGGACGGGACCCGGCAGCGAGCTGAGGGAGCTGGGAGCTGGAGCATGGCTCGTTCTGTTTCAGCAGGGTCCTACAGACCTGAAAGCAGCTGGAGAGCGCTTAGTCCCTTCTGTTCTCTGCACTGCCACAGAGTCAGTCATATTTGTCATCAATAAAAACACAGCACAAATGCTTCAGGCCTGCAACCTGCCCCAGAATTTTGTTTATGGCTCTCTCCCCTCTGTACTACTTGTGCTGAGGTCAAGGTCTCTTGGCACAATGACTTATTTTTTTCTACAAAATATTTCAACCTCCAGGACGAAATATTATCACACCCATGTTGTTCCAGAGCTTAATTAATATAATTAATTAATTAAGTCCCAGGAACTTAATTAATACAAAGATCATGAGACGAAGCCTGTCCTTTAAAACCCGAGATGAACTGAATTCCTGCTAACTTGCTGTTCTCTTTGTCTGACAGTTTTACAGGTGCTTCATGGAGCTCCTGAGATGCAACAAATCCACCGTGAGCTCCTTGCCCGGGTTAAAAAAGCAACAACAAAACCCAGGTGCTAAAGAGCTTCTGCCTAAGCCCACCCAAGGCCACCCACCCCAAAACAGAGATCCAGAGCGTGGTGCTGTGGGACAGCTCCAGGAAACAACCTGCACGTGAAGAGAGGAGGCAAACAGGCTCTCCAGGAGGGAATGTCAGCCTGCAGATGAGCCCTGTCTCCCTGCTTTGGATTATGCTCCTCCAAAAAGTCTCACATGGCTTTTCCAAGCCCACCTGAACAGATTATGATGAGCTATGCAGTTACAAAGTGAAGCTCTACTAAAATTCAAAGTGCGTGTGTTGGTTATGTTTCAAACAAATTGCAGCTGAAGCTCAGGAGAATAAGTATTTTAGGGACTTTTTCATTGCCAGCTTACCAAGTTACAGCACCAAGAAATAACTTCCTCCCAACACTCAGTGAAGAAGCAGCTCTGAGAGCACAGCACTCAGCTGGGTGAAGTCTTTGTCTCTGGAAATCTGCCAGTTGGTGAGCACTGGGAGAAAGCAGGAGTGATCCCAGCCCTTTCCAGCAGTGTGGGGATGAGGGCATCTGTGGAGCCAGAAGGGCCAGGCCAGCCAGGGAAGGCTGTGAGCAGTGAAGTGCTCAGTGAAACCCTGCAGCACTGTCAGGAGTGGAACAGGGTGGGAACAGAGTGGTTTTACCCAGAACTGCCCCCGTGACCCCATCAGGAAAATTGGGTGGGGACCTTCCACAGCATCTTCTCCTGCACCATCTTTTGGAAGGAAGGGACAGGTGGTGTCTCCTCCAAACACAAAAGCCTCAGAAGGCCTCAGAAGTGCAGCTGGAGGAAGAATTATAAACAAACAAACAAATAAACAAACAGGGAACAAGTTTCTCCCTCATTAACTCTGAGCACAATCTCAATATTTAGACAACATTTTCATCCCAAATTGGAAGGAAAACATGAAACAGCACCATTCTGTGGAGAATTACTTTTCAAATTCCAAACTACATGGAAATGCTTTCTTTCAGAGGAGTTTCACACAGAAGCAAATCCACAGCCCTGCCAGCACAGCTGTTAAAAGCCTGTACCACAGTGCTTTAATTACCATGTATCAGCCAGCACAGGGGTCTGTGTGAGCAAACACTCTCTGCATATCACTACTAGGGCACCTGCTCCAAAAGGATATTTTTGATTTTTCAGGTGATCAAAGCTGTCTTTTTCTTCCAGGGATGTGGGTTTATTTTCTCTTTGCAATATTAACAAAAGCTTCCTTGTAGTCACAACATTATTTCACCACCTATTTCTTCTTTTATCCACAAACAACGACTGTACTAATAACCTAAATAGCACTAAATGTGTTAAAATACAGAAGCAGAAGCCATGAATTGAGGCTTTTACTGAGGTTATATTAGTGGATGAAATCAAAGCAATAGATGCACTTACTGCTAAGCAATAGTAATCAATTATTTATTCCCAAGCACATATTTCTGAAGAGTAGTTTGTTATTTTCAGATTAGAAAGCACGCCAGGAAATTTTCAGTTTGTCTTTTCCCTTGGTATTGTCTCTATCTAGGTGGATTATTAAATTCCAGTATGAATTTCTACATTAATAGCAATACTGCAGCTCTGTGACTGGTAGTTTTTGTATGTGCAAGGGTCTGTTCTGTCTTAGAGCATACAAATCTGGTGTTGGTAGATGTCTCTGAGGTGTTAAATACTTCATGGTTTGTGATAAAAATGTATGTTTTCAACACAGATTGTTGGTTTCTGTTCCATTAACCCTGTAACCTGCTGCAAACACCACCTGAGAGCAGCTTGTAACCACCCTATTTGGAAACATGCAGGATATTGTAGCTGTAAATAAAAATATTCTCCTGTGGTACCTCACCAGCCTTATCTTCTGAACAACTCACTGCCACAGCCCTCACACAATCCTCAAATTTGGCAGCAAAGAGACAGCAACTGCACTTGACTTGTGCAGCCCAACAGCTCCTTTGGGATACTCTGGCCAATTTGCTGGACAATAGGATCTGGGTGAGACCAACTTTATGAAAAACATACAGAAAAGGCAACACATAGCACAAGAAAAACAACAGAAAAATCCCCGGATTTCAATTTACGCTTCCAAAGTGAGAGCAAAGTTGTCCTCCTTGAAAAGGAGGTACAGCTCCCACTTTTTCCAATGAGTGTAGAGCTCTGAGATTTATGAGCAGCTTGTAATTTCATTTCAGCAGGCAGATTTGCTGTCTGCAATGGCTATCATTAGAAGAGATGATCATTTCATAACCATTTACCTGGATTTTTTCATCAAAGCACTGTAGCTGTGCAACCAGCACTATCAGAAGGTGTTCAGCAAGCAGTCTAGCCTTCCCTTACCTGTTTCTCAGCACCTTCAATATATGAAAAATTAGCTAAATGCCTGAAATTCACCCCCAACACTACTTTGCATCCTTTTTTTCTTTTTTTGTGATAAGGAAAAGCTATTTGGCTTTGAATGCAGGCATTTCTCTGCATGCAGACCCAATCCCTACTGAACCCCCAGGACATCCCAGGAGAGACTTTGCAGAGTTTTCAGATGCAAACCCAAGAACTGGGTTTAGAGTCAAGCAAAACTGATATCAGAAAAGGAATTAACATTAAACAGTTCCAGGCAGCCCCATTTCCTTTACAGCTCTCCCTTCTTAGTTAGCATCAGGCAGGAGTCACAAAGGATGATGACAGCACAACCACCACCCTGGCAGAGGAGGGAGCCTTGCAGTGTCCCTTGGGACACACCAGATGTCACCTCCCAGAGGCACAGACCCCCGGTACTGATTAGAGAAAAAGCTTTCAGGAACTCTTTCCTTTTATACCTGGATTTTGTTGGCCCCATCCCTGGAAGAAACGGTGCCCAAGGAAAAGCCTCTTCAGGCAATGGAGTTTCCTCACCACTCTAAGAGAGCTTCAGGCCCACAGCCTGAAACTTAATTTTAAGCAAATCAGTTCTCAGTCACCTTCTGCCTCACCTTGAACTGAACATAAATACCAACTTGGCTTGAAGAGGCTCAGGACCCAGATGAGAAGCAGAACAAGCACAAGTCCTGCAGGAGAAGGAGGAACACCTGCTGGAGCTGCAGGAACCCAAACCCCAAGGAAATGTGGAGTTACTGCCCACCTGCAAGAGGGGACAGCCAGCACTCACTCTGGAGTCACCCTGCAGAGTTTCTGTCAGGTTTGTGGCCAGGACAATACTCAGAAAGGTAGGAAGCTGACACACATGTACTTTTTACATAGCACAGTACTAGGGGAGAACTAAACTTAGTGTGATTAACATTCACTGCAGTTGCTATAGTGACTGCTCTTGTCTTCTACATAGGCTAGATGGCTTTTTCCTCCCCTAAGCCTTAGAGAATAGTGCCCAAAAGAGTGGTGCTCTTGGGTCACTCCACTGACAACTGAAATAGCATCCAACCCCCAGAAAATGTTTTTATGTTTACTGGGTTTTCCCAGCAAACCATGAGCAAGTGCAAGAACAGATGAACAAATCACAGCAGAATGACACCAGTGCCTCAAGCAGCCCAGAAAGGATCGTGCAACACTTTCATGATGATTTGGCAGCCCAAGCAGAGAGAAAGGCAGCCTCTTTCCTTTTCCTGATTCCTTGATTCTCTTGTTTTCTCTGAACACCAGCAAGTCCTGCTGGCAGGGCCAGTTGAACCTGCAGCCTGGGAACAACTTTTGCAGAGCACCTTTCATTTCACCCCCATAGGTTTTCTTGCAGAAGGCCTTTCAGGGCCTTTTCTTAGCAGGAGGGAGGAGGCAGCACCAAATTCTCCAGCTCTAGATCATCATACATGTGCTTGCATGTAATTTTACTTTAGAATATGTTACTAATAGTTTTGCTTTGCCAGCAGGCTGGAAGGCAACACTCAGCTAAGTGTGAACACCATCTCCTGCAAAAAGTGTGAGTTATCAGTTGTGATTTAAGGATAAAAGGACCATTCTAGCAGCAGTGTTGGGACTGTCACTCAGATGATAGAGACTGAGAGCTTTTCCAGGTCCTTCCATGAGATTTTCCAATTAGAAGTGGAGCAGAGAGTGTCTTCCAGGCAGATCTTAATTACAGTGGTGGCATTAATTGTAATGTTACAATGTTTGCTGCTCAGCAGGCAGAAAGGCTGATTCCAACCAGGGAGAAAGGAATGATGAGGCAATTTTAGGCCATCAAATTTCTTTACTTAAAAGCTGCATCTGCTTGGGAAAGAAGAGCCACTCTGGAGAGCACCAGGGCCCTGGACCTGCCTGCACAAGAACATGGGGAAATCCACTGGAGTTAACTTAGGGGTGTGGATTTAAAGTTAATTGGTTGATCTGCATTAAGTTGCTTTGATTCTGAGTGAGTGGTGCTCACTCTACTCTCAGATATAATTAATCTGAAGTACCTGACAGTAAAGCAACACTATTTGAAATCCAAGTCCACAGGAGGGTTTAACCAATATAAATGATCTGATGTTTTTTAAATGTTAATTCAGGTCAACTTTCCACATCCTCACACAGCCAAGAGTCCTCCAAAGGGCAAACACTGGGTTGTCAGCAGAGTCAGTCCCTGCTAATGCCACAGTCTGGCCCTGACCATCCACTCTTTAATCTGCAAGATGCACCACAGCTCCAGACATGCCCAAAGGCACAAAAAGCTCCTGCCACCCCTGTCCCACGCTCCCCATGAGCTGAACACCACTGCAGTGGTTTGGTTTAGTCACTCAGCAGAGGCAGGGCTGCAGCAGCAGGCTGGAGGCAGGATTGGAAGGATCTGGAAGCAGAAGGAAGGATGTCTGTGAGCAGAGAGCTCCTTCCCACAGCTCTGCCCCAGCCTGGGCACAGCACATCCCACCCTGACACCATCCCAGGGTGGGAAGGAGCCTCCTGCCACTGGGCTGCCCCAGACACTGGAGATACCCCAGCCCACAAGAGTTTTTATGAGGCACTGATGCCTTAAGATTTTTGCTTTTATATTTTTCAAATCCTGTACTGCTTTAGGGTGTAACTCCAAACTCCAAATAGAGTGTTAGCTGCTGTCTTCACACTTTGGTCAGACAAAACAATTCCTCTGGGCCTGGAACTCAAGGACACCTCACTGCCTCAGGCCCTGGAAAGTATAAACAAAAGTGATTGGGGGGGAGCAAACTGGGGGTAAATGACTTCATTACCTGAAGCTGTAACTGGAGCATTCACCCCTGATATGCAAATGGACCAAACTGATTTCTGTCTGAGAAACTCCTGACCATTGCCCACCTTGGGTGCAGCCTCTGGGAGGCTCTGGCTGCCCAAGGTGTATCTGCTGAAGGCCTTTCATAAACACCACTTTATTCTCTTTACCTTGTCTACCCTCTGTTCCAGGGAGCCACCCCAAGGCATCAGCAGCACCAGTTTTCTGATGGCCACAAGACAGCGTGCTCTGGCTGCACACCTGCAGCCCTCTGAGCCACAGCTGCAATCAAAGATGGAAACAAGAGCCTTAACAAGCTCTCACAAGGCCTTCTGCTACATCCCAATGGCAGCACGCTTGCCATGCCACATTTGATGCTGCTAACAGAACACATTTCTCATTGCCTGCAGTCCCACAGCAGCCTCACACAGCACAGACAAGTTTTCATCAAGCAGCACAGCCTGCTGCTCACACCTAATGAACCCTTGCATGGTACATCCCACGGATGAGATTTAAAAGCCTGGAGTGCTTTTTGAAGGCAGAGATGCTGAAAAAAGCTCCACTGATGAGGGTTCATGCAAGTGTCACCCTTATGATCTGAATGGAGTAAAAATGCACTAAGTGCCAGCCACAAATACTTCCAGCAGAAGTTGCTGTGATCCAAGGAAAAAACCATCCTTGCAAAGGAGACATGGGAGGAATGAATAGAGAGGATCCTGTTCCACTTGCTCTAAGTGGACTGGCAACTGACACAGTTACACAGCCCAAACTGATGAACAATGGAGAAGGAACTTCAGCATCTATTTAAAGGAAGCTGGAAAATCAAAGAAGATGATTAAAGTCAAAGCGCACACGACCCTGTTCCATCACAAGAACTGGAAACACAATTTACAACTGGAACACTAGATTTACACAAGCATTATATGACCAATTACCTGCCTTTGCTTTGTTGAACTGCCTGGGTTTAACAATTCATTCCCATCAAAGTGGAATTTGAGGCAACACAGGGAAAAGATCCTATCTTGGCCATCTATATCACCAAAATACAGTCAATAATCTGAGGTATTATTGCACAAGGCCTTGTAGAACAACCTGAGAGAGGACTTTGTTTCTTTGTCTTTATTTCTGCCCACTGATGTTTAATCCTCACTACAGAAGGGTTGGCTTTCAGAAAGAAACCTCCACATGTGCACTGCTGAGCAGAAGAGGAATTTAACTCTCCCCTTAAGCTCCAAAACAATGAATCCAGTCAGGCTGCAAGTTTTTCAGCATAACAGAAACCAGTAGGAAACAACTGCATACTGAGTCAGTTAGGTGTGAAAACTGCCATCTCCAAAATAAGTTGTCCTTGGTGAGGATGTATGTGGTCTTCTCCTAACCCTTTATGAGCACGGCAGCTGGAGAAGATCTCTCAG
This sequence comes from Rhadina sibilatrix, assembly GCA_013400275.1. Lineage (NCBI taxonomy): Eukaryota > Metazoa > Chordata > Aves > Passeriformes > Phylloscopidae > Rhadina > Rhadina sibilatrix. The sequence continues at coordinate 82,871 of VWYO01016357.1, read as the reverse complement.
CAGCCTAGTTTTCAAAAGGTACAGATTTTGGGGTACTGGAATCTCTTTGACCCCAGCCCCACACACATCCATGCAGATACAAACCTTTGAAACCTTTTGAGCAGTTCCCTCACATCAGTGTGGTCTGCCCAAGCTGAGAAGCTGCACTAAGCCTGCAGGATTCACCCTCTTCAGTGAGCTGTGCCTTTGAGTAGAATCAACCAAAGCCTTGGGCTCCTGCCGACTCTCCCTGAGGGAAGTTCTCAGGCTTGCTCCACAGAAAACGTCCCTCTGGGCCTTTGAAGAGCCAACCAGTCTATAAACAGCCCATGAGAAACATCTTACAAGTTTAAAATTAGCATGAAAAACACTGGGATCTCAAGTATCTGGGCAGAAATAACAAAGCTCTTTGCATGTAAGCCCAAGAGTGACCCCTGTGCGTGCACTCCACGGAGAGCCCTCCCTCAGCTGGGCTCAGCTCCCCCAGTGGAGCTTGGGCTCAGCTCCCCCAGCAGGGCTCAGCTCCCCCAGCAGACCCTGCCAGAGCACCACAATCACCAGCACACCCAGCTCAGGAGGTGCCAAGGAGCAAGTGACCTCTTGGATCCAGGGAACAGTGGGCTCTCTCCAGTCCCAGCAGGGTTTTCCACTGCCAAACCCCAACATCAGTGGTGGTTTTCATCTTGAAAGATGAAACCATATCTTACAACTGAGATACAAATAAGGGAGAGGAAAACAAAAGAAAAAAAAACCAAGATGGTTGACTTATAAATACAGTAAATAACAAAAATGTTCCCTTCCATCCAAAATGATGATGATAGGATAAAAATATGTTTATGGAATAAAGGAAGATTGATTAGCAACAGAAAGAGCTTCATTCAATCCTAATTCTACATGTTGGGGATTTTAATATAATTTGCCATAAACCCCCACCACCTTGCATTAAAACCACACAATGGTACAGTGGTAAATCCATGAGAATAATGTTAATCAGACAGGCTTTCCAGAGCTAAAACATCTTCAGCTGGGTCTGAAACTGCTGAGGGAACCAGGAGCCCTGGCTCCTGCTTAGGTCTGATTTGAGCTGTCAGGAACCAGCTCAGTGACATCAACAATTCCCTGCTCCTGGTGAGGGGCACTTGTCTCACACAGCTGCTACATGCTCATCACTGCACATTTCCAAGGCCCACCCAGCAGGAAATGCCTCCCCCTCCTGAATTTTCCCTCTGACCCCAAACCAGAGGGGAGGTTCACCCCCACACTGCATCGGAAAGTTGCTCAATTAACCTGGGAGGGCACAGGCATGTCCAACAAACAGGGATCTGCATTTCCAAGAAAAGAGAGGGCATGTTTATTTTAGTTGCACTTCTCAGAATTTGCTTTCAGATAAGAATAAAATAATTAAGACAAGGGGGACAGAGGAAATCCATCTAGACCTGCTGGAAGTGACCGGGCAAGTGAGGGGGTTACAGAAATGAATGTGCCTGGCCAGGCTGTGCTTCTCTTGAGTGGGTGCAACCCAAGGCAGGAACCCCAAACCCCCAACTGGGAGTTCTGAGCTGCCCCATCTGTCGAGGCAGAGGTTTATTTACAGAATAACTGTCAGATCCAGGCAGGTGGTACTGCAGCTTCCCAAACAGCTGGCTTTTAATGAGCAGGTCTCGTTATTGACTCCCCAGGTCAGGGGTCAGTTCTGCCTTTGGGTGGTGTGTAGCCATGCAATGGGCTGCCCTCAGTGCAGTTCAGGTCACCCCAAAGGGAATTTAGCTCTTGCCTTTTCACTGGTGACCCAAATGCACAACAGGTTCTCATCCTGATGCCCTCCAGATATTGACCTACTGGTCATGACAGTTCTCTGTCTTGGCAGACAATCCCAAAGCAAATGCCCTTTCCCACATTTCAGGCAGATGATTTCCCTGCAGACTTGCTCAGGACAGCTGGCTCTGACTCCCCTCTACTCAAACAGGGATTCTCACCAGTCAGTCCAAAGTTTGGGCTACAGACACAGAAGACTTCATTGTATTGGAAACTAAAAAAAAAAATAAAAAAAATCTTTGAGTCATTTTCCACCACCTGAATCTTTTAAGAATCCCTTAACCAACTTTTTCTATTTTGAATAACAAACAGCCAAGTATGTGCATTTTTCCCAAAACCAGGGAAGAGTGATCTTAAGCTACCCAATTAAGCAAACACTTTGTTTGCTGCTGGTCTGCAAATTGGAGCACTAAGATGCCTTCAGCAATCCACATCCTGTCCTGAACAGTGCAGCAGGGAGAAAGGCAATGAGCAATGCCTTTTAATTTAAAATCTGGTGCCCCAAGAGTCAGGGAGGGAAGGTGAGGGGGAGAAGCCCTGGGGAGCTTCCCTGCACTGGGAGGGGAGGGCTTTTCCCACTTGCACACTGTAACATTCTTTGGAGTAAATCAGTCACCACACTCCCCCTACTGCCTTCCCAAACACTGAGCCTGTTTCAATGCACCCCTCAGGAAGCTGAGCCCCAGAGATACACCTCAGACATGTTACTTCTTCCCTTCAGCAAATTTCAGTCTAAGACTGATGCATTGCTCATTGCTGCTCATCCCAGCAAAGAGCAATACTGGATAAATTAATTTGTAATTGGAAGGGTGACTCAGAGCTGAACAGAGGCATTCAGTCCTGGGAGGATAAATATTAATAACTTTGGCTTCCAGGAAGTATGTCAGAAAAAGATAATTAGAAAAAAAAAAAAAAAAACAAACCAAAAACCGAACATGCAAGAGGGGAAAAGCCACATGCACATTCTTACATGGTTGAGCTAGAAGGGTATAAATTTTTTCCCAATTTATTGAAAACAGGGACATGAGTCTCCTGACCCTGTACAACAGAGTATCTCCCATGGAGGAGGGAACTTTCCTGCCTTGAGAGCCTGCTGGCAGCTGGGGCCACTGCCCCTGCTGGCTGTCCCAGCTGCCCTGTCCCCCTGCCCAGAGGCGGCAGAGAAGGGCTGGGGGGGCAGGAGGCAGCACATTCCCAGCTGAACTCCCTTCTCCTCTGCAAGTCCCCAAGAGAACAAGGAAGAATCCATCAGGTGTTATTTTTTTCCCCATCATCCATGGTCCAGCTCACCCACCAGGGCAATCCCACCCCCTGGCTGACTCCAGGAACCTCAAGGTATTCAGGGACAGAAGCTCTTCAGAATCTGAAACTAATGAACTGGGGATAGGAAACTTCCCAAACATGGACAATTGCTGTTCTGAGGTGATGATAAATTGCTTCAGATGAGAAAACTACGAGGCTCCTGGTATTTTTCCTCAAACAGTTCAAGAGACTCTTCATTTTAAATACTCAATTCTTTAGCTTTGTCATGAAACAGCTGCAATTTTGTGAGTTTTTTTACCACGTACCAAAGGCTGTTTTACTTTGTGTACTTCACTGTGGAAAGTATCTACTGCACTTGGAGGGAGGAGGTTGTGATTTTTATCCCATTTGATGTATTCAGGATTTTTTTTTTTTGAGGGGTTTTGTGGTTTTTTTTG
>VWYO01016357.1:57443-71178 GCA_013400275.1 Rhadina sibilatrix | reverse complement strand
AAGTAAAAAGATTAAAAAGTCTTGCAAGATTCACTGAATTAAGAACTGCTTTCCTCTTCCTTTGCCAAAAATGTCACCTGAGTGGTTTCAGAAGTCTTACAATTTGGAAGGAAGTTCACAGACTGTTTATAAAATCAAATATTTTGGACTAGAAGTTTAGCTTATCATTACACAGCTTGACAGTATTTCCGTACATCAGCCCTACTCTGAAGAGCTCCTGACCATGGGAACAATTTTTAAATGATTTTTCACGTTTCCCAAGGGCCCAGGTTTTTGGCTGTTGCAACCCCTTTGAAGCAAACCGAACTATGTCCGTTGTATGATCCTGACTTGTGCAATCTCTGCTTAGAAAGCCTCTCCTGTGCCTCCCCTACACTATCATTGGCTGAGATGAAGCCAGAGGTATCCATGAGCTGCAAAAGCCTGGCTCCACTGGGAGTCCATTTATTGCAGTGACTCAGTGGCTGTACCACAGTGAGCCTTACAGCTCAGAGTTGGTCAACAAAGTCCTAAGAGCAAGCCTTGCTACGTGGAAGAGCTGTCAAAACATACCAGTGCTTAGACCTAACAAATCTGACAACCCTGATTTAAAAAGTGCTTTGAAAGTCAAGGAAACCTAAACACAGTAAAACCAATCCGTCAGCACTGCGCTTTTCGGAAGCCAGGCAAGGTGACTTTCCCGTGAGTGTAGATGTCCTGATCCGTGCCCTGGTTCATGTGCTTCACCAAGTTCTTCTCAAACAGGAGGGGGTGGTAGGCTCCCATGGTGCAGGCGTGGTCGTGAAACTTCTGGTAATAGTGGCAAATGTCCGTCTGCCGCTTGGAAGGGAGGAACTCGTACACGTCCACTTGGTCACACAGCGTCATCATCAGCACGATGCCTGCCAGGGACAGACAGCACACACCCCCACGTCACACCAGAGACAGGATTAAGCATTCCAGGGGGACAGGCAGCCAGCAAGGAGCGGGCAGCTCCACGGGGAAGGGTTTCCTTTATTAACGTTCAGAGCAGAGGGGCAGAAAACAAGTCTGGCCAGAGGGCTCTTGTCTGCAGCCCTCCCTTGCAAAATGTATGATCAATGCGATTTCAGCAGATTGTTTGCACTGACAGCCATGCCAAAAGGACAATTTTTAAGAGCACTGCCATTATCTGTGACCTTCATGGAAATTTGGGTGTCTGCCAAGTGAGCATTGCAATTAGCTGATCCTAACAGCCCATCTCAAACCTGCCTGGGCGAGCAGAGATGAGACCTTTGCATTTGTCCCAGCTGCCTCTTGTGAGCGCAGGGAACATGAAGGGGCCTGTGCTGGGAGATGCTCAGGGAGACTGAGCAGGCTCTGTTCTGCAGGCTCCCCGGAGCAGAGCAGTGCTGCCCTCCTGCGTCTCCTCTACCAAGGACATCACACCAGTCAGTGCTGGGCACAGCCAGGTCAGATTTGAGCCACAGTTACTGCTTCTTTTCTTCCAAGTGCAAGAAATAGCAAGAATATACCAGAGAAACTGAACCAATGTGTAACATCACAGAAGAGTCATGCAGGATCTTAGACATCAGGGACCATGCACAACCTGAGAAGCTGTAAGACATTAAAAGACCCTAAAGTATATTTTAAACATGTTTTCATCCACGTTTTCCAATGAAAATTTTCAATCACACGCAGGCATTCCAGGGAACACAGAGCTGGAAACTGGGTCTCATCTGTGCCCTTGAATTTGGCAAGGTGACTTGTTTTACAAAGCAAAAAGCAAGGTGACTTGGCCCAAAGTTAAGCCCTGGAGGAACTGCTGTCTGACCTGTGTGTCTTCAAGCCTGTAACTCCAGTCAGCAATTCTGCTGCTGAAGTCATTGACTGTGCTGTCACACAGCTGCTCTACACATACCCAAGCAATGATTTAATAGGTGCTGTGCCTGGCAAAAACACAAAGCAGCTCTGTTTACACAGAGACAGAAAGTGCCTCTGCCCCAGCAGTGACGGAATAGAAGTGGGAGCAGACAAAAGGAGGAAGCCCAGCAGTTGGACAGTCCGTGGCAAACAAGACTCTACATCTATGCTGTGATTTCAAATACATGGCAGCTTCCCCAGTGGTTCACTCTTTTTATTCAGCTGGCCATGAGAGCTGCTCTCCACTAAGCAGGAAAACTTTTGCAACAACAGAATGTAAAAAGGAGTTCCTTTGCTGAGAAGGGCATATCACTGACCTTTTCAGGGCAGCTATTCAGTCTGACCAGAAAGTCTTTATATATATATACACACATGCATATATTTATATACAAATAATATATGGAAATGAAACAGGCACGCCCTTAGAATTCATTACAGTAATCAGATTTATTTGCCTGACCAGATTTGAGCCTGCAGGAGACACATCCTTCCTCTTGCACCCTGTGGGAACTGCTCTGGCCTGAGAAGCTACAAATCCTAGAGACCCTCCCAGTGTTGCAGTCTGTTCTTCTGTCTCCACCTGGAACTGGGCCATGTTTGAGACTGCTGTTTCAGAGGGGTGCTGCAAGCCACTTAATTTAATACAACTGAGCTGCTGCTCTGAAGACAGGAAGCTTACATTTTGGCACAAGACAAACAGTGCAAAAACAACTCTGATAAGCACCATAAATTTGTAGCTGTCTTTGAAAAAAGACATCTTGGAAAGTTCCTGCCTGCAAACTGAACGAGAAGTTTAGAGGGCCATTATCTTACCAAGCATTCCTGATGATGGTGGATTAGGCTGAATATGCTCCAGGGAATTCTCCTGCAGAATATCCCAGAGTTGCCACTGCATTTTGGGATTCAGGATATAGAAGGGCTGCTCTGGATGTGTTCTACGATACGCCTTATAGCTTTCAAAAAAGTTGTAATCTGGTTTTCTGTACCACTGCAAAACAGAAACAGAAGGTCAGATTCTTTATTTCTGGCTCACTTTACTATAATCAAGAGGAAACAAGGATGAGTGAACCTGCTGCTGCTGGAGAAGATGACCCTGCTACATTCACTCAACTAAACATCCTCATTCACTGTCCCCTTGGGTCACTGTGGTGACCTGACTCAGTAAACAGGGCAGGGAACCCCCAGATCTCAATGAAGGACCATGGAATGGGATCAGCATCTTTTGTAATTTCATTTTGCACTCCCCAAGAGCAGATGTTGAGAGCTCTGCCTTAAATGTTCCAGACCCATATCATTCTCCACATTGCGATACCAAGCATCCTCTTCTGCAGGCAAGTGTTCCCAGCTCAGCCTCCTGAACCAGGCTGAGCTGCTTTGCATCCTTAAATTTCCCCTTTCTGTAAAAACGTAGGAATGACTTACATTTTTCTTAAGTCATTTTGAGATTTTTTTTTTTCCCATGCTATAAATATCCCATCCTGGTTTTATTGACTCTTAAACATGCTGTCCCATAGCCCCTTATGCCTCCTGGAGCTGTGGGACCAGGCACAGAAATAAACATCAGTGAGAAAATAGGAAATGCAGGCCAAAGGAATGAATGCAAAGACCTCTTAGTTACAGCCAGAGCTTAAAATAAAAGAATGGACTATTCACTCCTACCTGCTTTCACTGTGAGCCTCCAGAGCTCATCACATATCAAACAACACTTTTTTGTACTCAAAATCAAAAGTGAATTGCTGGAGTGATTGCACACCCACACGTGAAACCCGAAACAGATCTTCAGAGGGTTTCCCAATCCATTCATAATGCATCAAGTATGTCCCATGGCTGACTGCTGCTTGAAACAGCCAAGCATCATCCCTCACCAAATCTTAGATTAACTGTCAGAGAGAGAAAATCATCCTGTAATGAGACAACTGCTGCAGCCAGCAGTGAGCTCCTCCCTGTGCATCAGCCCACGGGAAAGTAAAGGTGGTGACCCATTATCCTTAGCCTGAGGCCCTTCACAGGGATCAGAAGCAGGGAAGTGTTTTCTTAGGAGCACTCATGCATGGGATAGTCCCAGGAGTACACACAGATATATCCATAATAACAAAAAGGCAAACAAAAATGGCCTCAGAATGAGTGATTGCCCCATTAGGAGGAAGTGGTTTAACAGAAGCACCTCAAAGCACGTGAGTGATTTTATTTACAAAAAACTCAGCCTTACCTCATGAATTTCTGCATGATATGGCGCTGGGTCCCAGACAATTAAGATTCCAGTGTTATATAGTGGTTCCTTCAAGAACTGCTGCTCTTCTACAGTTACAAGCTTGGAAAACAACAACAGACACAATGATATGCAGTATGCTATCAGAATTAGCAGGCAGCCAAGCAATAAAACACACCTGAAAACAGCCAGAGCCACCCCACTGCTGGTTACTGAGCATGGCCCAACTGTGTGCAGCAAGGACACAGCCCCAGCAATGCCCTTCCCATGCCCAAGCCAGTCCTACCTAGCAGCAAAGAACTTTGTACAGAGTCACAAGGAAAGCTGCCATAATGCTTTACAAGGCCTTCCATCCATCTCCAGTGACACACTAAGGACAGGACCTGCAGAGTGACCCAGCCTGTGTGAGGATCCCATCCCTACAATACCAGAAGCAGGAGGGAACACCAGTTGCTGCCAGTGATCACCTGGACACTGGTTGGCTTTATCAAGAACCTTCATATAACCCCCCCAAAAAAGGCCTGCAGGTGGGTGGTTTCTCCTCAGCAACAGGAACCCTGGCAGCCAGTGCTCAGCCTGCTGTGAGACCATCAGTGCAAGAGAAGAGAGACTACAGCATCCCAACCAACCCTGCCCCATGCCAAGCCCCCCACTGTCTCTGCAGAGCAGGGAGGGGACAGCTCAGGCAGGGAAGGTTTGAATACCATGAAAGGAAAGCTTCAAACAGAGTTCTCTCTCTACTCTGGACATAACCACAACGGCCCAAGGGTAACCCAGGTCCTTAGCAGAAAGAACACAGTCCTAATCAAACAATTAATCTCCTTGTCCTCCCCACCCAAAGCCATAAATCCGTACAGGCGCAGCTTGTAAACACTGTAATCACAAATCATAAAAATCTGCTTCCATTTGTCCTGATTTTCTCCACAGATCTAATTATGAGCTAGTCAATTAGTCCTTGAGCATCCTGGCTGCCTCAGCAGCTGGCTGCCTGCGTAGCTGTCCCCATAAGCAGAGCACAAGGACACTGCAGCCAGCTCGGACAGGAATTATTCCAAGAGCAAAGAGTTTCCTCACATCTGTTCTTAACTCTATGGGATTAGGCCTTGGCCTTGACCACGTGCACTGCCTGGTTTCATTTCCTTACAGCAGCTAAAATATCTAGGCCACTGACAGCTGGAGTGTGCAGTGCTGCAGGTGTGGGCACCAGAGGCAAAGAGGGGCCCAGCAGCTGGCACAGCCATGCCCTCAGCTGGGCACCAGTGGGATGGAGCACTGCAAAGGGGCAGGGATGTGGCAAGGAGCACGTGCACTTTATTTTCACTGCTTCTATAGCCTCGAGAGTCAGCAGAAGCACACAAACCCTAGAGAGCTGTGACAGGCACAAAAGCAAAGGGACAAGAAATCAGGTAGGGAGTCTCTCCACAGCCACTGTTTGCTGTGTCCTCCCACACACTGGAGCTGGCTCTTGGCACTGCCTGCTAGCTATCAGTCACTTAACCTGTCTGCTGAAGCAATCTGGCTCCCCATTTACCTTCAGTTGTTGTTTAATAGCAACTGATTCTTTCTAAGTAGTACAATTCATTTAAATTACCACATGACTGACTTGTCATGCCCAGTTTTTTGATCTTAATTAGTTAACTGATCTATTGGTTTTCTAATTTCTTCTTTAGCCAGTTCACTGTGTAACAAGATCTTGTTAATACAGCTCCTACCCTCTTAATACATTTACTGGCCCTATCACAATGATTTCCTTCTTTCCTGCTACCAGCAGTCAACGTCCTGTAACCTAAATATGCTCTCCTTTCCCACCACAGCCTTCCTCCATTCCACTGATGTGCTATCTCCTTTCTCTTCCTCCCTGCAGACTGTTAGTGCCAATAACAGCACAGGCAGCCAAAGCAGAGAGTGCTCTCTGTGACAGCAAGAAGCCAGCCCAGAAGAACTGGAAACAAGGGCTGGGAGGAACAAGGTACCCTGGCCCTTGGTCAGCTCTGCAGAAAGGAGCTGCACCCTCCAGCATGACACTGGCACTCCCTTCACACGTACTTCAGCTCTTGTTTCCACAAGGTGTGACTGCTTTCCCAGGGCAAATCAATGCCTTGTGTCAGACTGCAGGAATACATGCCATTAAAAAAACAGCAGTACTGATGAACCAGTCAAGGCCTGAGAAAACAAATGAGGCAACATTAAATAAACTCTTAATCTAGAACAACTACCAAGCTTGTGGACCTACAAGCATATCCTCAGATCTGGAAGTCCCAAATTTCTTGCCTTCCTGTCAGTACCAATCCATTAATTTTTCCCTGCGCACACAGATAGAGAAGATACTCCCCTCTGCTGTTAAAACCATCCACCCCCATGTATGTCCTAGAGACTGGCCAGCCAGCAAATTACAGAAAAGTAAGTCTTAAAATAATTATTAAGAAACTTAAGGCCATGTGTGCCAAAGGGATATTACTCAATACAGATAATCTTTGACAGATCAGATTCAGGAGATCCCATTTCCTTCACTTTGGCAGTGGACTGAGGACTGATCAGCAGTAAGAGCCAAAATAAAAGCAGCCAAGCCCCAAACCCATTCCTTTTCTCAGTTTTAACATGAGAAAACCCAGTCCAGAACAAGAACAAATTACAGCTTGTCCAGTACCTGTAAGAACTCTGGGCAAGGCAAGATAAGGCACAGCTCCTGCAGTGTGCTAAAAAGAGAATGTGATCAGGTCACTCCACTAACAAGAAGGTTTAAATGATGTCACCAAGACTGGAACAGCACTGAACCATTCAAAGTGCAAATAAAATCATGTAAGAAAACCAGGCTTCCAATCCAATGCCCCCTAAAGTTAACGGGGACTGCAGACAGAGCTGCTCAGTTTAGAAACCCCAGATGAGAGACTGGTGCACTACACACATGGAAAGCATCTTTTTCCCTGGTCAGCAGCCAGATCAACGCTACCTTTTGGGTTAACTTTAGCCTCTAAAAACTGCAGCATTATTGTTCTCCCTGTTACTGAGGCTTTCTAAGCTGGTGTCCTCATTCAGAGGGAACATCACCCATGAGCTGCAGGCTGATCTGCATGGAGAACACAAGCACTTAAATAACATGGCTGTAACTACACTTGGTCCAAAGTAGGAGAATCCACATGAAGAGTCATATCACAGCTGTACAACCACACAGTTACCCTCCTCCCTGTGCAGATAACACTGACAGCACACAGGCCATGAACATGTTTTCTCTTCATATCACTGTAAGCTTGGCCATGAGCACATCCTCCAGAGAAAGTTTGCTTAAGTGATAACACCCATCTGACATCAGAAAAATACAGAGACAGGAGATTTAAAAAAAAAAAAGGATGTCAAACAGGGCATAGAAGTCAGCAGTCAGATCTGTCTGCTCAAACCAGACTGGTTTAGAAAGGACAAACTGTCACCCTTCTGACTGGGGCTTTAATGCAGGGGAATCAAGATGCAGCAAACAACAGCAAAGAGCACGGCAGCAAGTGAAGAGTCACTCAAGAGCTGAGAGGTAGCAATAGCATTCACACAACAAGCAAGAATATCCGTCAAAAGACACACAAAATGAACTAGGCAAACTGGTTACACATTAGCTCTGTGTCTTCTTGCCTTTGAAGAGGATGGTCAAGCTCCCCTTGCTGTTTTGAGAAACTTCAAACCTCATTACACAGCAGCATCCCTGCACTCCTCACACAGGTGCAGGTGAGAAAACTCCAGGTCTACAGATCTTAGCTTTGGAACAAGGAAAAGAAATGGCCTTCTTGGTTCAGGATTACAAAAGCTAGACTTTAGCCACTCATCTCTCCCTCATTCAGTTCCTCAGCCTTCATGTGCCTACAACCTCCTCCTCTCGTGGGGGTGAGGAGATGCTTGTACTCAGTGCTGAAATGCTGCACCAGGTCTTTTAACCAAATGACTCCTGGCCTGTTTGGTATTTTACTGTCTTTCTCCATTCTCTCACCAGCACATCCTACTGTGCAGAGACCCTTTTCTCTGCATGTCTACACTTGAAGATTTCTCTCCCCAAAAAGGTCAACCATGAAGGGTAACAGGTCCATGGAGGAAAGGTGCAAACACCTCTGAGATGTGCCTACAAGAGCAAGGGTCTCACTCTATTGCTGGACAAGTGGCAGACTGACTCTGCTAATGCACTGTGACAGACACATGTTCTAACTCTGGAGAGTCTGCTTCACAGCCTACAGCTGGCCAAAGGGAATCAGCAAAGGGACACTTTGATACCTACAAAGAGCTCCCAGAGGCAGGGAAGATTTAACTCTGTAAGCAAGGCCTTGCATTAAAGGCACTTTTGCCACGTTCTGCAATGAGGTCCTGGACCCACCTGAGCCCATCCCTCTCCTGGCTGTGCACAGGCTGCAGCTTTAAAGGTGGGTCTGCTATCAGGTGTCTTCAGCCTTGTAGCAGCCCTGGTTAATGTGTTATCTACAAAATCTGCAGCATTGCCGGGCAATAAAGAAACATTGATCTTCTAATAAAAGCCAAATAAACATCCTTCATTCTTTATACCCATCTCTGGGGCAGGCACAACTCATCTCCTGGCACACCCCTTCTTGCTGACCTGCACTGGCTGAGCTGTGGTGCTGTTCCTGCCTCTCACGCCAAAGGCACAGCAGCAGCAGGGAGCTGGCCTTTCTGTGCCTACACAGAGCCTTTGAGCAAAGACAAAACACAAATTACCTTGTGCCTGCTGTAAATCACAAGCAGGCTACAGCAAGTTTGCAAGTGCAGGCCAGTGCCACTCCAGTCACTTCGGAGTTACCACCTGTCCCCATTCCAAGGAGAGACATCCCCACCCTACAGCTAGGTGCTAGGCACTAGAGATATAATATGGACAGCCCTGTTCTTCCCAGCTCCCAGATGGTGCAGCTACACAGCTCTGCCATGCCTGGCCTGCTTGCTGCATATTCCCCAGACCTACCTGGGAATTCATGAGACGAATTGTTGTCTTTTGCCCCACATCATCCTGAAAGCCCCTGACAGGAGCCCCGTTGAATCGCAGGACGGCATCGTGGCTGTCTGAAAGCCAAACAGAGGGAAAACCTGTGAGCCACCAACTGGGCTTGAGTGCCAACAGGAACAAGTGACATTATTCACTGCTCTTCTAATACAGTCTGGCTAATCCCTGGCCACCCCAACATCTAGAAGCAGCAAGTGAGGCTCAAACTTCATGATCAATACACTTTAAAATCTACTCTTTAAAACTACAACCCACTGCCAGGTTGAGAGCACAGCCCTATCATTTGCTCTCCCTCTTCCTCCTTCCCAACACTTTACCAGGAGATAGACCAACACACAATTAATTTATCATATGGCTGGCTGAAAACTTAGAAATTAGGAAGCAGTGGCAAGCCAGCATGCTGCCTTCCAGCCTGGAGGTTGACTAGCCCCAGAAACATGTACACCAAGCACAGAGGAAAGCCAAGCTGACCTCAGCCTGCCAGCATGCATCCCACAGAAATACACCCACTGCTGTGCCTTCAACAGATACAGCTTCTTACATGCCTTGGGGTTCACTGCATTTTCCTCTTCTGGCATAATCTCTTCAGATAGCACAGCACTCCTCCAGCACCCTCCTCTGCCTTGGCACAGCCAGCCAGGTCACTGTAGCCTCCTGGAGTCAGGCTGCTGCTGTGACACAGAGGGCAGTTGTGCTTGTCACCCTGGCTTCTCCCTGCCTTGTGGCTGCATTTGGATAAGAAACCTTCCCTGTGATCAGAGGGGCTGAATTAGAGAAGCAGGGCCATCTTTCCTGCATTCACACTGAGGCCACATGACTGCAACACACAGCACATGCAGTCAGGGTCTGTGGGAATTGCCAAGTTCCAGGGCAGAAGGACCCACCTGGTCCAGAACTGGGTCTTTTTGAGATCATTTTCTTGAACATGGGAGTGTTCTAACAAGCAATGCTGGAGGATCAGTAGCCCCTGACAGCAAAGTCTGATTCCTCAGCTATTTTATTCTCCTAGACAAGTGGGGTTTCTTAAAGAGCCCTTCCAAAGCACCACCCAAAACCACGAAAGGTGTTGTATCTGGAAAAAAAGTGTCTCCATGCTGGGAAGTGGCTCTGTGGTTACCACTACAGACCCTTAGCTCCACATCCTACCTTGCAACAGGGTTATGATTTCCCCATATATAGGTGCAACCAGACACCAAGCATTAATATGCCCCAAGTTTGCACATTAAATGGTGTTTAGTGACTGCTCAGGCAGAGTAGCCGACTCTCCGTCTCCAGGTGGTTGTGTCACACTCAGTATCTCTCACATCAGATTTTGCAGTGGCAATTTATAACCTTCAGAAATACCAAGAGCCCAGTAAAAGGTGATTGTTAACAATCCTGTGCTGCTCTGCCAGCCTCCCTTACTTTACCTAATTGCTCATTTGATATCTTAACATGATTACACAGAACAAATATTTAATGGAATAAAATAACTCATTGTGCTAATTTGTACAAATACTTCATTTTAAGCTTTTAAGATTTAGTATCTTTTCGACAACTTCCTCCAACAACACCACATTTCCTACATGGAAAAAAAAAGTAGGAAAAAAGCACAGAAATACACTGAATGCTCCTGAATCCTTAATGCTCACCCTGCCCAGCTCAAGGCTGCAAGTGCTCAAACTCTGCAGAAGCACCAGCAGAGTTAACTGCTTTAGCAGAAAGGTGCAAGTTTGTGACCCAAGCACGAGAACCACAGGGCAGGGACAGCAGCAGGGGTTAATGGCATTTGCCTCGGGCACACCACACAGTGACCTCCCCAGCATCCATCCCTTGTGATCTGGAACAAACCAGTGCTTCAGTGTGGGGAGGGCTCAGAGAGTGCCTGTGGGAACAATGAACGGGCTTTGCCTGTCTGACGTCTGTGCTGGAGCCAAAGCACAGCCCATCCCACTCGGTGCACCCATGCCCAGTCCAGAGGTGCAGGGACTGCATCCCAACACTCCAGAACATCACCTCCCACTCCTGTGAGGGTCTCCTTCCAGAGGAACAAGCACTGGCAGTAATGGTGGAGCCTAACACAGACATCCCTGGGTACAAGCCAGCTGAGCTGGGGAGGCTGTTCAACAGAAGGTCACTTCTGTGCAGACCTCTAGCTGTGAACTCAAAGAGGCACCCAAACAACGTGAGACAGGTACTTGAGGGAAAAGTAAGAACTGCTTTCCCAAGTCCTAACCCATTTCGCTTCAAATGCTCCTAAGAAGCAGAAACATCAACCACCTCCCACCTGCAATTCGTACCAGGAGGCAATGCTGTTCTTCATTGCATTTTTCATAGCATTTTAACACACTTCCAACTGTTCAACCTCACTCTAGCTCCTGCTTACCTGCTGTGTGGACACAGAGGAGTTCAGGGGAGAACTTCTGAGCAAGAATCACACCTAAACACTGTCTCCCATGAGGGACTATGATTCTGAAGGCTTTGCAAAGTTGTCCATGACTGATGGATGAAAATCTATCCATTTACCTGGTTTCAGAAGAAGGCTGCTTGCAGCTTAGTGCAGGCCAAAGGGATCTGATCCAACAGACAATTTATAAATACACGAAAGCCCGCAAGCAATTTCTACTTCAGAGAAATCTCCCAGACTTCAAAATTTCTCCTTCAGTGAAGCTACACCTCAGCAAAGCAAGAACCTTAACTGAGCTCCAAACACCAAATAATGAAACAAGCTGAGGGAGCTGCAGGCTCTGGAGAATTTTCTGCCTGGTACAAAATCCTGAGCTAAGACTGAAGAGCTGGTTTCCCCAGCATGCTGCTTTTGTAAAGACACAAAACACGTTGGCATCAAAATATGCTTCTTTATAATCCACAGTAAAAGACCAAAGCTTTGGCGTTTATTAATTAATGCATTAACCTCAGGTAAATGTGGTCAGATGAGACTGCAAAGCATCACCTAACTTTGTCAAAAAGGGATAAATCCCTGTAAAGTCTTTTGATGGTCTTCTGGGCCACTCAAATTCAGCCAGCTGCCTTATGGCTCAGAATAAATCAGTGCCACTTTTGGAAAGCCTTGAGCAAGAATTACAGAATCACTGAGGCTGGAAGGGACCTCTGAAGATTGTCTGTGCCCAGCTCTCTGCTCAGCATAGACTGCTCAGGCCTATGTCCAGGGAGCAGTTTTCCCCTTAAGCATTTTCTTTAATTTCTTCTCTGAAAATGTCTTCCTGTATGATTTTTTTTCTGACTGTGCAATAAGCATTACATAACCCACCCCAAGCCCTCTCAAGAAACAAACACTTGAGGAACCAAGACTGCTCTCTGGTATCCAATATTTGTGTGACCTTCTAGTGATGCCAACAGGATCATGAAAATCAAAAGGACCTACTGTAATAGAGCTACCTATTACTCCCATCTCCAGCTAGGCTGAAATACTTACCGACTTTAGAAGTTTAACATTTCAACTTCTTGTAAACGCCTTTTAACCACAAGAGACTTATCAGTAAGAGCATGACAGCAGGTTACTTCTACTCAGCCCAAGTTATAAAACAATGATATTTGACTTCATGTTAACAGAAAGATACCAACCTATCTCCTGTCCCAAGCGAGATGATTTCAGAGACCCTGCTGAGGACACGACAGCACAGCGTCCCAGGTGTCCCACTGTTTCACTCAGGCTTTTCCCTGGCAGGTACTGCTGCCATTCAGAGGTACCAAAAGGACCATCCGACCTCTGTATCATGGTCACATTGACCCTGTCCCGCAGCTGGCACAGCAACTTCTCTGGGCTGAGCTTGGCATTCCTCTTCCCGTTGTAAGTCACATTGTACTTGTTCATGGCCAAGTAGTTTTTCCTGACCTTCTGCAACCTGGGTATGAGATTTCTGGATGAGCTGTCCTTATCCCATACCTTCCCAATGGCTGCTGTCTTGGACTTTTCAGCTGTTTCAGAGGTGCTGCCCTTGACTTTGTTTTGGGTACCAAGCCACATTTTGGGTATTTGCCCCAGTTCAATGGCTGCTTCATGGAAAAGGCCTTGTGATTTAACCGGGTTCCATTTCTCCGAAGTCCTGTGCCCCTGCAGATCATCATTCCTGGTCTTCAAAGGATCATAGTAGCTTCTTCTCGTTTCTCTCCACAGGCAAACTGTCAGCGCTACCAGTATCACCACAAGAACACACATGAACTTTTTGAACACATTGATGTGAACCATAGTGCACGGTGCATCCAGATGGGACACTGGAAGCTGGCCCTGGGAAAAGGAAACAGCTCAGTCAGGGCTGCAGGCACAGGTAAAGTCATGGAGATCTGTGTGCAGTGGGAGGGGAGACAGACAACATTGGAGTAATTCTAAAATTTCAAGCCATTTAAAGATCTCATTTCAAAGTCTACCACCTCAAACACCAAGAGAAAGACCTGAGCTGGCTATCATGCTATCTAATGGTGACCTGAGGCCACTGTCACTCAAATCTTTTTTCTACCCTCTTCCACAAGTGACAGGCAATTTAACACTGCCAGTATTGTACCAGCAAGTGGGGTAAGTCTCCACATTGCTTTCCTTCATCTCCCATCCCTGACAGTCAACATCCTAATGCCAACAAATGCACTTCCAGAAATGAGTTTTTACTTGACCACAGGCTTTAACACTAATGAAGGACATTATAAAGCAGAGAACTGGAAAGAAA
>VWYO01016357.1:19200-57412 GCA_013400275.1 Rhadina sibilatrix | reverse complement strand
AAAAAAAAAAAAAAAGCTCTGAGTTCATGAGCACCAGGAACTTCACCAGCCTGGTACTCTGGTGACTTTCCAGAGAACTGCTGCAAGTCTGCAGTGGGCTGAGTGCACCCTCAACATCAAACCTCACTCAAGACCTGCTGGAAGCCAATTAAGCTCCACTAATGTTTTGGGGCATGTTTGGGCTCATAAATGCACTTGGATGAACATTACTCCAGGTAAGTTACCTCTGGAGAAAGCAAAGCCAGACACTGCTGTACAACACTGCCTGTGCTCGTTTGCACTGCCTCACACTATCAGATACCTCCAGCTCCCATTATGTCATAAAGGGGGAATTCAATAGGAGAACTGCCCAAAAAGCAGCTCAAACGAGGTGATTTATAAAGGGCTGGTGCATGAAATATACACTGATGCAGAAACACCTCACAAGCAGCACACAGGACCACAGAAGACAGGAGAGCAGCTGCTTATTTCCCTACATGGCTGCTCCAGATGTGTCCAGAAGCATGGGAACAGTATTAGACTCCAGGTGTCCTCAGGAGACAAACATATGCAGATCACTGCATTCTCAGAGAGGCACAAGTAGCAACCTCCTCACTGAGTAACTTGCTGAAAGCAAACACTGCAATGCTGGGCTGCTGAGAGGTTACTGACCTACAAACACTACCTACCTGTAGATAAAGCAGCAGCTCTCCAACTCAAGTCATTTTTGTCTGTTGGCAGATTTTCCTCCAAGGGCTTAAGCAGAATATCCCAAAACACAACAGTTCTGTGATGTGCTGAAGAGCTCAAGAAATAGCTGCAAATAAAAAGAGGAAAAAAGAAAATCTATTAAGGAAAAACCTTAAAGTTCTAGGGATGAGCAAGTACTGCCTCAGATAACTCAGTGGTCCCAAAGAAGCTGTTACCAAGGCCTGGAAGGACAGCAGCAAACACATTAACACCACATAAGCATTTTAAATCCCTAAATGCCCACTCGAAATGAGCATCTTCCTTCTTTGTTTGGCATCTGCTCTCAAACAGAGCAGACACCAACTCACGGCTGCCAGAGCAACCAGATCCACCCTGAGCACTGGATGCACCCAAATTACAGTGAAGGAAATAACCTGATGCTGCTGCTTGACACAATGAACAGCAGAAAAGAAAGAAAAAGCTAACTTTTCCCAGGGAAATATCTTACTGCCTATCTATCCTTGAGTAATTCAGGCACTCTTGCAGAGAAGACTCCCTGCTTTTTTGGAACAAGATGCATGGAAAGCTGCTTTATAAAATATATCTTAACCCATTAGTCTTCACAAAATAGATAAATGTGGTTTAGACTTTATAGGTTCACTCTGCCAAGGAAATGCAGCAAGAGAAAGGGAGATTTGACAGTATTAGCTGAGAAATCAAGAAAGTAGCTTGCTTTTACAGGAAGTCTGAGTCAATACAATGCCACATGAGCTAAATTACAAACGCTATCCTTTACAGGATTAAATACTAAATTATTATAGCATCCTAATGATGTCAACTTGTATTTTAACTTTATTAAGGAACAAAATTATTTTTTTATGGAGCACTCCAAAAGCAAATATCGCAGTACCTCCAGTTCTTAAAGAGCAACAACAAAAAGTTTCAAGAAACAGAAGTAATTCCAGCTTTTATTGAAATTATTTGCTCTGCCTTGACAGACTGTATAAATTTTCATTTCCTTAAGTACAAATGTACTAGAAAAGCACACTGAAGTCCTTCTGAACCAGGAGAGGTCCAGCAGTCTGGAGAGGTGAAGCACCAGGAGGGGATTCACAACACCCCTGTGCTCTGTTTTGTGAGGAGCAAGGCTCTCCATGCCGTTTATGGTTCCCGTCCTGCTGTGGTCTCTCAGACACGCTCTGCTGCCTCCTGCCAGCCCCTCTGCAGCTGGGACCCCAGAGGGACAACTCAGCCAGGGCCTGTCCGCTGCCACGGAGGCACTGCATGAAGGCAGATGACTGAAAAGCCATTTGCTGATGGGGAAAGCTGTGCTGAGTCAGCCTCCACACTGACAGGGCTCTGCTGGCAAACCACACACACAACAACACCTTCCAAAGCCAGAGGAACACCAAAACAGAGCTGTCCAGTGTCAGCTTAGTACCAAACTCTGAGACACCTCCCTCTGAGCATGCTCCATGCAGCCCCCAGCCAGACTTCATTCACACTGTATCCCTTTACAAGAGGCAAGGATTTGGCTTCCAGAAAACTCAGCTAAGACCTTCTGTGCAGGGAGGACAGAGCCTCAGCACTGTTGGAGGTGCCCAGAGGCTACCACCCTGCAGAGCTGAGCCCTTTGCTCCAGGCCCTGCAGGACTCTGCCCTGCTTTTGATTTCAAAAACGTCTCCTGAGGGGTTTCCAGGTGGAGGTGACAGCAGGCACCTCTCAGTAACCACCAGCACTTGCTTCTCACACTTGAATCATCTAGAAAGGTGGCAGGGTCATTACAGTGAAACAACTTTACAGATCTCTGCAAGCTCCTGCTGGGACAATTCTTGTGGTGGTGCACTACACAGGATGCCCAGAAAGTCACAACAAACCCTCTCCTTTCCAGGCCACTCAAAGGCACCTGGAAAACTCACCTTCTGCACAAATTATCCCAAATTTTGACTGCACATGCTGTTGCAATGTAAACAGTTAGTTTGCTTTGATTTTTAAGCTGGCAAAGTAGGCTCTGCAAACATACAGAGCCACATTATTTTAAGATACCTTCTGTTCCCCATGGATACTTTGAAATTCAGCTTAATTATTACTACTACTTCACATGATAAGATTTTATTTTATTTGCACAAGCAGTGCCCTAAGATGAAGTCCCTCTCAAGCATTCTGCCACCAAACCTCTCTTGTGGAAAAGGAAAGCATCTGCTCTTCCTGGGAAAGTAGGATAGCCCACAAGTGGCCACTTGTGTGCACTTCTGTCTGGCAGTGGTCAGTACAAAGGTACTTTTCCAAAGGTGTTGGAAGCTTGCCACACACACAAAACTCAAGGTGTCAGTTATGAGGAAAAAGGACAAAGATAAAAATCCCCAAATCTAGAAAAGTACTTAAACAAATAGCTGTCTCCTTGAAACCCAGAACCTGACAAAGCTGTAGGGTACAGCACTGGCTGGCAGGTTAAGCCCACACAGGGTAAATTAATCCTGTTCAGAGAACAAGTGAGGCATGTGATATCCTCAAAGCAGTCAGGGAATTACATTCTGTCCACACACTCTCTTATACTTAACCTTTATTGTCCAATTATCTCACTGGTCTCAGGTCTTCATGCACTAAGTACAGCAAGAGTATGAAAATCCTGCTCCTCTGGTGTCCCAGAGGGTGCTGTCTGCCCAGGGAGCTGCAGCTAGCAATGCCACAGCAGAGAACACCCAGCAATCCTGATTTCCACATCCCACAGCAGATTCACCCTCAAAATGCAAACAAGTATCCTCATTTCATCCAGCCCTTACCTGTCTCCTACAGTGCCCGACAGCCAGTACACAGACAAACCACACAAATACGGACAAAGGTATGAATATGTTTCTTCCAGGAAATGCACACAGCTTCCCAAAAGTTGTGTCATCAGCTGTACCAATGCCCATCCTCTGCACATTTGTTTAATTGGCTCTTGAAATCACTCACATTTCCCAAACAGCCCGAGGCAATGAACTCTGCAGCTGCACACAGTGCACAGACAACCCCTCCTCTCTCTGCTTTTCCAGCCTCTGACACACTTGTTCCAACTCCTCCTTGCACAGCACCTTTTCCATCCTTCAGATGCTCTTGGTCAACCTCCCAGCACCTTCAGCAGGGCATGATCATCCCTCCAGGCAGGCACGCCATCCACCCCCGCTGAACAGGCACACGCCATGTGGTCCAGCAGCAACACCACAAAGGGGCTGATTTGCTCTCCTTGTGAAACTTCCTCCCTTTATTTCCCTTCCTGACCACTTCTGAGCCCTGACCTCTACGCAGTCTGCAATGACTTCAGGTTATTCTGCAAGGTGCCCCTGGTGCAGAGCAGGAGTAACAGATTATCTTACCCCTGCTAGCAGAAGCTTCCTTTGCCTCTGGTGCTGCCCAGGCATCCAGGATCACCAGACCCCTCTGCAAATGCTCAGGGCTTCCCCTGGTTCTGGTGACAAAGACAGCCAGGCTCAGAACTCAGCCCTTCCTCCTCTCCTCTGCAGATCCCTTAACAGTATCCAAGAGCGGGGATCCCAGAAAATCCCTGAGGGACTTCTGTGATGCTGTGACACCTGACCCCTTGCTTTCCTACCTGCTAGAAAGCCACCAATCCACACATCTCATCCCACAGCAGTTTAGGGTGGATTTTTCTGAGGCTCCTGCTGAGCAATCTCACCAAAACATTGAAAATTCAAGGTCTCCCTGTCCATATTCATGGCTTTCAGAAAATGGGAGAAGAGGAAATACTCAGATAGATTTGAAATGTGTTCCTTCTGCAAACACATGATGAGACTTCTTCATAGGTTCTTACACATTCTACGGGTGTTATTTTTGTTATGTTTACTGGTCTGAAGCAATGGATCCTACCAGAGACCCTCTGAAACATAACCATGTCAAGTAACACCTTTAATTTAATTTAAATGATGGCTTGAGAGATGTAACCCCTGGGGATTACAGGATATGCAGGAATCACATCCACCTGGTCTACCACGCCTCTCCTTGGTCCTGCCATTCACACATCAGCATCATTCAGCTGCAGTTTTCTTCTCTCTGTGATAGATGCACAAAAGCTTTTTACTTTAGCAAGTAGCTCCTCAATCTTTTTTTTTTTTTTAGATAATGTGATAACTATTTCATATTTAAACTCAGAGCATTTACATTTCTTTCCAGATTTCCTTCATTTATTCATTTCCATCTATACCCACAATTATGCCATGCCTACTCAAAAATTAGGAAAGCTTTGTTCCCAGCTTTTGCTGGTGTATTTTTGAATGTTTTTATGCTGCCCTATATGAACAATTTATACTTAACTACACCTTTCATTTCTTTTTTTGGTACATTCTCAACGCTAACCCTTTCCTCTACCCAACATCCTCTGTAAAGCATCTCTGAAAAGAGACGTGGCTGGTACCAGAGGAGGAATGAGTTCCCATGTGTGTGGAAAAGAGCAAAAATATGGAAACGTAGGGCAGGAATTCTTCTGTTTAAAAGAATATACTCAAGGAAACCTAAGATGAGAATAAAATTGGATTCAAAAAGTAACCTCAAAACTGTATCTGCTCTTAAAATCTCCTATTCCTGACCTGAGGAGAAAATATTTGTGAAGACCCTTCCTAGTAATAAACAAACTATGCTCGTGCCATTTTGCAAACGAAGAAACACTTTTCACATGCTGGATACACCAGATGAAAGGTGATAAAAACATTTTCCAAGGCAAAGGTCTGTCCCTTTGGAGCCAAATTTCAGATCTGATATCTTATTTAGCCCAGCCAGTTAATTCAACTGTGTGTATCATGATTTTGTAAATATATAAGCAGGGAAGGCTTGCTTCTAGTAATTCTTGGTTTCTTTCCAAAATATCACTGTGCTGTGAAAATAAAACATCTGTTGAGCCATACATTTAGATGTTTCCAATGCCACCAAACAGAACAAAACAGAAAAGGGAAAATGAGGAAACTTTACATAGAGATTTGAGGGGGGAAAAAAGCACTTTGCATGAGAAACATGGTTAAATTTCAGGTGAGACATTGAGAAGCTGTACAGGTCAATTGTAATGAAATGAATCATCTCTTACTCCTGCCTGCATTAAAAATCTCTGCAAGTGTCAGTGAAAATATGCTGCTGTCACAGCTGAAAAAAATCTTCCCAGGAGAACAGGAGAGGCAGATTCTGAGGGGAGGCACAGGGGAAAGTTTAAGCATGTGTTTCATTTTGGTTTTACGTGTCAACAAACGTTGGGATTTAATATAAGTCAGAAGCCTTTATTTCTGATTGTGTCAGCCCTTTATTCCTGCTCTTTTCTACATACCATGTTGGTTTTGGAGGGCAGCTGTGCCTAGCAGCATCTTGCCTCCCCTTCAGCCCTCATTAAAATGCAGCAGCTTTTTTATATATAATAATTATAAAGTAAGTACTTTATATGGATCTAGTACCTTAACCATAGTAAACATGTATTCGAGTGCTACCATGAAAGTATTCTAAGTAATAATAATAATAATGATATTTATAAGTTAAAACTGCTTTCTGAGTCACAGGATGCCACATAAATCCAGCATATTAGATTTATCAGGACTTCACCTAATTAAAGGTTTACGTTTTAGTCTTGCTATAGAGGGTGCTTCTAGTGGCTCATAACATGGATTCCAGTTATGAAATATACTGAGCCAAATAAAGAGTGAACATAGAGGACCATGCCTAGCATCCTCTTTGGTGGCTTACTTGCCCAGAGGGACAGCATGTTTATGAGCTCCATAACAGGACCAAGCCCCCAGCTGGTGGGGCCAGCACTTTTCTCTTACAAAACCCCCCTTCCTACCCCACAGACAGACAGACAGACACCTGCTAAATATTCCTTGTTAACAGCAATGGACAGGAAAGAGACCCCCATCTGCATGGGCCGTCTGCATGGCCCAGGCCAGCTCTGCTCTCCTGCAGCATGCTCCCAGCTGGATGCAATCTGCCAGGTGGCCACCATGGCAGCTCTCAGTGCAGCTCAGCACAAAAGCTGAGCTTCTTGATGGGCATTTCATTTCTTCATGGGCATTTCCATGCCCATGGGGGTCTCACTCGCAAGATACCTGGAGACCCCTCTTAGTAACAAACCTTTTCCATTTCTAAAGCTGCTAGTTTCACCTTCAGCTGGAGAGAAGCACATGCATGAACAGCACCAACTCCTGAAAAATGCTGCCTTTTCCTCCATACCCAGAGCCCCAGGGTAAGGGCTTACAAGAGAGGATTTCATCCTTACTCAGCTTTATCACAGCCATTCCCACACGGAAGCCAACAGCAAACCCCCCTACCCTGCCCAGCTTCAAAGTCCAGGATGCAATTGCTCATTTATGACTATTTACTTTGCATGGAACATTACACCTTCAAATCATTCCCCCCACCAAGCATGGGTTCCTCTATGA
Organism: Rhadina sibilatrix; assembly: GCA_013400275.1. NCBI lineage: Eukaryota > Metazoa > Chordata > Aves > Passeriformes > Phylloscopidae > Rhadina > Rhadina sibilatrix. The sequence goes on along the minus strand of VWYO01016357.1, from coordinate 50,332 downwards.
CGTTTATCCTTCAGAATGAACGGGGGAGGCATCTTTATTTTAAATTAACTGTGTGTGGCAGGTCAACACTTTAATGCCTCTGCAAATACCGTTGTGTGCCAAGACATGTAATTGGTGTCCTGTGGCCCCCAGGACTATAAAATCTCCTGTGTGCCAGCTGCAGAGACACAACCCTTCAGAATAATGTGTCAGACACAGCCCTTTGCAGATGGGGACAACGTCTTTCTGTCTCAAGGACAATGCAGTAAAACTCTTTACAACTCTCTCTGATTTAATTTAACCTAAGACCTAGTCTTTCACTAAGGGCAATAAACTTGCACAAGTCTGGATCTACCAATGCTGGTTTTCAGTCCAATAGTGCTACCAAGATTTCTTTTTCTCTACATACTCAGAGTTCATCCCTGTTGGGGATGGCAGAGCTGGCACTCAACAAACAACAGTGTCCTACCACACCAACTTCACTGGAATAAAGGGGCAAAGTGTCAGTTCTGGCCATTGACTTCAGAAAGCCCTACTCAAACTACTCTACGTTAAGCAAAATACTTCCTGTGTTACATTTAAAATAAATTGGTTTTCACTAAGAAATCCACATTTTATAATGTGAAGACACATACAGCTGTGAAGACTGTTTATCAAAAAGTATCCGGTGCTGAAAAAAAGGCAGGTCCTGATGGCAACTAAGAGAAAATTGGAAAGGACACCTGCTAGAACCCAGCAAAGGAAACTACTACCAGAGAAATTGTAAAGGCAATCATGTAACAAGCAGTTCAATTATTTATCCAGCAAAAAAATCAAAGCAGTTCCTTTCAATGCAAGGAACTTGAGGCATGGAGGACAATTGGAAACTTGAAAATTAGAGTTAATTATTTTGTCTCTGATAAGAAAGGAAGCAGGAAAAAACCCCATGTTACAATAACCAGATGTTTTTCCACAAATCAAAACCTCGTGGTTTTGAAGATCAAATAGCAATAGGAAAGCTTAATTGATACCACTTCTAGCACACATCACTATTTCTCCTGAGAGTGAAATGACCAGAGGAGAGCCAATTCAACACAAGTTGTTGAGAAAGCCCAGGTCCAAGCTCAGTGTCAGGCTGCAGCAGAGCAGCCAAGGCAGCAGATACACGGTGATCAATGTACCCCAAGATCCTAGATATCTTTCGTTGTTGAAGCAGCAGCCAGGTTCTCAAAAGTCAGAATATCTGCAGTAGCAGATGTCAAATATCTTCTGCCAAAGCACATCAAGTCACATACACACACAGGGAGCTCTTGGTGTGGCTGAACTTCAGTAGTAACAGCAAGTACTGCCCTGTTTTTCAAACACATTTGTCGGCAAAACCACTGTGCCCCTCTATCAGCATTTCAAATATATCTACTGTCAATAAGCCCACAAAACTATTGCCAGGGAAAAAATCTTGCTAAATACAATTCAATTTCATAAGCCACAGGCAACATAAACATATAGCACAAAACTAGGTGCCTAACATATAGCACAAAACTAGGTGCCTAGACATATTCAAAGGCATTTAAAGAGCTTAAGACTCCTCCATCCTCAAAGTTTCATGTATGTTTTTAGAACAGAAAACACTAATGAAACCTTCCTAAGAAAGCCTGCATTTGAAACCTCCTTGCTATTTTCTTCCCTCAGCATCCTCCCAGATGCTGAGGAAAGAGAAGCAGGTTCAGCAGTACCTCCTACCCAAACCCAAGATTATGTCCTCTGCTTCAGGATCCAGCATGGAGAACACTTTGCAGGAACAAACAGGTGCCTCTCTGATGTGCAATGCTCATTCTTTGGTGGGAGGGAGGACTAGCAAAGCCTAGCACAACCTCCAGCTGTAAGCTCCCAAACAGAGCATGCCACCCATCTGGCAGCTCCATGGTGCCATGTATATCACAGCCAAAGAATTCCCTTTTTCTTCCCCACTTACACACCCTGACAGCATCCCAGTGATGGATCAGTGTGGCTATGGGCATGGCACAAATTGATCTGAAACACAACAAATCTACAGTTGCTGGAGGGAGGAAAACACCATGCTTGAAACACATTGTAAAGCTTACTGGGGTTCTGAGAGGCCAAAAAGGCAATAAAGGCCCCTTTAATGTCTTTTATCATCTCCTCCCAGTGTTTTTAGCCTGCTTTCTTCACCATCAGAAAACCAGGTGTAAAGCCTGGAAAGCACTACCCAGCTCCTGAGGAGAAAGCCAGCCCCCAAACACATCACTCACTTCCTACAGTCAGCACTTCACAACTAAGTCTGGCAGCAGAGCTTGCAGATGACAAGTGGATGGATCCATCATGGATCTGGACCACAGCCTCACTCCTTGAAGCAGGCAGCTTTCTCTGGTATTTAAGACAGTTCATGTACATCGGACTTTGAGAGATCTAGACAGATAATTCCAACAAAAACAGAAGTTACTCCCTAAAGCAACAGAGTAGGCACCAGACATTTTTTGTATTTCCTCCATTAAATATTGGCTCTTTTACTGCCTTGAGTACAACACATTTTCTGCACTCTTTAAGAGAGGCTGTAAGACTCAAAAAAGCTCTCTGAGCCTCCAGAGCAATGAAAGGTCCTCATCTTCTCCTACAACCAGCCAGTCCTTTGCTGGAAGGATGAATGTGATAAGAGAGAAAGGATGATACATGGAGGAATGGGAGGAGGATGTTACTGCCAAGAGCTGGACTCCTGCCCACAAGCACACACAGATCCTTCTGGCCACCCAGCCACAAAGACACCCAACTTCCTCCTTCATAAAGGGAACTCTCCCCAGACAGAGAAGTCAGGCATCTGTCATGCCTGGAATGGATGGACCCTCTGCAGACAAGGAGCCTGCAGGAATCCAGCAGAGATGTCCCATGTGCTGGCGGTGGCTGCCAGCTGCTGGGGTGACTCCCAGGACACCCTGGGGGGACACCATGCCTAACTGCTTTAGAGCAAGAGCTGCTGGGTGTTTCCAACAGCAGTGATCTCACTCGGTGCCACAACATCCCACATGCTCCAGACTGGGAGAGGATCTGATCCCACCTCTAGCACAAGGCCATTTCTTCTTGCTGCTCAACATCCAATCCAATCCAAGCTCAAAGTGGAAAAGCACAGGGCTTAAAGTTCACTGAACATTAAACAAGGCTGACTTTTGATCTGGCTCAGACCAAGTTCTAGGTTAAAAGTTACTCATTCATTTTATTTAAACAAATCTGCCTACCATGCCATCAAAGTCTCACAGGAAATGATCTTAATTGACCCTTCATCTTCCCTTTCCTTCCTTTTCCTGCCAAAAGGATCCTTTATAGCAATGTACCTCACTCTCCTCTCCACAAAGTCCCCTCCAGATTAACAGGATGGGAACTTGGCTGCTATCATACTGTGTTTTAAGCTTGCACAGGCATCTGAAGGTAAAAAAAGTCCTGTATCCCGCCTGATAAGAGGCACACATTTTTTTTTTTTTCCCCCTCCTCATGCTGTCATACCAGTATTCCCTAAGGCTAAACTGGCAGAGAATCCTCAAGCCCTGGGTATGCTGGTTAGAATAACTCCTCTCATGTAGGAAGAACCACAGCACTTTATTATTAAAGCAAAGAAAACAGCCTAGCAAAGTTGTCTTTAACTAATTTAGGACTTTTAATTTGCATTTCACTGGTCTTTTTGTTTGTGGGTTTTTTGGGGGGTTTGGGGCTTTTTCTAATTATTTTTGAAGAATCAGGCCAATTCAGCTAAAGTGGTTCTGTTCCATTGAAACAAGTAGTCTGTCTTGGACTCATAACAAATACATGTACTTACATATTTACATACACAGCCTCATCTATTTTTGAGTTAAGAAATAATGCATTCATAATACAGTGACATTTCAGAAATAAAAACTTTTTTCATAAGTCCAATATGCACATAGATCAGAGTTGTCAAGGGAAATTACTTTCACATGGTGTTAGCTCTGAATTTTTTTCCCTCACTCCAAAGTAACAAATATAGAAATCACTAGTTAAAATGCATCAGCCTGATGAATATTTTCTGAAGTCTGCTAGAACAGCAATTTAAGGGTAATTTTTCCTGAAAGTAAAAGGCAAAAAAATTGTAAGCCAGCCCCAGTTCATAGGTTCTTTATCTTGTCTGGATCTCTGTACATCATTATCTGGAGGCATCTCAAACAGGGGAAGCACCAGTGCTTCAGAAACTTGCAGCAAACCTCCCATGCCATTCTTGGGAGGTCTTTAAAGCTGACTAAACATCAGAGCTCTTTCAGAGATCTCGGCAGATTATGGCCCAAAGAGGTGAAAAATAATTCGCATGAGAGCAGGGGAGCAGAGCAGAAATTACCCACACACTGGTCTGGAGCCGCCGGCTCCCTCAGTGCCTTGGACGTGCCCACGGCGCTGCTGCTGCTGCTGCTGCTGTCAGGGCAGATGAAAGCCCCGGCCTCTGCTCTGCTCCAGCCCAAGGAGGAGCAGCCCTGACCTCTGCTCTGCCCTGCCCCAGCCCACCAAGGAACAGCCCCGGGCTCTACTCTGCCCCATCGCACCGAGCAGCAGCCCCAGCCTCTGCCCTGCTCTCTGCCCCATCGCACCGAGCAGCAGCCCCGGCCTCTGCTCTGCTCTCTGCCCCATCGCACCGAGCAGCAGCCCCGGCCTCTGCCCTGCTCTCTGCCCCATCGCACCGAGCAGCAGCCCCAGACTCTGCCCTGCTCTCTGCCCCATCGCACCGAGCAGCAGCCCCGGCCTCTGCTCTGCTCTCTGCCCCATTGCACCGAGCAGTGGCGCTGGTGCTGAGTGCCCATCACCAGCCACGTTGGCTGGTGCAAGAGCAGTCTGTGTTCAGAGCCCAGGGACGCACAGCGCTGCGTGGAGCAGGGGAGGGAGGCCGGAGGTCCTACCCATGTGGAACTGAGTGCTTCCCTACCGTGTCTGCATCTCCTCTTCCTCCTGGGAAATCTTCCCCTAAGGCCTCTCACATCCCTTTAAGCATCCACAGAGCACAAGGGGATGCCCTAATTCCTATGGCCTTTCCCCACAGTACAGCAGCAGGAAGCTGCCTTCCTGCCTTGGGGAGATCCTACCACCAGCTCTCCTTTCACCCTCCACTAACCTTCCTTCATGGAACTCCTTCCCTTATTCTTCACTTCTGGTCAGCTTTCCCCTCCATCTCTCCCAGATCCGCTGCACGCAGTGCCTGTTCTGGGCTCATAGAGCCCTGCTCATCCAGGCATTTCAGAGCTTGTGCACAAGTCCCACAAAATGCTTCAAGTGCAAAGCAGTGTCTGAGATGAGTGTCACCTGCCACAGCACAGACCTCAGAGAGGAGAAGCAACGAGTACACAGAAACAGAGTGGCCACCAGCCTGGAGAGAGGTCACAGAGCCACATACACCAACACCCAGCTCCTAACAGAGCTGATAGCGCTGGCGGGACTCTCTCTAAAGCACACACACAACTGCAGCCCAAACAAACAGATGGTTTCACACTGCACTTCAGCACAAGTAGAATTAATTGCAGTGGTAATCTTACACAATAACATTCCATGTGCATCATCCCATTATCCTGAAGGGAAACTATTTCAGTACATGGTCAAAGGCTTTGCTGCTTATGTCCACTTGCCTGGACATCCACCTTGGAAAACCACTCCTAAACCTGGACACAACACACTGAAGCACATCCCTATCCTCTCCTCTGCCTATCTGTGCTCAACACACAACAAACCCGCTGCTCCAACAGGCAGGCTCTGCCCCTTTCTAAAGCAGGAGGGGGTCAGAGCCTCCCACACAGCCACAGGGAGCACTGGGGCATGAAGTGTCCCTATTTTTGGTTTTACTTCCCTATTTCAGAGAAAAGTCCCTTTTCTACTTCAGATATTAACATATAAAACAATGTAACTGCTAAGAGGAGGGTGTGCAGAGATACAGATATTATAGACCAAATACATCACTTTGCTGGTTCTCAAATATCCATCTCCTCCAGCAGCCCTGCCATCTTTTAAGCCAGGACTAACCAGGCCTGCCTAGTCTGAAACCAGACTTAGTAACAGAGGGCTGGGTTTAACTGTTCAACAAGGAAGACTTCTGAGCATTTCAAAAGGGGCTCAAGATTTTGTTCTGGCACAAACAGAAGGTGACTCTTCAGTGCTACCAATGCTCATTAAGAGAAGGAATATCTCCACACCTCAAGTGTATCTGAGCTTGAAATGACGGTCAGTTTAGCCTTGGATTTCAGCCAAAGGCAGGCACCTAATCAAGGCCAGTAGTCCCAGTCCCTGCTGCCTGTCTGTGCCCTGCACATGCACGTGGATGTGCCCTCCTCAGAGAGGATGGCTTCCATGTCTACATGAGATCCAGCCACCTCACCAGCTCACCCAGCATCACACCCTAAATCACAGCTTTGTCCAGGAAGGAGAGGGCTTCCACAAAGGAACAAGGAAGAAAAACACAACTAAAAACTGTTTCTGTACAACAACCAAAACAAGTTTTGCAGCAGAGGATTAGCTGACCAGTTTCTTTAATCCTTTAGTCTCCACCCCAATCCCACCTAACGAGAAATCAAGCTGTCTACAGCTTAGTTTTCTTCTTTCTCCATAAAAAGAGCAGCTGCCATAGATGCCCAGGGCTATGCTTTTTCTTTTCCACTCACCTACCTCTCACTCCAGAGCATTCCCACTCCTGCCAATGCTCCCCAGACTCCATACTGCTCTGTCTTGACCTCCGTGCAGATTTTGGCTGCTCTCTGCCCTCTTTGGGGTTAGAAGTCCAGCAGGCCCTAGACAAGCAGGCTGCTGGAACTCCACCACCCTTACCCAAGTATTACAGTTTGCAATGCTAAAGGTAACACAACACTGGGAGAGAAGTGTTGCTCAGCCAGGAAGTAAGAAAGGGTGGTGCATTTTCCATATTAAAGATCAGGTTTTAAATGGAGAAGAGGACATTAGCATGTTTCCAGCAGAAGAGGAAGTAAGGAGCAAAAGCTGGCACCCTTGATGCCAGCAAGTTAAATATTTAGAGAAGCAGCCACACAATGAGGTCCTCTCAAACCTCCTTCACACATGAGAAGAGGCATACACCAAATACTTGCAGTTGCCTCTAAAAGTGCTTCCTAGCAAGTTAGCTTTTTCCATGCACAGAGAAAAAGGGAGGTCCCAGCATCAGCAACAGTCACTGCAATGGCTCACATGATGCTTGTCATCCTTGAGGGCAACAGCCAAAAGACTGCAGTGCTGTGATAAGGAGCACGATGCCAGTGGGGAAGTGATAGGAAGAGTAGTGGCACCACCAACAGAAGCACTTCAGGCATGATCAGCAGAGGTCAGCTGTGTAAGTAGGCAGCTAATTACTCTAACCTAGAGCCAAAGGCAATGTCCCCAAAGGTTTCTACAGAAAGCTTTACCAAAATGAGCCCCAGTACACATCTCGTATTCATTTTATGCAAGTCAGAATAAACACTGGATATCAGACTCTTATCTCTAGCACACAACCAACACATGTCAGCTTCTACAAGGGCTCCCACAAAAAGCAGAATAAATGTTTTATTTTGCTTTAGAAGAGAAATATAGGCTAGTTGCTAAGGGAGTATCAGGGAACTCTCCCTGTTTTACTATCCTCCCAACTCTGCATGTAACATGAGACAGCCTCAGTGCAAACAGCAGTGCCTCAATGTATGTGGCCTTGTCACACTGACAGCAGCCCTGCTCTTGCTGCAGACATGTGGAAGTGAAAAATAGGGCAGGGAAAAAAAAAAAAGGAAGAGCCATGGTCATCACCTTCATCTCCAGGTTCCTTTACTGTCCACAGAGGTTCCTGTCAATCCCTTCCAGGCAGCAGCAGATTGCCAGGTAAGAGCTGTAGGAGATGTCACCACAGGCAGCACAGCTGTACTTTCCATGCAATTCTTCATGCTCCCATGTCCCTTTTAATTGAATTCTCTAGCCTAGGAAAGAAATTAGGGTGAAGATGTTAGACAGCCACATCAGACTGATCAGACACAACTGGGTAGGAGACTACAACCACCAGCCAAGGCCACAGAGCAAATCAGCAGTGGCACAGAAACACCCAGAGCACACGCAGGTAGTGTTGTGTCCTCACTGTGTGTCCTGGATAAGGCCAACAGCCAAGCTGCTGACACCTTGAAACATCACTTGAGTAAAATACCACACAGGGCCTTGTTCTGAAGGCGAAGTGTGTTGGTGAACAGCTGCTGGCTGCAGAACTCACCAGTCTAATGCCAGCAGCCAGGGCTAGCTGGTAATGCTGACATCAGGGCAGAAGAGCTCGCCCTTACTGCTGGAGCTGAGGGTCCCTAAGGAGAGATCTTAAGATTGCAGCCTGGACAAAAACATGTGCAAAGATCTTCAAGGATCCCTCTCCCACTGAACCATCCATAGCAAAACCTACTGCCTACTCTGACACAACAGAGCAGTGATGCACTGCAATCACCTGGTGACCCTTGCTGGAAGCACAAAAGAGCCTTTACAGAATTTACATTTCTAACCTCTCCCCTACTTCTAAAAGCAACTCAGTGTAACTGCAGCACATGTCCTAAAATCCTCTTAAATAAGATATTAATCACAAGACTGTTTAGCAAGCAAGAGCACACAGTCTGCTTGAGGAAACACTGCCTCCCATAATTATCCTGCCCTGGGCAAGTTTCCAGTGTATGTGCATGGCCTGGCATATGCTCCACCTCGAGTCCAGCAGCTCAGCTTTCTGCTCTCAGTAAGAAGCCCAAGCACTCACAGCTTTGTAAGAGGTCCTAATATGTCATAACCCAAATTACTGCCAGCTTGAACCATCCAAGGGACCCCAACCTGCAGCAGGGGAGGCGAAGCAGTAGGAAAAAGGAAACTTAGGCTTTACACATTTTGTGTGATGAAGAAAAGGAGGAAGACGGGGAAAAGAGAGGTAAAAAGCAAGACAAGAGGAAGATATTAAAAAGAGGGGTGCTGTCCATGCAAAGAAACATTGGCACACAATGCCATACCTGAAGCACTGAGGCCCCGCCAGCACAGGCTGGTGAAGTTTCCTGCCAGGTAAGAGAGTGAAACTAGAATGATACTTGAAGGTTAGGTCAAAAGGGGGAAACCAGGAACAGCTACCTGCTAGACTGAGAAATGACATTCCTGGTTACTGGTTACAACATTCTCTTGGTTACTCTGCCCACCTGCAGCAGTACCTCGGCATAGCTGCATCTTTGAGAAACACCTCACTGAGCAAGAGGTCAGCCATCACAGCAAGTGAGGAAATTTGCAGAGACAGACCCCCAGGACAGCTGTAAGGCAGTCTAGGAAGGCTGGATGAGTAATGGTGAGCCAGAGCCCCAGCAGGTTCACGTGCCAGGCTAGGAAGTCCCCAGGCTGCAAGCTCAGCAGGATCCCCTTGCTGCAGGCTGTGTTCACACCAGCCTTTGTGGCCTGCAGAAAGGGTGCATTTAAGTGAGAAAAATGATGCAAACAGGAGATAAAAGGGATGCAGAGAAGCACAGACAATTGAACAAGGCCAGCACACTGGTTGTCCAGCCAGGCAGCATTTCTTCAGGGGCAGCAGTTTTAAAAACATACAACAATCCACCCCAGCTACCTGCTGAAATCTGCCTTTATACATGTCTGGAAAGCGAGCCCAGAGATGCCACCAGAGGCAATGGAACTTCTGCTGTGGCAGAGCCTGGGCAGCCACAGAGCTGTAAGAGGAAGCACAGCAGCCAGGCTGGGGCCATGGGAGCTTCCCAGCCATCCACCCACTCCTTCCTGCTAACAGGGCAAAATGCTCAAAAATATTGACTAGCATCTCTGGAAGGCAAAAGGATCAAGGGGACATGTGCCTCTCAGCAGAGCAGGACAGCAAGAGTGCCTGCTCAGGAGCACCTCTGACAGCCCAGCACCTTCCAGATGTGCACACAGCCTATGCTGGGAGAGCCACCAGCTGCAGGGTGGGCAGTGCCCCTGGGCAGAGCTTGAATTCTCAGCACTTGTTCTGAAAGCTGTGAGCACGAGAGTGAGCAGGCCTCCCTTCCTTCTGGTCAAACCAGAGTATGAGGAATTCATCAACACATTTCTACATGGCAAGTTTCCCCATCAGCAGATAATTATTAAAAGATACAATAGCTTCAAAGATGACAAGGTTATGTAGGGGCCAAAAATGACCCCCTAATTCTGAACATGATAAAAGTTTCCATTAATTTATCATAAATTCTTCTTCCCTCCTAAGAGGATCTCTATGGGAAGATCCTGGAGAGTGCTGTAAATTAATCAGCAGCCCAGGTGAGTTTGTCTGCCTGAAGGGATTTAATACACTTTAGTAACATCCAAGCTCCAGTGTGACAGATCTGTGCACTAACAGCCAGTAATCACCAGACTGTGGGACCAGGAGAAGGAGGCAACAGCCTCCTCTGTCATTCAGCATCCCTCCAACTGGCAGTTGATGGAGACTTATGACTTGTCTGTTTTCTATGAGTGAGGAATTATTTCTCCTTCTCACCTTCCCAGCTACAGCTTAACCAACAGCCTGATGGATGCTTTGGCAGAGGAAAACATCCTGCTGTCTGTCGCTGTGTAAAAGAAATGGTATTTGTTCATTGCTTAATTGTTAATGCTGATTCATCTCAAAGTTAGAAACCTTGCCACCACAACTCTTCCAGAATGCAATAAGCAAAGCCCTGCCTGTCAGGTTAATCACAGTTAAATGGAAAATCATTAAAGCCTCTGCAGAGCAGAGCACTAGCCAGGAATGCCCCCAAGCCCCACAGCACAGAGGCTCAGAGAGGACCAGCATGGCTGGCAGGGCACAGACACTGGCTGGGGTGCAGGGACACGAGCAATGCCACCACTGGCAGGGACAGCAGTACCCTCTGGTCACATCAGCCAGATGAGAAGATATGAGGAATAAAGCAGCCAGGATGATACCAGACACAGGGGAACAGGATGTGAAACCCAGATAACACCACAGACAAGAAGTGGAATGAGATGAGGTCTGAGCTGAGGAGCTTCAGACCAGGACTGGTCCATGAAGACCTCTAAGGCAAGTAGGCTAGAAGGTAGGCTGAGAACAAGTCTGGAGAGAAGCAATGACTGGGACTAATACCTGCTCTTGGGTCACTGGCAGAGCCCATGGCTCCCCTGGTTGCTGGCATCAACCAGCCAACAAATCCTGTCTGCAAAGCCCATCCTCCCCACCGAGGCTCCATGGGGAGAGCAACGTTTCATTAGCACTGCCTGGTGATGATTCAAGCAGGATGAGCCTGTGTGGTGGACAGCCTAGCCCTCTCCTCTATCCATAAAACACACACAGAAAAGACCTAATCCTGCCCCTCACTGTGTCACAGCATACTCCTTTCACACAGCAGAAGCGCTCACTGAATGACAGTGCTGAAATAACACTCTATCTGGATGGGTTTCTTTCCAGCAGATTTTTTTTAAGGTGTTGTAAATAAGGCACAAAAACCAGATGAAGTCTTGGAAAGTTGACAAAAAAGTGATTTCTGCCTTGCTACGAAATCAAACAAACCCTAAAATAAACTTCTCACATCTCGTGTTGCCACACCCTTGCAGAAGGTCAGACTCATGATCAGGTCTGCACATGGGCTGAGCTCTCAGCCACAGAACTTGATTTCATGGATATCAGAAATTAAGAGGAGAGAATTCCTGGCAGCTTCCCAGCAGAGCACCCAGAATTGGCTGAGTACCCTGTGTGTGCCTCAGCTCCCATTTACAGAGCTGCTTTCCCACAAACACAACATGAGCTGCAGCTGCTCAGACATTTATGAGCAGCACCACAGAGGAGCCTTTTGGACAACTTGTGTTTCTGTCCTTGGGGCAGGGCTTAAGTACCCAAGTAAAGCACAACCTCAGAGGTGCAGAAAGGAAAATGAGAACCCCACCAAACCACCACAAATACAGATTGATTATGCACAATGAGCAAGGCAGCATCAAGACAAGCAGCAACTGTGGAACCGTGCAATCAGAACATGCGGCGCACACAGAGGCCAGATTTGGTATAACTTAAAAGCTGTCCTGCCTCCTGAGAGCTTGGCTTTACAACCCCTTCTATACTTCCAGGGAAAATACAGAAGTCCTTCCACTTTTACTAAAGATCTATTCTCTCTTATTAAAGCAAATTCTAGGACAAGTCAAGGGCTCCTGCAGACCACTGGCAATGAATTCTGTAAGCTGGCAGCTTGTGCTTAAACAGAAGAATGATCATCATCTCAAAGGAATTGGCTCTGTGCAAATACTGTAACCTCAGCAGCACCACAGAAGAGGAAGAAACCCCAAACCATCCCTTCTGCAGAAGAGAGGCTCAGGAACCAAGAACACAGAGAGCAGCAAAGGCAATTGGACAGTGCCTAAGTCAGGGATCTGAGATCAATGTGATCACTGCTGCCAGACCTCAACCTCTGCTACCCAGAAGAAGGGTAGGAATTGAAAATCCAGTTACTGATTGTGAGGCTGGCCACAGGCCTGGGGAAACAGAGACCCAATTATCAGGACATTATCAGAATACCCTAGAGAGGAAATTCCCTGCTATTGAACTTCCTTCCCGGGAAGAGAGACTCACCTGTTGCAAGGCAAGCTGAAGCAGGACTTTGTCTCCACATGTCTCCAGGATATGATGCAGCAGCAGGGACACAGTCAGTCCCAGAGTGACAGATCAAACAGGAGCTACGCCATGGCTATGGAGAGAAAGATGACCTGGCAAGTTCTGGCTGACCCAACCTCTCACCCAGCCACAGCCTCATCCCAGCAATCCCCCAGCAGGATCCTTCTCCCACAACTACCAGTTTTCTCACTGCTTTCCCCAGGTACTGCAAAACCCAGTATTTCCATTTCAAACCCATCTTGCTCAAGATGAACTGAACTTCCTTGATCTTCCTCCCCAAACCAGAGATAAAAAATCTTTCCCCAGTGAGCAACACCAAATTAGCTTCTCCAGAGGCCTTTTTTAAGGGGGTAGTTTTTGCACCTCATCTGCTCTGAACCATTACACCTACTTTTTCACACAAACACACAGCTAATAGTCTCCTGGTAACTGGCTATAAAAATTTTCATTAGAACTACTGATAACACCAACAGCTAAATTCGGTTTTGTGAAAAATAACTGCAACTACAGAGAAAAGAGGCAGAATGTATTTGGACATTTGGAGAGTGGGTAGGGGTTTTTGCAGTGGTATTTTTGGTTTTGGATTTTTTTTTTTTCCCAAGAGTTTGTTTTCATGAAACTGAAGAGAAAGAAAGCCAAGGATGTGGGAAGGCTAAAAGATGCTCCAGGACCAGAGAGACCAAAAGCTGTCTAAGAGATGGCTGGTTAGGAATCTGACAGGAGCTGAAAGGGGCTACAAGAAGCAGTACTGGAAGGATGAGAAGGTTTCTTGGAGCATATGGCTAGCTAGGAATTTGGCCAAAGGAAATGCTCTAAAACAACTTCAAGGCTGTAAGATACAGCATTAAACATGCCTGTGGAGAAGTCTCAGATGAGGAGAGGCAGAGTATGATCACCTTCTAACCCAGCCTGAGTTTTTCACTTCAGAAAACGTGATGGAAAAAAGCAAGCCAAAACCACAGCTTGTGGTCACTGAAACCCTGGGAGATGAGCTTAAAGCAGCCACAGCAGCCCAGGTTCTCCAAAAGTCATCACCACCATCCTGCAGTCTGCACCAGCTGGCCAAGAACAGCACAAGCACTCAGGGGAATGAATGTGGGGGGCTGGCAACTAGCTCACAGCTGCTGCCCCCCCTTACTGGGAGCCCTGAGAGGCGTTTAATCACACCCCACATTTGTTTTCCTCCAGATTAGGGAGTTACAGCAACCAGGGGAAATCCACGTGGGTAGAATGTGGGAAGGAAGACCAGAGATCTTCTGACAGCAGCGACTGCTGCTGTGAGCTCAGCCCCCGGCTGCGGTGATGAGAGGGGCTCAGGCTCGGCTGTGCGGGGCTGAGCCAGGACAAGCGGCGGTGACAAAGCCGCCCCTTTCCCTCCCCGTAGCCTCGGCGGCAGCCACCCCACTGAGGCAGCGACTTTCTGCCCTTGGTTTCCACCCCACGTGTGGCAGGACACGGCCTTCACGCCTGAGAACACCTCACAGATGTGGAGCGCTGGCAGCAGCAAGACAATGTTTAGGTGCACAATTAAGCATCTGAAAAATCACCTGCAGGGTTGTGACTTGCCGTCCTCACCCAGCGTAAAATCTCAGCTCAGAGGTTGCAAAGGAATAGTGGGGGGGAAAAAAAGGCATTTCTGCAATACCTCAAATAAGTGAGGCTTCCAGAATGTTGTCTGCGTGAAGACAGATGGGAAAAATCAAGGCAAATTAATGCCAGAAATTAATTTAAAAAGTATGAGTTAATATGCATTAGTGACCTTGGTACACTCCCACATCTGTAGCCATGGTAGGCTTAAATTTCCTTCATTTCCATTCACTTCCACCATGAACTTATCTAATTTTAATTAAGAGGGTCCAAGCTGAAACTTAACACCATTTTTGACATCAAATTTTCTAACTATTCCTTAATGAACCTTTCTGAATTTTTCTCCTTGGACTGCAAGCATATGATTATCTGCCTAATTAAACAATTCATCCATGAATATCTAATAAATAGTTACCCAACTGCACTCCCCTAGTAACTAGGCAAACTTCTTAACCTTAGAACATGTAGTTCATCTGAAGGTGTTGGGAGTTTTGCCAAGTGATTTACAAAGTGGTAAGAAGTTTCCAAAATTGAGAGTGGAAAGGGAGAGGGGAGCTGTATCACACTTGAAAATTACTTAGACTGTTATCTCAGATACAGACTTCAAGGAGTCCACCTCAATTTTTACAAACGCACTTGTAACCATATTTAAAATTGCTGAGCCACATCCGCAGAACCTAAAATAATTGCCACTCCACACCCACACTACGTTATAAAAGAATTAAACAGAAGACACAAGTAACAACTGCACTGAAAATAAGCAGATAAATCCACAGAAAATTACATCCCATCCAGGCAGCTCCCCCACTTTTCTGCTCTGTTCAGACCCCTCTGGTAAAGCAGGCAGCCTGGCAGTGGCCCATGCACACAGCACATGGAACCACTGTCCAACGCCAAGGCTCCATCACCTCCCGTTCTTTCTACAGGTAGCTGCTCAGCCCACAGGATTCAAGACAGCTGTTCTTTAAACAAACAGTAAATTAAATCTGAGGAGCCTAAAAATGCCAGTGAGCCCTCACTTTGTCCCATTAGCAGAGTCTGACTGACCCATCACACAAGGCATTCCAGCCATTGCTCTTCCTTCCTCTCCGACTGGGGACTCCTGTATCTCTAAAAATACCCTTTCATGTCACAGGCACAAAACAACACTTCTTTCTACCAATTCCATTTTTGCCTTTGGGAATCCCCCTGCCTCCAATAATAGAACACATCCTTGGGACTATTTCATCTCTGTTCCCAATTCCTTCACCCTGAATGCCATCCCTGTCCAACTGAAACCTGTCCCTGCAGCATTCATTGGAGGCAAGTCATAGCACATTCCTTACTGGGGAGCAGGTTTCCCTCCACAATGGGTTCTGTTCAGAAAGGTGCATGGCAGCCCCCTAAACAGCTACAGATGTCCCAAAAGAAACCTTATCAAGCTCTGGAAGGAGTTTGTTCAGACACAATCAGTCAGTCTTTGATGACATTCCCAAGAAAGCAACACTGTCACAGACATAAGCATTTGTGAAAATGGATTTCAGGATTGCAAGGACAGCTGTTAATAAGAAACAAGCTTCATATTCACAGACACCATCATCTGGATGAGAGCAAATCCCATCCAGCACCTTCCAGACTCTCACAAAATATATAAAGTATTCATCAGACTTGCCTGTGAAATACCAGCCCAGAGGAGCCAGAACACAACTTTTCCATCTTTGCTACATTTCTGCTAATGAACCTCACTTACAAAGTGCCCAACTCCCTGACAATTATTTACACTGAAGCTCTGCTGGAGAAGTAAGAGCTGGAGAAGTACAAATATAAATTTATATAAAAATGTAAGCAACCCAAAAAATATAAAGTATCATAGAATCATCCTAGAAGGTTTTGGCTTGGAAGAGACCTTAAAGATCATCTTGTTCCAATCCCCTGCCATGGGCAGGGAACCTTCCACTTTCCCAGACTGCTCCAAGCCCCATCCACGCCTGGCCTGAGAGATGGGACATCCACAGCTTCCCTGTTCCAGGGCCTCACCACCCTTGCAGGGAAGAAGTTTTCCTAATACCTAATCTAAAGTTACTCTCTGTCAGTTTGAAGCCATTTCTCCTTACCCTGTCCCTCCAGGCTCTTGTAAAAAGTCCCTCCCCACCTTTCCTGCAGGCTCCCTTCAGGCACTGGAAGGCCACAATGAGGTGTCACCCTGACACCTTCTCTTCTCCAGGTTGAACAATCCCAATTCTCTCAGCCTTTCCTCACAGGAGAGGTGCTCCATCCCTCTAATAATCCTGGTGGCCTCTTCTGGACTTGCTCTAAGAGGCCAGTGTCCTTCCTGTGCTGGGGAACTCAGACTGGGTGGATGCAGCCCTGCAGGTGGGGTCTCATGAGACCAACAGGGCGATTTTAGCCCAACAATTACAATATTGTACATCTAAATTTCTATTTTCTTTAAGATCCCTTGCAAGCACAAAGAATGGCAGGACCACAGCCAGGTCACAGGGACAACCAAGAATTAACACAGTGATCATCCATCCCTCCCTGGACCAAAGTAAAATCTTGAATTTAGGAAGAACTAAACTGTGAGGGAAGGAGATGAAAACAAAACCCAACCAAATAAATAAACATTAAACTGACTTAGTTAACAAAGGATCACACTCAAATTTTTAGTCTTGCTAGGTAATGCAACTCGCAGCATGAAGACATCTTCTCTGAGAAGTTTATTATTAATTTAAGATATAAACTAATTGCTTTTGGGATGCTCTGTGCCTTCAGAAGAGACCAGCTTAGGCAACAGAGCTCTGCTTCCAGCCTTTCCTAAGGATTCTTCCTTAAAAACAAATTTAGAACAAAGAAGTCATTACTCTGATATTGTACATTGAATGTTATTTCAAGGTAAAAGCAAGTCCTTGAGATGAGCAGGGGGAAACCAGGACCACAGATGTCTTTCAGTCCCCAGGAGATCCATTTTAGAAACCTGTCATTGCTGCACAACTGCCGTGGCATTTTCTATTGTCATTCCATCCCAGTGAGGGTCATTACACCCTCCCCACACACTTGGGACTCTGCTGGCACACACAGGATATTTGCAGAAAATCCAGTGAACACACTCAGGTTGATTGGAACACCTCTGATTTCCTAATCAGCAAATGCTGTAACCACAAAGACAAAAGGGCAAGCTGCAAAGCATTAAAAAATTAATCACTGCTGTCAACAACTTTTTTCTGCAAAATTTTCCAGCTGAAAATCCAAACTGCTGCAGCCACTATAAGCAGACAGGATGCAATATTTAAGAAGGGAGCATTTCCACCAGTCCCAGGAGTCCCAAGCACAAGCTGGGCTCTGTGACAAACATGCCCACCAGTGCCCAGGGACCAGTGTGGGATGTACAGCCAGACAGACTGACATCCTGTGCTGGGTGCATTGGGGTTCTCCACTTCCTCAGCAGCACCGAGGTACCAGAAGCAGCTTTGCTCAGCTCATTTTCAGTAGCTGCCAGTTCCCAGAACTAACACACATCAGGAGCACAGAGAAACATTAGCACAGTCTGGCACAGAGCTCCCTTCTGCCTGTATAGACAAACCATTCCCAGGCAAACGAGTCTGGGGCACAGGAGACAAGGTAGAAAAACAGAGGCCTCCCTGCACTTCAGCATCCTGTTGTTAGAAGGTGAGATATTATGTGCAATGTTTCCAATCTTGCAATCAGATCTTTTTATTTTAGCTATTTATAGAAAAAGAAACTGCAAGATGCTGTGCTGCAGCTTTCTACACCAACCCCTGTCTGAGAATGGGTGTTGTGGGAACTTGTGAGCAACACATCACAAGCAAACATTGAAGATCATTGGATGACTTGGTGGCAGAGCTCTTAATTTCAGAGACGCCCCAAGTCAAGCACTCTGGGCAGCTTCCAAACACTGCAGAGGGACCAGCAAACCCAAGGTGGGAAAAGACACTGCTTGGAACCTGCTGAGACACAAAACTACAGGGCAGATCTCCTCCGGAAGAGCTCCTGGACACCCACAGAACCAAATTACATTCCAGACCCAAGATATGCATGTGAACATGCTGCAGTACACACACTCCACCTGGAAGGACCTTTACCATGACCTATGCTGCTGATACATGCTGGCAAGCACACACACACACCAGTACATGGATTTCTCATTGCTTCCCAGCATCCTTCAAACCAAAAAATCTATCCTGCAGAGCTGGAATCACAATGACAGGTAGAAATGGGCTTAAGTGCTGCCTTAAATCAGCCAAGTCACTGCTTTGCAGACAGGGTTCTGGACTCTCCTTTTGATCATTGTTCACCTCATCACTCTGGGAATCAGCAGGAAAACTCATCTGCAAGCGGAACAAGCAGATGTGCATTCACATTCAGAGCCATCAGTGACCCACAGGGAGGGATTTTACAGAAGCTTTGGGTTCACAGCTCACCAAAGGCTGAGCTGCAGCACACATTCAGAAAGGCAATAAACCTTCATTTTTACCTACAAGCAAGTGGCTCAAACATGTAAGTTTTTCCAAGGTTTTTAATCACACAAGTGATTAGAGGATCTGATAACAACAATCCCTGCTGGCTTGACATCTAAGAGCGCTTTATACAGAAAGCATCTCATTTCATCTTCTAGTTTTTTTTCATCAGCACAATTATAATTAAAAGAGCATTCAAAGGAACCACTTGTATTTCGCACCTCATTGACAAGTTAGCCAGTCAAGCAGCACAGACTTCAGGCATATCTGAAGCCACCAGGAGTGTTCTTCAAACACAAACATGTCCAGCTGCTGGGCCACCTTATACTCAGAAGCAAAGCCTGTCCTTGGTGAAACAGGGAAAGCTGTAATATGTAGGTCAGCATTCTAAGAAGGGCTATGGCTAAGACAAAGTATCAGACTGATTCATAATGCTCTCTGATTGCTAATCCTTGCAGAACTGTGATTTACATCACTCTTCCGAAATCTGAAGGCTATGAAAAAGGTCTGATACTTCCTAAAAGATCATCAAAACAATTCTGTCAGACCTTTTACAGTGATCTTTATGAATGTTGAGTAGAGAACAGGAAAGGGACATTTTCACTGGTGGCTGTGCACGCCACCAAACCTCTCAGCGGAAAGGGATGAAGACCATGACTGCAGCAGCATTTCTGCCCTTCCAAAAACTGCCAATGCAACAGAGAACAGGTGTGAGGACAAGCACTGGCAGCCTAAGAACTTGAGTTCAATCATCTCCTCCACATCAGTCAGCCTGAGAGCAAAGGGCAACACAACCTGACCCATTACCATCCCCTGGTTTCTCCTGCCCGGAGCAGGACAGCAGCTGGCTGAGACTCTGCTGCCCAGGTGCTGTGGTTGAGGTGCCTGTGTGGGTGTTGGGGACACACCCCTCAGCACAGGGCTGCCCTTCAGCACCTGCCTGTCCTCTGACAGAGCCACAGGGACATAAACCTCTGAATGCACAGTGATCTGCTCCTGCAGCAGCTTCTCTTGCACCACTGTCTCAAGGACAGTTAAGATACAGAACATTACTGGCAGCATCTGCTCTGCCCTTCGTCAGACCACCCCGCCCAACTCATACCGGCACCTCTAATTCCTCTCATGTATGCCCAGCTCCTGCAGGAGAGGACTCTGCCAGCAGTCACTGCAACACAAGGTTTAAGGACTCACCTCTTTTGTCCCTAGAAAACTAGGTCTCTGCGAGCAATGATACACCTGCATTCCCACTCTGGTTTTAACCAAGTTACAGAGCACACAAACAGCAGACACCAGAGTAGGCAGCCTGCTCAAAGCCACATCAAAAAATATTTTTGTGTCCAGGAATTAAGTAGATATGATCAGATATTCCTCTTTTCTGAAACCTAACCTCACATTTGCTGCCAGCAGGAGACATACACGCCCAGCTGAGCACTGCAGCTCCAGTGGTAATGTGGCAGCTCACTAATGTGCCCATCTCTATTTTCAGGCCACACACCACTTTTGCCAGAGGCACACATTTCGGCAGAGGACCCCACAATATTCCCACTAAACCCAGCTCCTTCCACAATATTTATCTTACCTAAGAGAAGCAACCATTAAATGAGAGAAAAAAAGCAGTGGATAGATTTACCTGGAGCCAGGCTGCAGCCTTGCACGGCTGTCCTGTCCCCAACACCGACGGAGCACACACCTTGGCATTACAGAGCTGCTCATCCCTACAGCACCATCACCAAACCAACTCCTTTGCTGAAGCAGAAGAAAACAGATGATTTGCCTCAACTTAGCAGCTGCATCACCTCCAGAGCAGTGGTTTATGCCCAGGTGAGGTGATCAGCTGCCCAGAGCAGAAGTGGTGATGGGCTGCCTGCCCTCTGAGATCCCCACATCGGCTCACTCCAACGCCCCAGGCCCTCACCCTCCCACATCAAGAACTGCAGCTAACAGGAAAAGTCTGCCTCATTAGACACTCTTGGCCTCTGTCCCAGGGGCCTTTTGGGGAAGATTTTTTCTGCTAATATTCTTCCTCCTGGGGAAGGTTTAGCATCACTCGTATCTATATGAGCTCCTCAGGCATTTGGAGCTCCACCTAAACCTTCCCTGACACAGTGACCCAAGGCACTGATGAAACACAAGAGATGAGTGTTTGTATTTTGTCCAGGAGTTGAGGAGAACTTTCCAGGATGCACAAGCAAGGTCAGTACAATACTCAGTTTTTGCAGCAAAAGCTGAGAACAGAAAGCTGTCCCTTTGCCCTTCAGTAACACATCTTATGTACACTTACCCCATTCTGCTGGGTCTCCTTCCACTGATTCCCCTCTGAGAGGAGGAGGATGATGCAGCCTTGCAGCAAAGCAATCATATCTATTTAAAGTTATCCCAGCTCAGAAAAAGTATTCCAGGTTAGCTACTAGTCTTTAGGCAAGTGTAGTCCTGTGAGCGTGCCACTAAAGGAAGAGTCACGCAGAGAGAGTTAGACTCATTCCTCACACATTAATAGGCAGCTCTGGTTTCTCACTCCCTCACAGCCAAGAAAATCTCCTGCTACATCCAGCTGCTCTGCCATGGCACCTTTCCCCTTGTAGATATTTCTGTTTTGACACTGTCAGTGATTAGATCCAGTTGCAGCAAGCAGATATGGAAACAGCATAAAGCAGCAGCAGTTCCCACTCCTTCAGCCCCTGCTCCCCGTAAAACACTGCCGTAATTTACCAGGGGCTCATAAATGCAGGAAGAGAGATCTGCCCTGAAAGACTAGTACACGGCAGCACAAAAACCACGCTACACATTATTTATTCTCTCTGCAGCCTGACCTGCTGTGCGCTAGTAGAGGCGAATGCAGCTACTTCTAAAATTACTCCGAGAGTAAATCCCTTGCTACGACTCGCGGGTCCCCGCGGGCTGACCCAGGCCAGCAGGGATCTGTCAAATTCTGCGAAGGTGAGCACAAACCGGAGGCGGGCAGGGGCCGGGGTCTGCCTCATCCCCCCCGCCCATCCTCTCTCCCTGGGTGCCGCCACCGGGCGGGCTCCGCAGCCACCACGGACTTTTGTGCGGCCAAAGCCCCGGCGAGCGGGGACAGCAGTAGGAGCAAGGGGACAGGCAGCCCGGGCAGCCGCCGCCATACACATCTGCCGCTTTTAGAAATTTACACTGATGAGGTTATAAACATCAACAATAAGAATTAACAAAAGTTACGCCGCAGCGGAGCTGGCGCTCGTTCCGCCCCACGCTGCCCACGGGAGCCCACTGACACCCGGGGCCGCCTCACGCCCGTGCCGAGAGCCCCGAGGGCGGCGGGACCGGGACCGGCGGGGCACGGCACAGCACAGCACGGCCCTTCCCGCCCTCCCGCAGCACCTGCGACCCCTCAGCCCTCGCCCACCCTCGGTGGCTCATTCACCGCCGGCCCGGCCCCGCTGCCCCGCAGCCCCCCAGCCACCAGCGACCCTCAGTCACTCACCGCCAGCTCAGCCTCGCCGACCCTCAGCCGGCCCCTCACTCACAGCCACCGCCCGCCTTTGTTGCCGCCGCGGCCGAGGCATTTAAGGCGCTGAGGCGGGGGGAGGCGGGGGCCGCTGCTCGGGGGAGGCGCCGCCGCCAGCCCGGCTGCCTCGGCGGGCACGGGGCGTCCTCCTCGCCCTCCTCATCCTCCGCCCCTCACGGCACAGCTGCAGGGCGGAGGAGCGGGTGCCCGGGAGCGGCAGCCGCTGAGCACGGCCCGGGTGCTCCCTGGGCCCGGGGAGCGGTGAGAGACACCGGGCTGCGGAGCGCAGCCCCAGCCGGGAGGGCTCGCTCGGTGCCGCACGGGGCCGGGACAAAGTGCCCCACACCCTGCAGCACCCCCGGAGGGAGCCCCGGCGCCGGCCCTGCCCGCCTGCCTCGGCGAGCTCTGTGTGGAAAGGCACAAAAAACGATTGTAGCCCGATACGGACGCGGGCAGAGCCCCGCGCTGGCAGAGCTGCCATCTAACTCCATCGCTATGGGCTCATTTCGAGTATACACTGCAATAGTTCATTAGCCAGCCGCAGGCAGCTTCCCCCAGCACCTATCGCAGTGCTGCCCGGGGAGAGCCTCCCTGGCCATGGCTCC
Source organism: Rhadina sibilatrix (assembly GCA_013400275.1). Lineage (NCBI taxonomy): Eukaryota > Metazoa > Chordata > Aves > Passeriformes > Phylloscopidae > Rhadina > Rhadina sibilatrix. The sequence continues at coordinate 27,637 of VWYO01016357.1, read as the reverse complement.
TTCAGGGCACCCCCTGTACCCCAGGGATGCCCACAGCGTGGAAAACGGGACGCATAGCGACTGCCTGCCTGCAGCTGGCTACGACTACTTTTGGCCCCCTCTCTGTCAAACAAAAGCACAAGCAGGGATCAGTGCGTGCAATACGTTTTGCCAAGCTATGTACTTATCAGGGTCCAGGCAAGGCAACCTGATTATTGTGATCATAAAAGCTCAAAATATGAGCCCTGGCCGTGCAAGCCAGAACAAATGCCCTCCTTAAATCAGCTCCAGTCTCCACTGGGGCTGCAGGTACCACTGTGCCTATCTCGGCTGCTATGCTTCCAATGCTTAACTGGAAAGAGCAAGCAAACTCTTTCTGGGGTTCATCCATATTTCTCCAACTTGAAAGGAGTCAGCATCTGGTGTGGGGTTATATCCTACAAGTCTGTGTCCAAAATCAGCATCACTGTGCATTACTCCTGCCTTGGCTGCAGATCATGTTCCCTCGCACAATGTACCCTCTGCTCTGACTGGGCAGAGCAAGGTCTTCGCAACGGCTTTCCAGCATCAGGGAACGTGAAACACCTGCAAGGATATATAAAGTATTACAAAATAAACCCCACAAAAATAAATAGCCCACAGAGCTGTTGCAGCATTCAGGTTCACACTGCAACCCTGTGCACTCCCCAGGTACTCCCGTGTTATGGCTGGTACCAGTCTGAGCCTGGTGCTGGAGGGAGAGCTGACAGGGGAGAATTGTGGCTTTCATGTTTCCTGGTGCCTCTCCCCGGCTGCAGAGGGGTGGATGGGATGTTCCCTGCAGGCAGTTTGATGCACTGCCCAGGAGAATCAGGGAAGCAGAGCCTGCTTGCCTGGACAAGGTGCAGGACTCGGGTCTTGGGTGGGTTTACACACCCCATGCCCTTCAGAATCCTTGGCTGAGAGTGTAGTTCTTGGAGCATCAGCACTGATGCTGGAGGTTCACAGCAGGCAGACACTTTCCTGGACAGGCAGAGTGGTTTAGAGCACTTCCTGGCCTTTAAAAGCTGGTTAAGCCTTACATATGTACTGAACCCGAAGGCAGATGAGTTCCTGTGGCTCTCTTGAGTAGGGACTTAAGTGAGATGGGCAGCTGGCCAGCCCACACTTACCACTAATTGGGGTATGTTTATGTAGGTGTTTGCTCAGAAAGGTCTTAGCCTGGGTTGAGATCCTTCACTCAGCATCTCAGTTCTTTTGTACTTAGACCGTGTGGAGGTAGCTACCTGCTGTCAGTGCAAGGAGCTGCACAAAAGCTTCCTGCACTCCCCTTCAGAGCTTCAGGTCAGGAACACACCGGGCTCCCCTCTCGCAGAAGTCCCCTTTTCACCACTCCTTTGCTCCATCTCAGATTTCCCTTGTGCTGTGCTGCTTGCAGAAAGAAGCATAATTTAACAATTTCACCTGCCTGGATAGTACAGAAATCCCCTAACCCCTGTAACACTTCTCGTCCCTCCCTTCTTGCTGTAATGAGGTTTCAGACTATGAGGGTACCTGAACAGGGACCACCCATGGTGGAGAAAACCCTTCCCCTACCTTTGGAAACTCTTACAAAATCTGCAGATAACTGAAAGCAATGTGCTGGAGCCCTGGAGCCTCTGGGGAGTGAACCTCACCCACTCACCTTGCCATGCCCCTGGGCAAGCAGCAACAGGAGACCACAGGGGGAGAGAGGGAGAGCACCCAAATTCCCGAGGGCTGTGCTGAGCTGTGCTGGCTTTTTCAGGCTCATGACTCCTACCTTCCAGCAGAGCTTCTTACTGGAGAACAAAGCTGGCATCAGCATCTTCGTCCAAGTCATTTTTTCCTATGCTGCAGAACAAGCAGTCCAGGGAAAAGCGCTGCGAGTCATAGTCACCCCTCTCGATTTGTCACTCTAAGGAGATGGGCAGAGTCAGAAGAACAGCATATAAAGGTGGCTCTTGTCCAAGCATACTCTTGTCCTGTCCCAGCCACATCCCAGGCCGGTTCAGGGATTCCTGTACCACCCCCAGCACCGGCAGCTGCTGCTGTGTGTCCCAGCACTACTGATTTTCTGGGCTGTATGTGTGTGACTTCCAGTCATGACTGAAGCAGTGGGGAAGGGGCACACTTACCTGTGCAGTGCTAGAAACATCACAGAACAGCACTCAGCTGCTCAATGAAGTGATTAATATTTACGGTCTGTGCCTGCTAATATTAGAAGTTCAAGAACAATAGGTACTGCTTTTATGGGGCTTTTAAAGAGAATCTTCCTTAAGGACTCCTTCCTTTACCGAGAGGCCTGTAAGGGTGGGTTTGAGCGGCTTTTACATGAAAAAATATTTTGCCACATCTTCAATTTCTTAGCTCTTTGCTTAAAGCTCTAATAGCTTTATGATAAAAAGTTGCCACCTCCTCGATTGCCTGACCTGACTGACCCTGAACTGCAGGGAAACCACACATGCTGGGAAGTCCTACCACGCTCAGATGTGCATGAATACCTTCACCCTATGCAATGGCAGAAACTTTCTCCAGAAGCTTCTGGCTTCTCCACAGTGAAACCAGCTAACAAAAAAAAAAAAAAAAAAAAAAAAAAAAAAAAAACAAAAAAAAAAAAAAAAAAAAAACAACAACCCACCCTGAAATGAATCTTGACACCCCACATTGTTGTTCTTGCTGCCAAAACCTGCATTTTTGACAGAGGTTTGTCTAACCTGGTCTTAAAAACATCTGTTGGTGGAGACATGCCAACTTGTATCTTTTCCAGTCCTTATTTATCCAGCAGTTGGAAAGTTTCTCAATGTCTTTTCAAAAATATTATTGTAATTTTTCCCTATCCCCAGTGAGAGACCAATTTACTGCCTTACTCTGTGGTAGTCTTTTATACACTTAAAGGCTTAACTCATCTCCCTAGGCCTCCTTCCTCTGGATTAACCAATGCCAATTCATTCCTCCTGCCCTCACAGGTCATGTTTCCAAGTCCTCCTTGCTGCCCATTTCTAGTTCTTCCCCAGTCAGGCTTTATCTTTTGACATCTATCCTGAAGCCTGCCCTGCCCTGAGCAGAGGGAAAGGGTTGCACAGTGTGCACAAGAGCACTTCTGTCTATATTCTTCATTTCATTTGTTCTTCTCACAGTGGGAGTGTTGTTAGAGGCCCGTGTTCAGCCTGACCAAGGATTTTTGGGTAAGATCAGTGCCCTCCAGCTCCCCAGGCAGCAGCAGCAGCCAGAGCCTTCCTCAGAGAGAGATGCTGAGCAGAGAGGAGCACTGTGCCACTTGGCCTTCCTTCCCCCTGCACATGCTTTTCCTCCTGGCCCGTTTAGGATCCTTGGATTCTTGCATAGGCAGGATGAGTATTGTTTTCTGAATTCCCGTGGGTGCACATTGAAGGCAAAAGTGAAGAAAACAAGAGTTAGCCCACAGTGTTTCATCCCTTGGCCTGCTCCAGCCTCCAGGGGCTGAGCAAGTCCACAGAGCCCATGATTCATTATGCCCGTGTTGTATTTCTCTCTTCAGTTGGGACGTTGCTATTCAATAAAAATATGACACATTTAACTGTGGCAGAAACAGCACACCCCAGGCAGCAGGAGCAAGGAGAAGGAAGGATGTATAATCCATGCTGGCACACACGCAGCATATACACACAGCAACAATTAGGCAGGTTCAATTGTCTCAGATCTCAGCTGCAGATGTTACAAATGCAAGTCTACACACAGCCCAAGCTAAAACGGGCAGATTCCATCTTTTTGGGTGGAAAATTCTGTGTCACTAAGTTGCCTCCCATGGAAGAAAGCAGTATCTCACTCTGAGCTAGGATCCTGCCTGCAAATGAACAGGTCAGCACAAATCCCAGCAGCCTGTGGGCCACGGTTTCTTCTCCAATTCTGCCAGCACAAGCACAGAGTTTAGGATGGCACAGCAGCTCATCATCCCTTCATCTGTCAGAGGAGAGAGAGGGGGCCAGACCCTGAGCTGGGATGTGGCTTACCAGGGATGCCCTTGTGCTCAGCTCCCTGCCCAGGTTTGCCTCTGTGTACAGCAGCAGGGTTCAGGGCAGGGGGAAAGGAGAGAGGTTAAGTACACAGCACACATTAAACACAGCAGTCACTCTTTGGTCTGCCCAGGCACTGCATTTACCAGGCCCTGGCAGGGGGCTGGATTCTTTGCACAGTCCAAGGCCTGGCAGCGTGTTGGAATCTTTGCAGAACAAGTGAAACCCAGTGTGGCAGGTCACAGCAGCTAGGGCTTTCTCAAGATATGGTTTTTGTCATGGGGACTGACCACATCACTCCTCTGCCTCCAGGGCCCCGCGCCGTGCTCTTGGCACAGCACAACTCCATGTACACTGTTTTATAACCTCCCGGGGCTGTGATTATTATTTTACAGCAGTGGGGCAGAACAGGCACAGCAGACACAGGTAACCCAGCCCTACTCACCTCCCACCTCCTCCCACGCTGGCACTGGAGGAGGTTGCTCTGAAGCCAGATCATGATGCACAGCAACATGCCAGTGAGAAAATTCACACCACTCCCTTTGCTGTTATGTTCCAGCCAAGCTAAAAATAAACTGCAGGTAGATTTTTCTTTGTTTTCTTCACATGGTAGAGAAGATTTGAGTCTGAACAATGAAGACTGAGAATGATTCGTGCAACCAGCATCTGTGATTATGTACATTGCTGATGTCTGCAGCTCTTTGAGACCACAAACTGGGGAAGAAAATGGCACTGAGATAACTCAGTAGCTTTAACTCAGTAACTTTAGGTAAGAGAAGAACTCATATACTTTTAAGCTAAGCACAATCAGATTATGAGTGACCTTTTTTCCCTCACCCCTGCACATTATCTTGATCATGGTTAGAAAAAAAAGAAAAGGGTAGGGAGTGGCATCTTAAGCTTTCTACAAAGAAAATAAGGAAATCCTTTTCTGCAGATCACGGAGGTTACACAACATCAGCGGGGGGAACCTGAGGCCCTTGCTATTGCCACAGAACCTGCTGCCCTCCAAAGACCAATGTGTAGACTGGTTAAGTTCAGAATGTAACTGAAACATCTTTAAATTACCATCTGAACATCTAAAGCAATGTCCTTATTCTGGAAGAAAGTCCAGTGTCACCTACCCAGCAAGGCAGGCAACAGCAGGAGGCAGCTGGGATTTCCCAGGCGAAGCTGTTACAGGCAGAAAGGGATGGGAAGTACTGGGAATTTTTCACTAACTCATTTCCTGGAGGTAAGGCTGCTGCAGCCCCATCAGTACTCTGGAGGAGAAGGAGGATGTCTTCCTTGGAGCCCAGCCAACAATCTAGGAGGTCAAGAGATGAGCAAGAGGAATTTCCTTGGACAAGAGCGGAGTTCCCCAGCCCAGGCTCTTGGGCAAGAGGAGCCCTTGTGCAGAGTCTCGTTTCTTCCTCCTTGATGCTTGTTTTTTCAGGCAGGAAGAGTGCAGCTGACTGCAGCCAGTCCGTGGTTAGTGTTCATCCTGGGGGTCAGCAGGGGCCAGTGCCCATCCTTGAAAGATTTCCTGCCTGCAGGAGAGCTGCCCTTCCCTCTGCAGAGGCAGAGTGCAGCTGTCACAGCCAAGACACGACCATCAGCTGTCCCCAGTCAGACTTTGGTTGAAGACAGTCCCAGAATTTTGCTTACTTCCTGGTAATCCAGACTTTAGATAGCTCTGGATTAGCCCCCTTGCTCAGCTCTGAGAGTGGCAGTTTGCTTCTCTGCAAAGTCAGCCCAAATCTGCCTGACTTTGCACTTAAGTGAAGACCTTCCACAGGCTCTGGTCTCTCACCCTCTGGGGTCTCTGAAGTGCTTGGGTTTGTGTTTTGGCACTTTTATTTTTTGAGGGGGTAGAAGTGGGTAAAGGAGTGACTGGGGAGGCAACTGCCTTCCCCATGAATGTGAACTGCACAGTCCTGAAATAGTAACACACCAAACCCCCCTCCTCCCCTCTCCTCTCTCTACTGTAAACCATCCCAGGTCAAAGATAAAAGCACATCCAACATGGTCAGAGTGTTCTGAAGTTGTGCAGAGTCTTTCTTTTGTTGTCCAGAGGAATATTCTGAGCCAGAAGTTGCTTTTACAGGAGTATTATAATTTTGTCCTCTGTAAAATACAAACAATCCCCATGGCTCAAAAATCCAATGATTTGGATTTTGGTCTGGGGCTGGCTGAGTCATCCTGTTTGATTGCCAGTCTATAGTAATTAGACTGTGCACAATAAACCATTTCATTACAAGGCAGTCCAGAGTCCTACCCTGAAAAAAAAACTTCAGCCACTCTGGTCAGCACCTGCCATTAGTGGTAATACAACATTTCAATGAAAACCAAAAACTCAACATGAAAATCTCTCAATTCAAAATGCTTTTATTGATGGAATTAAATAAAAATATTTTTTCTTAGATTTGTTAGGAAAAAACCCAAACAACTCCACCCAAAAACAACATGCAAAAGGTTAGTTAATTGGAAAAATAAATTCAAGAAAGTATTTTAAAGTAGTTCTCATCAGAACATCCGACTCCTCAGAATCCTAGGCAGATGCAACATCTCCTACAGAGATGTTCCAGCCCAGCCCAGGATTAACAAACAGTGTGTCCAGACTCCCCATTTCATACCCTACCTCTTGTATGTTTGTGTGGAGCTGCAGAATTAGGAGTTTATCTGAGCTGAACTCAGCCCAGTAAGTCTCAGAAACCTTTAAAGATGCATCAAAACTCAGCACACACTGAACAGAGAAAGGTGGCCTTGGCAAACCCCCCATTTTCAGTGTCCTCTGGGCTGTGGAGTGTTTTTGTTCCCACCCTGTGATCCCAGCATATGCAGGGAGTGCTTTGGGTTGGGCCAGAGATTTTGGGCTGTGCTCACCAGAGGCTGTCACTTCTCACAGCTCCTGCCTGTCCCTGGCAGAGAGAGACAGTGATGGGGGGCCTTGCACAGGCTCCATCCACACCTCTGCAGGCTGTTCTCATCTGACTGATGGGGCTGTCTGACTCACTACAGCAGGGCTGAAATTAAAGCATGTATTAGGCAAAATTTAAGAAATAATTGCTTACCTTCCTTTTTAGTGAAACTCATGATAAGCCAGCTCATGTCCAAATACACACCATTCCTGCCTGCTTCTACAATTTCCTGTAAATCCTGAACTGTGCTTTGAATTGATGGAAGTGTAGCATTTCTTCCTGCAGTAATCAGCTACCTGATGTTGAGCAACCTTGTGCTGGAAAGGGTATGGCTTTCCACCACCCCTAGCAGGGAAGCAGCAGGATATTTTTGCCATGTGTCACTCACATTAGAAGTCTGCAATTTCCCCATGGTTCTCCTGGGTATAGTTTTATTATCATATACATATACCTGCATCCTTAAATACACTCTACACCTTCAGGTGCTGAACTCATCATCCTGAGGTATGCAAAATAAATAAATAACTGCACCTTCAAATCACAAATGTGAAAGTCCATGGACAGATTTTAAAGCCCTTACCCTGTTGATCCACACTCCTGTGGGCAAGAAGCTCCACCCTACAGTCCCAGTAAGATGTTGCTTAACAAAGCAACATGCAGATTCTGCATTTTTAAGATTCCCAGAGAATTGTCTGGGGTAGTGAGAGGTATTTTATTTCTTATTTTGTGACAGTTCATTGGAAATTCAAGTGTACTTCCTCCAAATTCTGGAGCCTGCTATTCAGGGGATTTTAAGATCAACAAATAAAATTATTTCATGTTCAGTTTTGATGATGGTTTCCTCAAGAAGTGCTAGAGGAGGTTATTGTCAGGATGCCGTGAATGCTGATTACAGCATGTCCTGTGTCCATGCTTTGAATCCTAGTTTGAGAAAAGACAATAGGAGAGGCAAGGTATCCAACAGTATGCAGCTATCTGATGTGCTGACTTTTTAAACTATGTCCAAAATAGGCCTAAAAAGAGCTCACACAGCACCTACTTCAGCAGTGCCTGAAAAAGCACTTTCCAGGAATGACAATGCTTGTGAAGCTTGGTTGCACTGGTAGCATCACAGCAAAATTTACTCCAAATGAGCCCTGATATGACAAACTGGGGACTGGGACCATGCTCACCCTGAGCCCTACAGCTTCATGATTTAATAAAATATCTAGAATTTCTTCTACTAGAAGCATAGCATGGAGGTCAGTTGACAGGAAAGCTTGTTAGTCTATTACCATCATTTAACATCAAGATGCACTTTTTTGGGGATGATTTCCAAAATACTCTCAGGGGAAAAGTCTGTTACTGCTCCAGTGCCTGACAACCCAGCCCTACCTATGTGTCAGACACTCCATGGCCACTGCTGCTTGTATGACAAGGATAATCAAAGCTTTCTGCCTTTAAAATTAATAGCATGCAGGCTTGTTTTAGAGAAATTGCTGCCCTTCACCATGTTTCTGGTGGGCTCACTCAGAAGCACTAGCACAGGTGACTGCAGGTTTCTTCAAAAAAAAAAAAAAAAAAAAA
>VWYO01016357.1:450-17261 GCA_013400275.1 Rhadina sibilatrix | reverse complement strand
TCCAAGTCTCCTCTTGGCACTGACTTGAAACTGTCGCCTCCTTTCCAGCCTGATGAGGAATAAAGAAACCTCCCACCCTGCGCACGTCTGGGTGATTGCTGCTGCTTTCACTTTAATTTCACTGCTTTCCCTCCTTGCAAAACTAAGAGGGAGCTTTCTAAAATTGAGGAAAATGGCAAACCTTTCCCATTCCCTGCTCACTTCCTACCGTTTCCCTTTCCAGTCGCTGAAGCACAAATGGTGCATCAGAGGAACTTCAGCCTGTTCTTAAAGCAGTTTCTGTCCCACTCACTGCAAGACTGACCCCAGTTACCTTGGTTTTATATAGTGCCAACAATAACCCTACTCCCCTACCATCATTTGGGTGTGTAGGATCATAATTCTTCACAGTTCCTATAACTATTTTCTTTCACAAGTTTTAAGTGCTGCCTGCTTGGCCCATGCTTTCTTGATATATTTTATTTTTAATGCCATGACAATTTTGTCTCTCATGCATGTAACACTTTGTTCCCATAGGTATTACAGCAGCCTTCTCCTCTTTCTTTTCCCATATTTCCCACTTCTAATGAGGAACACTTCAGCCCCCATGCCCACACTGTCTTGCAAGGTGTCTTTCTCATATCTCCAACTCTTGGGCACTTCTTTTACTTGTTCCCATTAAATTCTGAACTGCTTGTGACTTGATCCTGTTTCCATGCCACATAACCTTTCCACATGTTATTTTTATGCCTGCCTGGATGTCATCATGGCTTTCTGAAGCATTTCTGGGGGTGCAGGCTCCTCAGCAATGCCTACCCTGCCCCATGCAGCCTCTTGCCCACACCTTCCCTGCCAGACTGGGAACACAGACTGGACACACTTTCACTGCTTCCCCTTAGCCTATCTCAACCAAAGGAAGTTCCACTTCCATCTAGGCATGGGCAGCCTCTCTGACACAATTTCTGTCAGTGGCCCAGGCCAAACCCCTCTCTGCTGGGAAGCAGTAGCTCTCCAGGCTCAGGCTCAGGCGTGAGCACTTTGTGGCCAGCTCAGAAGATCAGCATCCTCTGAGCTCCTGCTCTCTTTCGTTTCCACAGCTGTACAGCTGATGAGGAGGTACACAAGCTTCAGGCCAAGTCCTCTTCTCCTGCTTCTGAGGGCAAGGTGGCAGCAAAGGCAGCACACCCCTCCCCAGGGACTTGTGTGGAGACAGCCTCAAGGCAAGGGAAGGGATGGCACGGATTGCATATCAGCCATCACCCCCACGGCTGTGCTGCCTCTAAGATCTGCTGAGCAATTCACCCAGATCTAGGGGCTGCCATTCCAAGGATGATTTATCTCCTGCAGGGAGGTGGCTTGTGAGTGCAAAAGGTGGAGGGAGACGAGCAGTGATGTGGATCCATGTGCTGCAGAAAATGTCAACATTTGCAGTGCTCAGTGAACAAAGGCTCCCCAGCAATCCTCCCAGGATGTCTGCAGGAGCACAGGACCCCAGGGACACGGCTTCCCCTCCAAAGGTAGTGCTGTGATTAACTGTCTAATTAAAGGAGCGGGCAGGACATCTGCCCTTGCAGCCTGCCCAGCTCAGAACACAGGGAATACAGCCCTCCCCTCTCCTGCACTCTTCATCACATTTTCTAAGAATTCGAAGTGTCACCAAATCTATTCACTTACAATTTCCCCATGCCAGAGAAGGTGATCAAATACATGGTTCTTAACACTTAATGAAATGAAAGCCCAGACCAGGCCTGGTTACTCCAGTCTCCAGGTGTATCCTTCAGGGTGTTCTTCCACCTGCAAAGGCAGCAGACAGTGCAGGAGTGGTCCGTCCTCCTGGGTGCACAACAGCCACTCCCTGGGTGCCAGCACCCTGAGATGTGCTGCCCCAGCCCAGGCTCTGCCCCTCCACATGCCCATCAATGCACACGAGCCTGTTCACAGGCACTGTGCTCTCTGCCCCTTCTGGAGCTTTATCCTTCCATCTGTTTGTACACAGACAAGACACTGACTGCAAATGCCCAAACCCCACAGCTCTAAATGGGGGTTATCCTTGCCCCCTCAACCCACACATCTCTGGCATCTCTTCTTTTCAAGATACAACTTCAGAATTAGATGTGACTGGAGAACCTTTCACACAATGGTGTGTGAAGGGGAAGCTGTGAACTGAGAAAAGATCTCGCAGGAACGAGGCTCCCAAAGGAAGATGACTTCTGCATTACCTACAATAACACAGGAAACAAAGTCTCACTGTTAGATAAGAGCAACAAATAACTCTTCACTTTCTCAATGGCAAACTGAGCTCTAAAAAAAAACCATTTAGCCTCTTACCATTTCCTGTTTCCACAATGGCAGGGTGCATCCCTCACCAACCTCTGGCAGGAGATTTGGCCCTGGTTTACTGCAGGGCTGGTGCAGCCAAATGTCCCCAAGGGGAAGATGTGTGGTCACCAGGCTTTGCCATGCAGCAGATGGATGAGCACCAGAGCCCTCTCCATGTGTCTGGCTGGGAAGAGGGAGCTGGCCTGGACAGCATCTTCCTTGAAGGAGAAGTGAAGCCTTTCCCAGGTCTGCTTTGAATGTGTTAGCACAAGGCCACTGCAGTGCTGGCCCCATCCCTCACATGTGAATATTCACCCTCAGGAGCCCAGGGGCAAGGCCAGGCTCAGCACAGACCCCTGTGCACAGAGCTGGAGGAGAAGGCTGAGCTTTACAGCCCCATCTGAAAAGGGCTGGGATTGCAAATGCCAGAAGGCTCCAGCTGAAAGGTGGTTTGGGTTTAGAGCAGCTGTTGTTATTTCAGCAGCTGCAACCTGAGAGAAACATCCCTCCATTATAAATCTTTTTTATAAAATTTGCTATAAAGCAAATCTTTCCCTCCATTATATTAGTGACTTGTCCAAACCACATTGCAAAGTCCTTCCTAGAGATCACAGTGCTGCAGGGGGCAAAAGGGAAGGGTCTAAACTCAGAACATGGCTACAGGTGGGAAAAGCAGGTATGGAATGTGGAAGAGAGTAGCTATAAAATCTAATCTACCTCAGCCTCCCCAAAATACTTGTGACAGTTGAAAAAGATTCAAGCAAAAACTTTAGCTTTTCAAGGAGGCAAAGGGAGCCTGAAAGGGGAGATGAATAAAAGCCAGATTTTTAATTTAGTATGTCTAAATCAGAGGCAGAAAGTCTGCTCAAAAGTCATATGGAGAAGAGTAAGCAGGTTATCATAGTGTGCCACATAGATTTTAAAGATACTGCATTCATAGATCAAACTTTGAAAAATGTTGGTTTTAAGAGAAACACCAGGAGCAGGAAACTTGTGAAGAAGCTTTTATATGCAGCACAAAACCACCCAAATTCTATATTCTCTTCTGGAAGACAGGGGAATTCTTCACTCAGGGTATAATGGGCTCAGAAGTTTAAAAGAAGAGATTGCCAGAATATTCCTCCTCAGATATAGAGACCCACAGCTGGAACAGGGCAGTGTGCACAGCACAAGGAGTGGGGCTGCCTGGCTGGGTGGGAAAGCAGAGCAATATCACAGCAGACCAGCACGGCAACATGCCAAAGGGGGCAGGAATAGGAGCTCTGAGGAAATGCTTCCTACAAAATCCACACCAAGCAAACAGGTAGGAGACAGTCAGAAGGAGCATGGAGATGGTGGGAATAAAGAGAGGCTGGAGCAGGGCCAGGCTGTGAGCAGAGCTGCCATGTGTGCAAGGTGCCAGATATAACCTGAGGGGATGATTAAAGTGAATGATCTCAAAGAAAAGTAAGAGAGACAACAGAGTTGGCTCCTTTTCTATGAAAAATCAAATGATGACAACACTTGTCTGTGTTCAGAGCTAAACAAGTATGCAGAACAGACATTTCCCTATGCTTAGTGAGAGGTTATATTTGGTGGTGAGGCAGGCAGCAGATGCTTTTCCACACTGGAGGCTTCAGCTGACTTCCTCCAGTGGTAAAAACAACCAATCTCTTCCCACACTGAGATCTCTCAGTGCTCTTAGGAAGACACTGCTTTAGGAAACAGCCATTTGGGCACCTTGTGCCTCAGCCCTTCCACAGGCAGGAGGGACACCATAAACCCTCGGGTACTATAAGCAATATACTGATGTGCTGATAAGTAATAGAAAAACACAACCAGAACTTCATAAGGCTTCTGAAAAACTGCTTCTGGTTTCAAAGCCAACAGCAGCATCTTAACAACCCTCTTAGAGAACAGAGGAACTGTGTGATGACTGTGGGTAAATTCCCATCTGTTGCAAGGAGTCAGCCAGAGGCCTCCACCTTCAAAACCAGACTCACTGGGAAGAGAAACATCCCAGTCTCTGCTGCAGCTGCTCACTCTGGCTTCCCTGCATAAAGGAGAGGGGAGACTCTGTGGGAAGCACATTCCCAGCTCAGGACCAGGAGAGGCTGCAGGGGAGCTGACAGCCCAGACAGGGAGAATGGGGCTGAGCAATAGTGAGAGCAAACCACAGCAGAGGTTTCCGTGCTGACTCACTGGGGCTGAACCGCCAGGTTTCACTGCCTGCTCCAGAGAGGAACAGCAGCACAGAGGGTTTCTGTACCTGAGGCTGGGCCTCTGTGCAGCAGCCTCAGCAATGCTGTGGAGAGGAGCTGCCGCTGAGCCAGGTTCCCATCCATGCTCCTCTCCTACCTCTTGTCATCAGTGCTTCCTTATCTGCCTTGAGTCAATCTCATCATGCATAAGGTCTCCACCATAGCCCTGTCACTGGCCATACAGGTTGGTTTATGCTGCCTTCTGACACTGGCAGTGGAAAATTATTCCAATGCTGCCAGGTTCATGGCATGCTCAGAACTGGCTGCAAATAACAAACTGAATATGCAGAAGATGAGGAAAAAGCAAACACTGGCCAAACAGTGTCAGAAACAAGAGTAACAAAGTGATGGAGAGAAGCTGGGTAAAGTTATCAGGACAAGGACAGAAAGAGTATTTCTTCTGGGCAATGCAACATGGCCAATGCTCCTCTTTGATAAGCATGTATGAAACCTTCCTGCAGGTGACAAAGCTGCTCTGGGAAGCAGGAGAGCCAAAGTTTTGGATCTGTTTGGCCAAGGAGAGCCCTGTGTCCCAGGTGAGGCGGTGGAAGTCTGTTGGGAGAAGAAGAGAACTTTGTTGTTAATTTAATTGTATTTATTCCTCTTTAAAAAATCGGATAATCTCAGTCTTGGAGAAATGCTTTGGCAACGTCCTTGGGGCTACATTTTATCTCTCTTTCAGAGCGTCAGAAACACTGCATTTTGGAGTCATTGCAGTGCAGCCAGAGCGTGCTGTCCCAGAGGGAAGGGCTGGTATAATACCTTGCACTCACAAAGTGGAAAATGCTATCAAGGTAGCAAATGCTTTGCCAGGATGGTGGCAGGGTGTGCTGGGGAAATGTCATAACGTTTTTAATTGAAGCATAGAGACACATGCTGTGTGAGCAGCAGTCACCGGGGGACACATGCAGAGATGCTGCTTTCCTACTTTCCAGAAACAAAAATAAAAGAATGACCAAGACGTGAAGTCAATTATTTTCAGAGGTATCAGGAAAGGCACCATGCACTGAGGGGAGAGTGGAGACAAAGAGAAGCCAGAAACAAAAGCGATACAGTGAGAGATGCCAGAGCCCCTGAGCACAAAAGCACCCAGATTATCTCCAGCACACACACGCTGGTGCTTGCAGGCTCATCACAAACCCCATGGCAGAGCTGTGAGCAATTATTTCTGGTTCAGCTGCATACAAATATTTGCAGAGAGCGAGCTAAGAGACAACAAACAAACAGGCAGTGGGGTTCAGGGGCTGGATTTTGCCCCGTGCTGCTGACTTGCCCCCAGAAACCCCGCAGGGACAGCGATGGCACTGGCACAGTCTGCTGGTACTGGTGCCCATGGGGGCAAGTGACACCTGCATTTTGCGAGGCAGATCAGAGCTGCTCACGGGGCAGGTGAGGTCTCAGTTCCCACATGCCACCAGCAGTCTCCTCCAAAGACACCGGTGGGAAGTTTGCCCACGGGTTTCCCTGCTGAGAGAGCCAGTGGGATGAAAAGGGCCAGGTGTCAGCAGGCACAGGGGAAGTCTGCCCTGCCAGGGGAAAATGAGGAAAATGAAGCATTTCTGCCTCCAGTCTGCAACCCTAATAAGCACAGGAATGGCTCGTGCTATTAGAGGAATTAAATTACTTTTTAGCTGAACCACTTGCTCACTGCAGTCCCAGACTGCAGGCCCTGGGGTGTATCTCATGAAGTATATCTATATCATATCTCATTTGGATACTCTGAGTTTCCTTGCTCTTTCCTCTTTGGCTGTGGGGCAAAAAAGGCCCTTTCTTGCTCCTCTCTTCCTGTCAGACACTCTCTCTGATGTCCCCATCTCCATCTATGAGCCAGCAGTATGCTTCACAGGGAGAGCCTTGTGGATGCAGGCACATGAAAAGGAAAAATCTAAAGTACTGGGGGGAATTTTCCATGAGGTGGATATGTGTATCATGAGGTGGATATGTGTAGCTGCCTGGGAAAAGAAAGCATCTAAGCTGTTTCTTTTTGTTTTCTCTCTTTGCTATTCAGAGAACCTCTGTGTCATCTGAGCAGAGACACAGCAGGGAGCTACTGCTTGCTTTGCCAAAACAATGAGAAGGAATAGTCTTTGTTAGAGACACCACCCTCATAGGGATTATAGATACAAAGGAGATGAAATTATCCAGTTGAATGCAATCCACAGAAAACACTGCAGTGAGGAGTAGGAGGAAGGGGAGCGCCTGGCTGTGGGCAATGGGCCAGGCAGAAACATACGAATCACATTAAAAACCTATAAAGGAGAACCAGAAAATGTGTTTTATATAGAAGTACTTTCACTCCCACCTGCCTGTCTAGCTCTACAGCTTTTGCAGGAGGAGACTCCAGTGATGCTAAGGTGGCAGGAGCTGAGCCCAACCCACCAGGGTACCCTGAGGCTCACAGTCAGGGTACCCATCCTGTCAGGGGGCCAGCCAGGGCATGGCAGGAGCAGGAGGCTGGGTGCAGTGGCAGGAGACCTCAGGGCATCTGCTTTGCCTTTGGGTTCAGTATCCAGGTCCCCCAGGACCACCATGTGAACATGGAAGCTGTCTCCAGCCCCGGTGAGCAGCACCAAGGGTCTCATGGCTGTCCTGTGGCCAGGCAAAGGATCCCTGGCATCCAGCCATGACTGAGCTCCAGCTCAGGGGCACTGGCACAAACCAGCACGAGTTTTGTGTGTGTGTTTGTAAAGGATTTTTAAACATCAGGTCATAGCTTTGTCCAGGCCAAGGTGCAAGCAGGAAGGAGCAAGCTCTCACTAAGTTGCTGACCACAGCCTACCACAGCCCGAATATCTCCTATCAGTCCTCCAGAGCTCATCCAATTCCTCACATCTGCTGGGTGTTGAGGCTCCCAGTCTGCTCCCAGCTGCCAGATCTCCTTGTATGCTCCTGGCAGCCACAAGGCAAGGTGCTGCAGCCACAAGGACTGCTGGGTCAGCTGGCTGCCATCTGAGCTGCCAGACTGCCTTTCCAAAGAAAGGTGCTTTTGAAAAGCCAGAAACATATAAAATGGGATGGCTGAGTGAACTACCATTGTTTTTCATGTGTAAGAGAGGCAAACTGGAGGCAAAGTCATTTGACTGCAGAAAAAACCCCACAGTTTACTGCTAAAACCAGTGACAGTGTGGTTTTGACTGCTCAAGTCAGGAGAACAAGTGCTTATAAAAATGAATAATTGAAGATACTATAAGCCTTTATTAGTCCTACAGTAAACACAAACGCTTCCTGCAAAGCACAAAGAAATGCCCTTTCAAAAGTGTCATGGATCTGTCATTCTCTGTGACTTCCCAAAGAGCACTTTGGAATGTTTTATGCCCAAAGACAAGACACAAGGTAATATTTTTTTAATAGATATATAGTTTCTTTGTGAAACATGCATCACTCGGATTGAACAATGATATTACACATTATAGACAATGTAAGATTTCTAATGCCTTTAATTAATCACATCCTCATTTCTAAGTGAGTAGATTGAGCAGATGAGGGAAACAAGCAAACTGTTATCCCTTAGCACCTCACTGGTGTTTTCAAAGATTATTGAATTTGGGTACAGACCCTCTGGAAGGCCAGCAGGGACTGATCTGAGAGCACAGTGACTCAGTCTCATTGGCAGCTGGATGGCAGTCCAGAAGAGCTCCAGACTCCAGCAGGTCAGTGCCAAAGCCACCCCATGCCACATCCCACATCCATCATCTGCAAAAGGCAGGGAGTCAGGCAGGCTGGTGGCTCGAGATCAACACTTCAGGGAATGGAAAAACCATTATGGCCAAAAATTGTTCTGCTGAACTCGCATAATGCACAGCAAAGTGTGATGGGATGGAGCCATCTCCCCTGTGGGCTCCTGACTGTCACCCTGGTGCTGGGGTGACCACAGACACGGATGGCACAGGACTGCCACCAGGCAGGGCTTCCAAACACAGCAGATGAGGGCTGTGGTTTGTGGAGCCATGAGGAGCCCTGCCTGCTCCCTGTCTGTGCCCTGTCCCCTGCCTGCTCCCTGTCTGTGCTCCGTCCCCTGCCTGCTCCCTGTCTGTGCCCTGTCCCCTGCCTGCTCCCTGTCTGTGCTCTGTTCTCTGCCTGCTCCCTGTTTGTGCCCTGTCCCCTGCCTGCTCCCTGTCTGTGCCCTGTTCTCTGCCTGCTCCCTGTCTGTGCCATGCCTGGGGGAAAGGAACAGAGAGGGAAAGAAAGTCCCCTTGCCAGGAGTCCTAAATCCCAACTGGCTGCTGTGTGGAGGGCTGGGGATACCGTGAAACCCCAGTACCAGGAGCTCCAGCATGCCATGGCTCCTTGCTGCCCACACTGGGTCCCAGCATGGCACCACCAACCCCCCTTTCAGGTTCTGCCAGATCCCTTGGGATTTTGGGGATTCACGTGCTCCCTTTGCCACCTGACCCAGAGCAAATACACTCTTTTGGTTTGTGCAGCTCCCCCGGACACCTCAGCAACACTGTTACCCCAAATCGAGAGTAGCGGGTATGGAGTCTGAAAGAGAATGTCCAGTGATGGGAAGTGGTGACAAGGGGAGATGATGCCATTTCTGTCCCTCAGCAACCGAAAATGAAGAAAAATAGGGGACTGGGGACAGACACCTCCTTAAAAAGGACAGAAGTGTGATGTAGACTGCGAAGACCATGGAAATTTTGTTGGGATTACCTCCACCACGTTGCACAAATGTTGCAAACCCCTAGACAAACCTCAGTTTTCCTCCTCCTTTTTGTTTCCAGCTGGCTGGGTTCACGGCTCCCTCACCCGCTTCTGCCCACCCATCGGCAGAGAGAAGGGCCTGGCTGCCCCCGGAGGGTGCCGAGGCTGTCCCCGAGCTCGGGGGGCTCTTTGGGGTATCCCCGGGGCGGCAGCCTCGGCCAGGCGTGCGGAGCCAGGGCGGTGAGCTCCATCTATTGTCCAAGCGGCGGAGGGGCTGCCTGGGATAACTCCTCTGTGCGAAGGAAATGCGCTTTTCCTTGCCTGAGTGACTCAGAAACGCTCTCCTAATAAATAATTCCTGTACTCCGTAAGAATGCGGTGCCGCTGAACGCAAGCAGGCTGCGGGGGGCTGCGTGGTGAGCAGCTGCCGGCTCTCCTTCCCTGCCTGCTCATTTTATCGGGCAAGTGGCAATCTCATTAAGTCCCTCATTAACAGCTCAGCCAGCGAGGTGCGCTGTCGGGTGCCTCGTTGGAAAGATACGATCCCTGCAGGGAGTGAAATCCTGCAGGAGATGTCACTCACAGGGGAGTGACCCGCGTACCACATCACTGAGCTTATGCTGGTCCCTGCCCAGCTTCTCCCAGCCTAGAGTGAGCCCAAAGGGGACCAGGTTGTGCTGAGAGCAGCCAGTACCTGGCTCAGCTGCCTTGGGAGCAGAGGGGAGCTGGGTGCTGTCATGCAGAACCCCCTCCTTCCCCTGGCCAGCCTGGAGAGGCCAAAGCAGCGCCCTGAACTCCCAGTGCAGAAATGAGCACCCTGGGAACAGCTATGACATTAATAAAAGGAGCTCTGAGCAGTATTTACGGGGCTCCGTTTCCTGGACAAGCGCGTCTCAATGTCCCTTTCGGTATGAGAAACCCTGCTGTGCCAAGATCTGTTAGGAGCCAAGCGGGGATCCCCTGAGGCCAGGGAAGTTTGTTTGCAATCGCCAAGAAGAGAAACACTCTGTTGCTCAAGCCTGGCAAGGAGCTGTTCCATCCAAGCTGCCCATCACAGGGAAGAAAAGAGCCCGTTTGTCTGTGTGAAATGGGCCGAGAAATCAGGAACCCCAACGCTGAGCAGGAGGCTGGACTTGAGCAAAGGCAGAGTGTGGCAGTGGGTGCCATGTCCCATGTCCTGCAGCCAGGGCCAGGGTCCCCCAGCCCACCAAGTGGGGTGTGTCTCCTTCTCCCCGGACCCAAGCCCTGGCTCAGCATCCCCGCTGTGGTGTGTACCAGAGGCCTCCTGTCCCCCCAGCCCTCGTCACACTGCCATGGCCTCGGGTGAGCAGCCACCCTGCACGGCCCAGCTGGGCTTTCCCATGGCCACAGAAAGCCACTGTCCCCTGCTGCACACCCAAAGGGTGGCCTTGGGCACTGCTGCCAGCCCTGCCTGTCCCTGCACCTGTGCCACCTCCCCATGCTCATGGAGGAAAATCCGGGGGAACGTGAGTTTGTACTTCATGGGAACAAAGCCATGAGGAATCTGTAACAGGAAAGGCTGTGCCACACGCCGTGGTGACGGCCCTTGTGCCTCCCTGCTGGCACTGCTGGGGACACGGATGGCACACGCTGCACCCAGCAGCAGCCAGCTTCACGGGGAAGGGGCTGAGCGGGCCCCAAGGGCAGGCAGGCCCAGGCTGGCAGCCTCCAGCCGGCCACTGGGACAGCTCCCGTTAATAATGAGCCACTAGAGGGAAGTACAAGGCTGCACAGGGAAGGGTTTGGATGCCTGGGATCACGGGGAGCTGCAGTTTGGGGAGATGGCAGCACAGGCCATTTTACTGCGTTTCCTTCGGAGCTGGCTCCTCAGCCCTCGCTGCTGTCTCGCACCCATCGCAGGTGCCCGTGAGGCAGTGGCAGGAAGGGACACAGCGTCTGGCTGCCCACAGGAGGGGACTTGACTGGGTCCGAGCTGCCTGCGGTGCCCTGGGCCGGAGCCAGCAGCGCCCTTGGCATGGAGACTGTGGAGCCTGGCAGTGAGGCCGTGGTCTCCCCAGACAGCACCAAAATAGCAGGGAGCAGCCTGCCAGGCCGCCTGCCAGACAGCAACAACCGTTTGGGCCATTTTTAGCCAAGTGGGGAATGTGTGTTGTTTCTGGGACATGCGGTATCCAGGGCCAGAGGGAAGACAAGGAATGACCTGGCATCCCGGGGGGACAGTGAATCGGAGCACAGTGCTCGGGACAGATCCCAGTGGAGGAGCCCCAGCCCTGCACGGGAAGAGCAGTCACAGGAAGGGACAACCAGGGGGACGAGGGTTCCCATGGAACTGGGCTCCACGGCGGTGCTGGTTTGATCCTGCTGGGAGAGGACAGTGGTGGGCAGCTGAGGGCTCCTGCCCCAGCCCCATGGCACAGACCCTGCCAACAGGGCCTGGACAGTCACCAACCTCCTGCTGAGGCAGCCGACCAAAGCAGCTTTCTAGCCCTCAAACTACACCAGCAGGGATCTGACAGAGCACAGCTGATAATGAGCCTCTGCTCTATTTTATTCCTGTTTATAGATGGCTAAATATAACCTTGTGCTTATATTTAATTCTTACTGAAAGCTGCGAGCCACAATCCATCGAGTCAGTTTTGTGTTTTTCATATTGGCTGGCTTGCATCGGGTCCAAGAGAGGAAACATCCAGGCTCAGCAAAAGGCCTGTAGCCAAGTTAGGTACTGGCAGCGTGTCCCACACAGGAGGGCTGGTGACCAGGGAGCAAACCAGAGAGGGCATTGCAGGATTCCTGAGCAGCAGCTTTCTCTGTGCCAAACACCCCCCAGAGTCCACCCAGAGCTGCTGTCCCTGAGCACTGCAGCTGTGGGCACCACCAGGACAGCCCACATTTGGTGGCAGGTTTTGCTTGTCACCAGGCAGAGCCAAAGGCATTTGTTTTCCTATCACAGAACCAGAAGCAGCTCCCTGGATAGTACAAGATCTCCCTCTACAGCAGGAACAGGAGCCAGCACCAATCTGAAAAACAAGTGTGCAACACAACATAACTGCCAGCAAATGCGCCAGGGGTTGTATCAGCTGGCTGTACCCCCAGAGATAAACTTCCACCTCTCTTCTGGGAGGCAGGGATAATGTTTGGGAAGATGTTTGATGGACCACTGAAAAATTTATCACTGTGGTATTTCCCTAACAACTGAATTGAAAGACCATGAGGTAATTGCAGCTCTATCTGTTAAACATGTCAGGTCCAATCCTCAGCTCTTGGCCGTCTAACAAATATCCCAGTCATTCATTTTGGGGTTCAAGCTAAAATTTGGCAGGGGAACCAGCCTTGTTTTGCTGCCACCTGGGGCAGGGGCAGCTGAGAACCTCTCATTCCATATCAAAGGCAGGTCCAATTTCAGTTCCAAGGTCCTGCTCCTCCATTGATTGCTCAGGAGACTTTGACTGAAACATTGGCATTTCACGCACACAAATGCATGTGACCCTAGAAAATCACATTAACAACAAAACAGATCCAACTAGACCACTGTGATATTTTACTGGAGTTGCATGAGAGATTGTTTTAAGTCTCAACATTGCATGGAAAACCCATCATCCAACAAAAACTAAAAATATTCTTGAAATGCTGGACTAAGGGCTTGACCAAAACAAGGCAGGCAGTATGCAGTTGTCCTGTGGCTCCTCCCTTCTGCACCTTCTCCTCAGGCTTAAAAATTCATTCTTGCTGACTCCCAGCTCTACATATAAAAAGTTATTTATGTGCTCCTTTCTACATCTTTTTAGTCCCTTCCAATAGCCAGGTCTTGAAAACAACTCAGCAATTCAGAATACTGCCATGCTGGCATTCACTTGGATGAGTTTTCCTTCTCACAAGCACACCAGCTTCCCATGCCTGGTTGCAACATCACATATCACACTATTTTTTCCTGGTATGACTTTGGGAACTCAGGTTTGCCAAGGTTCCACCTAGTTAACTTTGAACTGCCCCAGAGCAGCTGCAGAGGAAAGCCTCTGCTAGCTAATACTCAACCCCTGCTTTGGGAAGGAGAAAGATGCAGGGAGAAAGAGACTTTGTTTTGACCTGAAGCCAAAAAGCTCGATAGGTGGAAAGCCATCCCAGGGCTGGAATTACTCCAGTCATTTACAATAGTGCTGGCACATGCTTGGGTGCCTTAAAAAGGAACTTTCCCCCAGTGCTGCCCTCCCCCTCGGGCAGCTTTGCCCTTCTTTGGTGTGGCAGCAGTCTCCAGGCAGAAATGGTTCTTGCAGTTAAAAGAAGAAGCCCAAACTTATTCCACAATAATTCATTTACTAACATGCTGAAAGCCCCATGTGCGTGCATTGCTGCAAGTTGGGCACACTTTCTCCACCAGCCACTAATAACATTTCCCAATTTGCAGAGAGCAGGACAAGCACAGCCCTGGTTGAGCAGGCTCTCACACAGGCTCTCCAACAAACCACTGCTCTTCCAGTTCCTTTCCAGTTTCCAAAGCCATCTTTTCCCTGTAAGGCCATCTTCACAAGCTATCCCAGTGGATTCTATATCTGTTCCAAAACTTAAGTTATCTCCAGGAAAAATTAATGGGAAAACCCAACTTTGAGGTCAGCATGCGCAATAGCAAATGGAAAGTGCAGTGTCTGAGCTGACAGCTCCCCGTGCCCTTAGGGATAGCGATGCAATAGCCAGACTTCATTCTCTAAACAGACTGCAGCAAGCCAACCAGGACTCAAAGCAGCTGGTAAGCATGAATTTTTTTCCCCCTCCTTACTAAGTTCAGGAGTTTCTCTTCTTTTGGGCTGAATTGGACAGACTTTTTCTGTTTGCAAGAAGTTGTCTTTCTCAGAGTAATTCTCATAATAGCCAGAGAGTATTTTAAACCAAGAATAGCTGGTCTCCATTAGATTCATACTCCCCTTTTTGGAAACACTATTTTGAGAACAGAGCTCCTAAATCAAAAAGTAGTCAGGAACAACAGTGAGAAACTGCATGGCTGTAACAGTAAATAGTGCACTGGCACCTTTCAATTCACCGCTTTCCTCAAAGACTCCAGGGAAGATTGGGTTTGCCCAAATCTCCCTGAGTCACATCAGTTCCTCACCAGAAACCTGCTGCACTCACATTTAAGGTGTGAGCCCTCTGACATAAGTCACTGCTGGAAAATCAGCAAAAACTACTCTATGAGAATTACAAAAAGAAAAACCTTTGACATAAGCCAAAGCCTTGGTTTACACCCTTTGGGGGAGATTCTCCAGTGGGAAAACAGATGGATTTTTTTCAGTCTGTTTTGCACAGAAAGATGTGGGGGCTTAGAGTTTATAATTTTTATATAGTGCTATCTGGAATTTAAATTCTGAATCATTATGTAGCCCTTAGGAATGGCATTGTTCTCAGAGATGCTACAATGGTTTCTGCTGGTAAATGAACAAGCTTCATATAATGCATATGTGCTTTTAATACAGCAGCTGCCAAGGTAATCACTGAAAGCAACCAGCAATACAGAGTTCATCTATTTCTTGTTCATCTATTTCTTGTACAAAAGGTATAACTAACATTCAAATATAGCAGATTATTTCATGTTAAACTGATGCTAAACATCAGATGGAACACCAAAAGGAAATTGGAAAGACCGAGTCAAGGGACTTCTAAACCAGAATTTAAGCACAGATCTGGTAGACACAGTTTAAAGGTTCCCCTTTGTAAGACTTACAAAGTCTTGAGAACTGCTTGGGTTCTCAAGCACAGAAGTTACCTGTGCTTGAGTTAAACTGTGGGGATAGAGGGTGTTCTCTCCTTGCATATCACAGCACATTTCTCCTGAGAAAGGAGAGCACTGAGTGCATGATGTGTGTGCACTGATGCTGGGGAGGGCATGGCTCTGAGCCCTCTGGAGCAAACTGGCCAGGCAGCCCCCAGAAAAGCTTCCCTGCAACCCTGCTTTGGGTTCCTCACACCTGCACTGCTTGTGACCTTACAGGAGGGGGTTATTTTGCACCAGTAGAAGACCTGGCTCTGGGGCACACCACTAAAATTGAGATGATATTTGAGTTCTAGGCAGCACACCAGATCACACCAGAAAGCAGAACTAACCTCAACAAAATCACCAAAATACGTCTCAAGAAACACAATTTTGAGCCAGATTTTTATGGATCACCACCGCATTTTACCAGTTAGGTGTCCCCAGACAGCCTGTGCTGGTTTTGGAGGGGTATGTGCATGTGCCTGAGCTGGAGGGGACCCAGGCAGGGGGGACAAGGGGTCCTACTGGGGCATGGCAAGGGGTCCATGTCACAGTGTGATCACTATGCACACCTTGCTTAACACACCAAGCCACTTTCAGGACTTATAGATATCAGTTTCACTAGTCCACGCTGCTTCACAGACAATCACTACACCCCTTGCTGCAAAGGGACATTTCTCTTCCCAAAGTTCCGGGATACAGGAGCACTGCCTAAGGCTCAGGCTATGCTCACTGGACAGCACAGCACCCTCAGCCCCAAAACTGCCTCCAAAGCCAGGGCACTGACCCCATCTCAGAGTGCTGGGTGGCTGCTGGATTGCTGGAGCCTGGCTGGGTGGGCACAGATTTGGGAGTTTCCTGATTTTAGGTGTTAGGCACTGCCCGCCAAAGCCATTAAACAGAGTTTTTAATTTTTTTTTTCCAAAGCCCCTTCAATATTCTCAATATCAATAATTTTTTTGCAGCAAAAACTGAAAACAATGGCAACTTCTTTATTACTGTTGTGGTTTAACCCCATCTTGCAACTGAGCCCCACAGAGCCACTTGCTCACTCCTGCTACAGCAGAAAGGGAGAGAGAGAATTGCACTGGCAAAAGTGAGAACACTCATGGGCAGAGATACGAACAACGTAGTAACTGAAATAAAATAGTAATAATAACAATAAGAAATTGTAATGGAAAGGAAAATAACGAAGAGAGAGAACTATACCCCAAGAAAGACAAGTAATGGAAATGAAAACGCTTGCTCAGCACCAAGTGACCGATGTCCAGCCCGTCCCTGAGCAGCAGCCTGGGGCCAGCCTCACTCCTGCTTTATAGCTGAGCATGACTGTGAAATATCCCTGGGGTCAGTTGTGATCAGCTCTCCTGGCTGTGTCCCCTCCCAACTCCTTGTGCACCCCCAGCCTCCTCAGTGGTGGGGTGAGGAGCAGGAAATGCCTTGATGCTGTGCAAGCACTGCTCAGGAATAACAAAAACACCCCTGTGTTATCAAGCCTGTGTTCAGCACAAATCCAAAACACTACCCATGACAAAGAAAATTAACTCTGCCCCAGCTAAAACCAGCACATTTCTTTGNTACGTGCAGTGAGAAACCACCCCTGCCTGGCTCCAAGGCTGTAGAGGGTTTGAGACAACCTCTGCCAGACCCCTCTGCCAGACCCCTACCTTCCAGCTGCTCACTCACCCAGGCAGGAGTCAGGGCTTTTTGTGGCTAATTGAGCAGAGCTTTGCAAAGAGATCAGCCACAGATACCCTGGCATCTGCTGTGCTGGGTCCTGAAACATCTGTGCCTGTGCGCAGAGCCCGTGAGGGCTGCAGGAGGAGCTGGTGTTTGCTCCTCTCTGCACTAGTTGTGCCCCAGGGGTCCAGCTTGGCTCATGGAGCTCACACCAGCAACACACTGGA
>VWYO01016356.1:5117-16161 GCA_013400275.1 Rhadina sibilatrix | reverse complement strand
GGGTCAGTGCAGGTGACAAGGAATCAGGGTCAGTGCAGGTGACAGGGCATCAGGGTCAGTGCAGGTGACGGAATCGGGGTCAGTGCAGTTGACAAGGAATCAGGGTCAGTGCAGGTGACAAGGACAGGGTCAGTGCAGGTGACAGGGACAGGGTCAGTGCAGGTGACAGGGACAGGGTCAGTGCAGGTGACAAGGAATCAGGGTCTGTGCAGGTGACAAGGACAGGGTCAGTGCAGGTGACAGGAAGTCTGAGTGTCCCCAAGACACAGCACTCGAGCACAGTTGACTCACAGGTTTTATTTACACTTGTCTACAGCATCATTTTGCCTCACACATTCTCTAAGCCAAGTGAACCATCCTCCTCCTCTGCCCGTGGCCTATCAGTTGCTAAGTTTAAAACCTCTCCTCTGGTAAGTACAGCAACAATTGGAATACAAAGCACAAGAAAACCCAAGGCTAACAACAGAGCGTCTACTTGATCTGGTTTTACAGTTTAGTTGGACGTTGAAGTCAGAGGCACAGTTACAGACTAACCTGCTCTTGTGCAACCTACACACATTTAGCACGGAAATCAAGAGAGGAAAGAAAGCATTAAAGAAGAAACTGCATTTTCTCTGCAAAGAGATTTATCAAAATACCTCTACACCAAAAAAAGGTTTTGCTTCTAGACCAGTCCGTAAGACGTGGCTCAAAAAATAGAAGGAAAAAAAAAAAAAAAAGAAGAAAAAAGCAGAATGGAGTTTCCCGATTTTGCTCCGTTTGTTTCTGTGCAGTTTATCAAAACAAGCAGCAAATCTGGCAGTTTTATGACTCAAATAAATGAAGGTATATTGCTCTTTGCTTCCTTAAAGAGAAGAACTTTCCTTACCATACTTACCTTGTGATGGCACTGAAGAAACTTAAAACCTTTCTTAAACCAAACGGAGCTCAAGAGAGACCGAGTTTTATTCTCAAATGGATTCCATAGAAAGCATTTTAAGCCATAAATTATGTTGAAAGGGAAAACAAGAATGATCGATGAAGATGTTGTTGAAGATGCCAGAACTTCCTACACAGTTTATTCGTTCTCGTTTTTAAAGAAAAAATAAAATTAAGATACCTTGAAAATTTTAGTCAGCCCCAAAGGAAATTTTACAGGCGGCCTGCAGAAGCTTCCCTTGATTCCAAGGAGCCAGATCCACACTCCTCCAGCCCAAGAGCAGATCCCAAGTGATCCATTTGTAAAGAGGGATCCTGGAGTCCGGGCTCTGGAAACCATCACAGCCACAGCACTGGCTGCAAACGTCCTCCCTGGCCAGGAATGAAGCCAATTCCCTCTGGAATCATGATGGACTGGGGGGGTTTGAGCTGCTAGAGAGGGGTGTCCATCTGCACTGGCACTGCTACGTGGCAAAACAAGAACTGCTCAGCCCAAGGCCCCACTGCTGGCCCCAGGTAACCCTGCCCCCTGCTGTGGTCCCACGGGAGCTCCGTCCTGCTCTGGAAAACTCCCGGCTTCCTCCTGGCTCCAAGAGCTGTGCCAGGACATTCTCGACCTGCTCCTCCAGCTGAGGGAGCCAGGAACGGAGGAACTGATCTTGAAAAAAATAACAAACCCTCCCCAACACACCAGACAACTTCCCCCTGTGCCGGGGGAGGGGGGGTTTATGGCTTAAAATGCTGCTGCGGGTTTGGGTGATGGATGAACAAAGCTGCAGTTTGCCAGAAAGCCAGGACAGACATGCACCTCTACTAGCAGATTGAGCACTTCTGACCAAGTAAGACACCAACTTCTTAAAAATGTCTCATGCACTGACTGAAATTTTGGTGGGTTTTGTTTTTTGTTTTGTTTTTTTTTTTTTTTTTTTTTTGTTAAGTGTGAGCTTTTATAGGTTATTTCTTTTTAGAACTCGTACGGGAACCAGAATGGGAGGATCCGGAGGAAGATCTGCGGCGTCTGCAAGATACAAAATGGAGAAAGCATGCACAGAAATGAGCTCAGATTCATCCTGGCACCCACTTTGAGCAGCATCCTACCATAGCTGGAAGCCAAGTATATCTCACAAGGGGGGGGGGGCCTTACAAGAATATATACGAGTAACTTTAAGCCACTAATTTAATACTAAAAGTCTAAGTTTTAATACTGAGAGTAGAATACGGTTTCTATTTCAATGCAGTATTTACTTAAGGAAGTAATTCAGTAATGAACACGTTAACACTGTCACACACTGAAATAAGGGTGAGAAGGAACATGCTCCTAACCAGGAGGAATTTCATTGGAGGGGGGGGTGGGAAAAATTATTCAAAAAAAGCAATTAACAGAGGGGGTTAACCGAAAAGTAAAAAGCGCAGGGCCAGCGAGAGGAAACTACTTTTACTACGAGAGAAAAAAAAAACCAAAAAAAACAAAAAACTGCTCAGATTCAGTTGTCTCCCAGTGAAATCTCAGTCCTCGGATAACTACAGTCAATATTAACCATCACACATCTCAATACAGCCATTCTTATTTCTACATAAACCCAAACCTTTCGGGTGACCGTGATCTCGAGCGCCTTTTTTTGCGATCACCAGAGGAAGAGGATCTAGAGCGGCTCCGCTTCTTGCCTCTCTCGGGGGAAGACGAGGAGCGAGAGCTGGAGTAAGATCTTTTCCTTGGGGTGGAAGACCCCCTGTAGGACCTGGAGCTGGATCTTTATTGATTGAGAAATAAATCACATTTAATTCTGGGATCGTGGAGGAGGCACAAAGACAGAACAAGCAGAGACAGTTTTCATCAGCATTCACTACTCTCCTTACTCCGGGGGGGAGGGTGGAAAATAAAACACGAGGGGCTGCCATACTTACTCTGCCAAGAACACTGCTACTGCCAGGGCAGCTTTGCTAAGGAATTCTGCTAAGTAGTGTTTTCCTGAGAAATGGATCACCAATGGGTTGGAAAGCTCTTCCCAGCATTCACACCAAAATGAGCCATTTTGGCCAAAAAAAAAAAAACAAAAAAAACCACAAAACAACACTGGGAGACTGCTGGGAAGTGGCCTCTGCAAGGACCTTCCTCGGCAGTTAAATTCACAGTTTAATTCCAGGTTATCAGAATAACCTGGAAACCAGAGATGCAGAGCTGATGTACCACGGTTCACTTTGTCCCAATGGACATTTCACACTGCCTGTCCATCAGTAACAAATCCAGCTGTTCTATTTACAGATCTCAAACTAAACTTGTGATGAGACTAAAACCTCCCTCGACCGAGATACTGCAAAAAACCTCTCAGAACGGAGCCAGAATATTTAAAAAAACATCTCTTGGAATACAGTGCCCCTTTGGTGGGGCACAGGGACCCCTTTCCTCTTCCCAAAAGCAGGGACTCCATCCTGTGCTGACCCTCACGGGATAATCCACAGCACATCCCTGCCCCCAAGGGGTGGTGGCACCATTTGTGATCGTTCTTCCCAACCCAGGCTTCCTTATTGAGAATCCTGGGGTTCTCTGCATGCAGGGAGAAGGGACAGCCCTTCACTCCACCACAGAGGGAATATTCTGCCAATGGAATGCCTGTACAAGGACACCTCCAAGGTGCCTTTGCTCCCGTGCCCTGCCCAGCTCAGTGAGGCTCTACACCAATCACTGGGACTGCTCTCAGCCTCTCCCACCATCTGCTACCAACGTTTTCCTGTGATGCCCCAGCTTTGCACAGGAACGGCTGCCCTGCCTTGAGGAAGATGCAGAACTCTCACTGAACACAGAGCCAGAAGTACAGTGGCACTCCTAACGTTCCTCCAGCTCGAGCAGCCCCAGTGGAACCAGAAAAAGCACCCAAATGCCTGCCTGCAGCAGGGAACCATGCACTCAAATCCTTCTTCCTCCACTGCAGCTCGGTGGCGTCCGCTCGCCCGGCTTAGGCCAGGCTGGCACCAAAACCTCTGCTCCTCAGTGAACACATCTGCGGTGGCAACAGCCGGTGCAGGGAGCCAGCAGCTCTGACTTCCAAGATAAAAAGCAGTTAATGTTTGTCTGAGCAGCACAGCTTTACAAGGTGGCACCACAGCAGCTGGAACCTGTGCCCTGTGTCTGTGCAGGGACAGGCTGGTACCTCATTCACCTGGATTTGGACCCACGGGACCGCGACTGTTCCCTGGAGCTGGAGCGGGACCTCGATCTGGAGCTGGAAGAACTCCTGGAATGGGACCTGCAACAACACGGGAGATCTTTGTCCAGTGTCTGACTTGCATTTTAGCAGAGTTACTGCTCCTGAGAGCAGCAGACACGAGGCAGCAACACAGTCTGAGTCCTAAAATGCCAGTCCCCTCCTGCCCCCAGCATCAGCACGGCACACTTTAAACCAGACGCTTGCACACAGCAAGGTCTGGCATTAAAAACATGACAAAGTCAGCTTTAATTATGGTTCCTAAAACAAAGCACAACAATTCGACAGGATTGCTGTAACCTGGCAACAAGCAATAACTTCCTATCTATTCATTATATCATGCTTCAATTCATGAAATCAATGCTTGAATGTGTGCCTTAACTGGAAACCCATCAGTTTCCTTGAAAGGCAGAGCAGATGAGAGCATTAGGATTGGTCAGCTCAATTTCTCCCCAGCCACTTTTCTCACAAGCACTTGGCAATCAGCTTCAAATTTTCATAAAGATTTTCCCCTGCATTATAAATTAAGTGGTAAATTTGAGGCTAAAATACAGCCATATCCAACACAACTTGTAACTGGCCAAAGTTATATTTCCCAATTTTTCACTGATGGATTTTCTCTAAAGCACAAACCACAAGAAAAATTTAACAGGGGCAGCAGGCCCCAGCAACCACCGGAAACAAAAGCATTGAAAACGAATTCTAGAAATATTTTCAAGTAAAATATATTCCACTTGCTGTCAGCCTCTCCATTTATACTGTTACCACTACTTTCTCATTTTTACTGGGCAGGACACAGTAGTGTGAACATTTCCTAGCTAGGAAATATATTTAAACCTTTTTAAAACCCACCAAAAAGGCATCCACAAATGGCAATTAATTCCAATTATCTGTAGCTAGAAGCAAAAAGCTCGAGAGGAAGTTGAAATCTCAGTCAGGACAAGTTAATTTCTACTTCACTGTTGGTATTTGTGAATTAATGACCAAAGCTGTGGGCAGCTGAGGGTGCTGAGTGTCCTTGGAGCCTCCCAGCCAAACACTGCACTCAAACTGCTCCAGGGGAGGCTGAGGAACAGAAGAGGCAGCAGGAGCAAGATCCAACAGTGATGGGGAAAAGCCAAGCCAGGGACTGGGGCTGGGCCCTGGTTACCAGGAGGGGCTGCAGGATTTGGGCAGTGACAGCACTGAGAGCACAGAGGGGCAATGATGAAGCTGGGAAGATCACAAGAAACTTGAGCTTTATAGATGTGAATTTAATAAATGACCTGGGAGCTTGTTCTGATTAATCAGGATGCTCCTGGCATGAGCTGTAAGGCAGCTCAAAAGCTCCAACATTAATGACATCACCCAATCTCAAAGCATTGACTGGATTGTTCATTTATTAGTGAATTTAAACAGTAATGAGAGAGCTTAAGCCTGCCCAGCAGAGCTTTGTGAGGCCTCATATAAACCTTCAGTGCTGTTAGAGAATTCCAGACTGGTTTGGGTTGGGAGAGACCTCAAAGCTCATCTCGTTTCACTGTGCCATGGGCAGGGACACCTTTCACCAGACCAGGCTGCTCCAAGCCCTGTCCAGCCTGGCCTCGGACAGCCCCAGGGCTGGGAAGGTTCTGACAATAATGATGGGAAGGTTGTGACAACACTGCCACTGCATTTAGAGCTTTGTCACTTGCCATGAATTCAAGTTCAAGTTTCTTGTCTTTATTCCCAGGATATTCCCACTGCGTGCTTTCCCTGAATCTGCCTGGTCAACTGCCTCTTCTGCCACCTCCTCCCACTCCAGCACTGCCCCCCTCTGTTCAACAAGCAGAACCACACAGCCTGAAAAACCTGCAAACAAAACCACGTTATTCAATCTCTTGGAAGCATTACACCGACTCCAACCACTAAAAACAAGCCCCAAGCCCCCCAGGGAGCCTTCCCTGCTGCGGCTCAGGCAGAGCATCCCCACCTCTGTAAAGGGAGAGTTATTCACATCACTACACAAGCGTAAGGCAATGGAGACAAAGTAAATAAGGAAGTCAGATACTGACATTTTGCCTGGCGTTACCCTGGAACCTGCACCCGTTTACCTGGACCTAGACCTTGAGCTCGAGTGAGAGGATGAGCGTGAGGACGAGCGCGAGCGGGAGGAGCGGGACTTGGAGCGGCTGCGCCTCGGCGCCTTCTTCTTCTTGTTGGTGTCCTCCTCCTCGCTGGCATCCAGGTTGTACTTGGACAGGTCAGCATCATCTTCATCCTCGTCCTGGTGGGGGGAAAAAAAAAAAAAACAGGCTTACTTCTTTTTTTGGGTGAAATTGGGTTGAGAAAAAGGCAGCAGGAGATGGAAACGAAGCAACGGGGTTAAAACAGGTTGAGTGCTCGGCGTCACGCTTAATATTTTGGAAATATTCTTGAAATACTTTTTTTCTCAAATTAGCTCGTTGCATATTCATAGGCTGTTGTGTGTGTTCACATTTTTTTAAGAAGTGTTTAGCATGGTTTCTCTTTGGGTCTGTTTTTTTAGAGCATGCGTGGTTTTTTTGGCTGCGGTTCTATTACTTTTAGTTGGGTCTGTATTTTCTTTAGGCAGCAGATGCACGTTAGTTGGCATATTAATGAAAGGGTTTTTCTCACAGGTTCACTGGATGTTATCCTCACTTAACACACAGTTCACTTATATTAGCTACTACTACTACTGTGTTTGAGTTTTTGTTGACAGCAGAAATAAAAGCAAAGTTCTTTTAACGTTGCACGTGTTTATTTTAATACTTGCCAAAAGCCAATTTTAAAATATGTATTTGTAACACTGGGACAGGCACAGCACAGCAAACTCAGGCAATGCTTTTAGCTCTCCTTCAGTTTTTACTAACTCCAGGGTTCACCTCGTGCTCTTTCCCAGCCTTTGAAAACTGAAGAGAGTTTAACCAGACCCCACAATTTTAGAGCAGTAAAGAGTGACTGAAAATTGGTGCTTCCAACCAAAGTAATAAACACCCTGCAACCTTCCCACCTCTGTTATTTAATGAAGTTAATGAGCACACAGACACATTTTTACCACTTATTTTAAATGAATTTTCACCCTCAGAATCTCCAAGCAAAGCTCAGCTGTGCAGAGACAGATCTCATATGCAAAGTTTGGTGAGTGCTGTGTAAAACACGACCAACTGCACAAGTCTCTGCAGGGCTGCTGCCCAAAGGTGTGGAAAATCCAGTAAGCGCTGCTCATACAGTTCAGAAAAGATGAAAAAAAAACCCTCAGAATATTTTATTTCATTTTATAAAAAATAAATCTGATGTGGTTTTGAAAGCCTAGGAAGGAAACTCAAGAGCACTCGCTATACACGGTAACCACGCATCCAGGTTCCAAATAAAGACCTCAAGAGTTCTGGGTTCTGATCTCAGAAAAGCTTGTGATTTATGGCTCAAGAACCTGCCCATTTTTGAGTGCAGGTATTTAGAACAAAGCAGAGCTTGTGCACATCTCCTCCAGCAGCTCTGGGCACCGCTCTTGCCAGAGCTCTGCTCTAAAGACAGCCGAGAACACCGAGCAGCCCTTCCCCTGCTCCTGGGCAGCACTGAAATCGTGATTAAAAACAGCAAAGCATCCTACCTCATCCAATTTATACTTGGAGAGATCTTCATCCTCATCCTCCTCATCCTCCCCCTCAGATTCCTTATCTTCCACTTCCTTCAGGATAGAGGCGGGACCCACCGGCTTCCCCCGGTACTTTTTCTTTTTGCGCCCAAACTGAGGAATTTTGTGCCAGGATTAGAACAGGGTTTAATCAAAAACCAATCACCAACTGTATTTTTGATAACACTTCTATAAGAAAAACAAACAAAAAATATAAACAACCATCGATTTTAAATCGGATTTTGCCCCAAGGGGGACGGGGAGCAGCACGATGGAACGTCAATTGGCAAAAGGGAATTTTCAAGGAGATGCTCATCTTGGGGACAATGAGACTCCACAGAGGTGAATGGGAATGTTGAGCATTCTGCATTTCAGTTTTATGGGACAGCCTTAAAAAAAAACAAACACAAGGAGAGTGCCCCCAGAGCAACCCCTGCCCCTTCCCTTACCTCATCATACTCGCCGTCGGACTCCTCCCGCTCGATGTATTCCACGTTCTCCCGTTCATTGAATCCTCCTCCATAGCCTTGGAAAAGGGGCACAACAACATCAACCCCTTGGGCTGCACCACATTCAGCTGCTTTGAGCACAGAAACAACTTCAACTTCCACGGGGGGCTCTGGAAAGCCTCACGGAATTCTAAATCTGCCCTGAGGGATCTCAGGAGGAGCATGAATTGCTCCCGTACAGGTTTATTAAATGCAGCTCCTCAGAAATCCAATTAAAATAATGCATAAGGGCCACTGAAAGTATTTTTTAACTTAATTACTAGGCACTTCAATAAATTATCTAAATAATAAATACGTGAATACGTTGTTTGCAATTATATTGTAAGAAATGTAATTACCTTATTTAACATCTTTTGCTACTTTCACAATATTCAATACTGAAATACTGTTTTTTTTGCTCTCCAATAATAAGCTCTGTGCTCTTCTCTAGGCTCCCTTATTTCTGTGCTCTGAAATGCCTGCCCTGCTGCAGTCCTGCAGTGGATTCCCTGCCTGGTCCCAGGTGCAGGAGCTGTAAGGAGATCCTGCCCCAATCCCCTCTGGGCTCACGTTCCCGCAGGAGAGCTGAAACTGAGCCCCAGCCCTCCTGAGCAGATAACAGCCTTATCTGCACAGCCCTCTGCACATGGACAGCCCACAGCAGGCCTCTGCAGATTAACTAAACATTGCTTCCAAAGTCCTGACAGCAAAATCCAACACAGGGGCAGCCTGGGCTGAATGCTCCCTGATTTCCCACCACCTCCCACAGCACCAACACTCCCCGAGGCCAAGAACCCGCACCTTGTATGGACTGTGGCAGTTCTGGGGAAACAAGGAATGTCCACTCTGATTTCCAGAGCCCTTTCTGCCAGCAGTGGCAGCGTGGGAGGCAGCCCCAGCTCACCTGTCCTCTCCTCCAGCTTGGCATACTTGGGGGTGTTGCACATGTTGCACTCGGAGCGCCGCGCCCAGTTCACATTGCCACAGCTGCAGGGGCACAGAGAGGGGACCCTCAGCATCCAGGCTGGAGTAAAACATCATCCTTCAAACTGGGAACAAACCCTCAGCATCCAGGCTGGAGTGAAACATCATCCTTCAAACTGGGAACAAACCCTCAGCATCCAGGCTGGAGTAAAATCAAACTGGGAACAGAACCTCAGCCTCCAGGCTGGAGTGAAACAGGATCCTTCAAACTGGGAACAAACCCTCAGCATCCAGGCTGGAGTGAAATCAAACTGGGAACAAACCCTCAGCCTCCAGATTGGGAATAAAACAGGATCCTTCAACCTGGGAACAAACCCTCAGCCTCCAGGCTGGAGTGAAATCAACCTGGGAACAAACCCTCAGCCTCCAGGCTGGAGTAAAANACTGGGAATAAAACCTTATCCTCCAGACTGGGAAGAGAATGTTATCCTCCAGACTGGGAATAAAACATCACCCTTCAAAGTGAAAATAAAACCTCATCCTCCAGACTGGGAATAAAACCTCATCCTTCAAACTCGGAATGGAATGTTATCCTTTAGACTGGGAATAAAACATTATCTTCCAGACTGGGAATAGAATGTGGTCCTTCAGATTGGGAATAAAAGGGTGTGGACACAGCACTGGGGAAGGTGACAGCACTGGCCAATCTGGGGAAGATGTCAAACCAATGGGCAGGAGCAGAGACAGGAGCACAACTACACAGGAAGCACTGGCCCCCAGCTCCCTCAGCCTCTCCTGAGGCTCCAGCCCCTTCCCAGCTCCTTTCCCTTCCCTGGAAGGGAAGAGCTGCTGGAGCCAGGCCAGGTGCTCCCTGGAACTGCCATATCCAAGAATCCCAGAGTCACGGCTGGTTTGGGAGGGAAGGGACCTCCAGGCTCATCCCACTCTGCCCCTGCCCCTTCCTGGGGCACTGCCAGGGATCCAGCACAGCCACAGCTGCTCTGGGCACCCTGTGCCACCCTGCCAGGGAAGGCAGCACCTCCCCCTGCCATGGGGGTGGCACTTCCATCTCCACATTCCCTCCAAAGCCGGGAAGTTTCCCAGCTTTATCAAGCCGGGCAAGCGCTGCCCTTTCAAACCTTTCTGCTGCTCTGTTAATTAACGTGCAGCAAACCAAGGCCGAGCGCAGCGGGGAATTCCCCGGGCACAGCAG
The DNA here is from genome assembly GCA_013400275.1 of Rhadina sibilatrix. Lineage (NCBI taxonomy): Eukaryota > Metazoa > Chordata > Aves > Passeriformes > Phylloscopidae > Rhadina > Rhadina sibilatrix. Next base: position 5,799 of record VWYO01016356.1, on the reverse strand, counting down.
GAGCTGTGCGTTCGGAGCCTACGTTTTGCACTGCCAGTCGTTGGCGCTGAACAGCCCCCGGCTCTTCTCCGCCAGCGTCTTCCCGATCTCCGTCCCGCCCGCCTTCATCATCTTGGCCTCCGTCGTCTTCTCTGCGGGGAGAGAGACACAGGAGCTCCTGGAACAGCAGCCTCAGGATACAGGAGGCGTATTTTAAACAAAAACAGGCGGACTTCTCCAACAGCCTCGGGTTCGATAGGAATTTTTGCTGTTGTTTTAGGAGACGAGGGGACAAGGCGTGTGCTGGTGGGCAAACTCACCTCTGCCGCATCTGTTACAGCTCGTCCTCCTGGCGAAGTTCACGTTCCCGCACCTGGGCACGGAGCAGAGCACGAGGGCCGGGATTACCCAGAGGCGGAACCCGGCGGGGCTCCAGCGCTGTGGATCCCCCCCGAGCGCACAACTGAGCCCGACTTTGTCCCACGCCAAAAGCCAGCCTCCCCCCGAGGCCGTGCCGGGCGCGCGGCCGAGTCACTTCCGAGCCGCGGCCGCGGATCCCGCTGTCCCCGCGCCTGCCCCGTCCCCATTCCCGGCCGGTCCCGGTCCCGTTCCCCGCCTCCCTCCTCGTCCACATTCCCGGTGCCGGTGCGCTGCGCTCCCTGCCCCGCTCCCGTTCCGCTCCCTGCCCCGCTCCCGTTCCGCT
>VWYO01016352.1:0-23181 GCA_013400275.1 Rhadina sibilatrix | reverse complement strand
AAAAAAAAAAAAAAGCTTGTTGTGAATGTTTATGAAGTATAATTGAATGACAGAAACATTTAGATATAATTTAATTTTCTATTCATTTCCGTAATGAAGTCTCTTGTGCCATTTACATGGTATTTACTATTTACAGGACTTTCCATTATGTAAAAATCAGATATTCAGTCTCCTATTTCATGTGGAATCTTAAAGTGATATTCAGTTTTAATAATCAATATTTTTTTCCAGTGGCAGTTACTTCAAGAGTAAATAAATACCCAGCACAGTGGCTTCTGCTGAGATACAGCAGAAGGTTTAAGTGGTATTTGTGTTATTCTGTTGTCCTGGATCATCATATTCTTGAAACCTGTTAGCTATTCAAGCATATGAAAAATGAAGAGGACTCTCTAGGGTTCTAGTTCTCAGCATGTGCAGGATCACAGTATTGAATTCAGCACATCACAGGTCCAAATAAATACTTTTTCATTCTTTTCTCAAAGCAGTTTTAAAAATGCCTAATACCTGCCAATAACAGGTACAAGCAATTTCACTTAAAATGGTGATAATGCTGTATAGGTTTTACACAATAAGATACCCATATGTTGTGCCTATGCCCAGCTTCCCCTTCATTCTCTGCTGCATCTGCTATGTACATGTCCTAACTCCCTGCCTGGAGGCACTGTCTGTACACTTCCAGTTACTTTGATTGAGCTGTTGAAGATTCATTAATTTTACAGCCCAAGGAGTGGCCCATTTACTTTGAAAGTGGGGGTCTCAAATTCTGCTTCTTCTCTGTTTCTCTCAGTTTCTGGAATAGGATCTTAACTCCAGGAATATAAAACCCATCATTATTGGTATGCAAGATATTGAGTACCCCCATTTCTGGCAAAACAAACCAACAAGAAAACAGAAACAAATGCAAAACAACAACAACAACAACAACAACAACCCCTCTTCTAAAATTAAAGAAAGAAACTATAATTTAAATGCAGAAGAGGATTAAGGGCTGTAGTCTCATTTTACAACACTGGTTTCTCCTATGCTTCCAATTATGAATTTCCAAAAAAAAAAAAAAAAAAAAAAAAAAATTGTAGCTACCATCTTCTACCTTATAACTAACTAAAACACCCTTTTCTCAGCAAGGCTACTATTAATAAAGTGCTAAAGTGACTTGATGGAAATATCAAATGTCTCAGAAGACTGATTTCTACATTCCATACAGATTAGGAAAAGACTCTGTACCCTAAAGAGTTTCCATGGAAGTCACTAGACTCCTATCCTGTGTCCATTTGGGAAGCCTTTTGCAAGTTCTACAAATATTATCATCATATGTCCTTTGACAGGTGTCGGGAGAATCCTGAGAAAACTTTCTCGCATATTTACAGAAGTCCTTTAAGCACTTTCTCCCATATCACATGCAGCTGCTGCATCCTGCCATGACTAGATGTGCTAGGAATAGTGTTAGAGCAAAACCAGACCCAACCAAACCGTGGGTATGTTTATGTCCATTCCCGTGCCAAGGTTGTACATGAGAGGTACAAAGAGAAATGTCAAGTCTGGGTGCATAACACAAGGTGGCCAAGCCAAAACTGATGCAACAAATGCTTTGAATTGGAGCCTTCTGGTCTACAGAGGATGTCTTCACCAGAGCTTTCAGTCCTACTCTTTCCAAATAAGGGACGCTGCTGTCCTAGTCTCCACTCCAAATTAAACCCAACGCTCCCAGCAGACGAGCGATCCTCTCAGTAACTCCACCCACCGTATGGACCACCTTACCTAGGTGTCATACTGCCATCATTTGCCACACAACAAAGCGTATAACCTTTAAAACAGATCAATATTGCGGTTTTTGCATGGAAAGGGAATTTTAACTCCCCAGAAAAAGAAGACATAAAGAAGGCCCAGATGTCGAATAGACTAGTCTGAAAAGATTGAATAAAGGCGGACAGACTGGTGTTGAGTGCTGGAGAAATGGCTTCTCTTTTGGCAGTGTGTGTCTTGGCAGGAATGGGTGCATCAGTGCCAGAATGAGAGGGATACTTTTCTTTCAAATAGCTTTACCTTGGGATGATATAGGAGCAGGCCTGAGTGGTTATAACTCTGTGCAATGTGATGACATTCACAATAATGGGTTAAAGTTCCATTTCTCTATGAAGTATTTGCTACTGGCATTGACTGGTAGTGGTCTGACTGGAATGGCACTTATCAGTGGATGTCTTGAAACTGTGGTACAGCACCTGCAAACTTTTTAGGATATAAAGGTAAGTTAGATGAAAATGAAGACAAAATTGAAAAAAAAAAATAGAATTCTAGTGTCATGAAATAATTTTCTTTATCCCTGTGAGGGTAAAGGATAAGTTTTAGATTACTTTCTAGTGAAAGTGAGAATAGTTCTAATGGCATATATTTACACAGAGATGGAAACAATGGCAGTTTTATCAAAACCATACAGGATTGACATATTATGCTGAGCTACCAAAGCCTTCAGTTCTGAGACTGGAAATTCAATTTTCTCTAAAAATAAAAAGAATAATTAAATGGCAATTACTGAAAAATAAAGCTTAGGTGGAACACTGATTCCAAAAGGATGGCAGAATCTACAGGATCAGATTTTACTCAAGACTTTTGTACAAGAAGTAATTTTTCTCTCAAGAGTAATGGAGTCACAAAATTATTTAACTTAAAGTGGTTTTGCTCAAGATGGGGAAGGACTGAACATGGAGAACAAAACTTGTAACATTTAGAGCCAAATTAAAACAGTCTTCAAGATAACTTACGTGGAAATTTTATGAAGCAAATGAATAGCAGGTAGGAGACAAAATCTGAAAGAAAATGATTTTTTGAGACCACTGCTTGTCTTTTATTCATTTATTTTACTGTGGTACTCAGACCTACCCAAAAAAGGACATTCCAGTGCTTCATCATCCCTAATGTCAACAAGTCTAATATTGCCTCAGTCCATTCCCAATGTCTTGTAATGCTCAAACCATATCTGTCAATTTTATTCAAGAAAAAGGTTTTCAGCAACATGATACTAAGACCACACCTATTCCTCAGGGAGCAAGTGTCTATGGATTTCATAGCATGTTAGCATTAATTTGTTGGACAGGTTCTCTTCTCTTTTTCTCTTTATAAGCAGCAGCAAGATTTCAGTTTGTCCTGGGGCTACCAAAAGAAATGAAAATAAACTTACATCACGTGTTTAAAATCAAGAAGTAGAAATAGTGTTAAGTCAGAAAATATTAATACCAATTTGCCATGTGAAGCATCATTCAGGAAAATAAAAGCACACAATTATCAAAATACTCTAAATTCAGATTTTCTATCATACTCTGAACACATTCCATTATGGCTGGCTTTATGTCTTCTAGAGTACCATTCTTTGGAAAATAATAACAACAAACTCTCTCACAGACTGACTGCTAATGCACAAAACTAATCTCTATTCCAGTGTCCCAGCTCTTGCAGCACTCTAGCTTAAGTAAATGGACTAGCATGCTGTGTTTTTGAGCAAAATATATTACGATCAGATGCTTACCATATGCCAAGCATAGGTACCTCATTATTGATAAGATTAAAAATGTATTTTGAGCATGGAAAAATCTGTTTTTGAACTCTGAATATTACATACAATCATTAGTTTTAAAAATAAGAAAATGAAGAGTGGTTTTAAGCCACCCTCTCACCATTACTGACACCAATTATCAGCAGAGACTCTCTTCAAGCAAAACTTTGCATTACTTTAAAAAATCCAGTGATTTGTTATATAATTGATCAGCTATATTTTTATCCAGTTTTGCAAATCATGAAAGAATATTATGGCAATGCTGTTTTTCTTGGATGTGCCTTCTTTACAATGTTAGGCCTATGATCTTTGAGGTTTTAGAATCAAACAGAGTATCTCACAGACTTAAATATAGTCAAGGTCTTTAGATCAACATTACACACTTTATTATGTTATTCATATTCATATTACTCAATTAAAAGTCTTTATTAGGACATAAAAGGAAATTTAAAAATCAGTTCTTCAGTGAGAAAATCCTCTAAGAGTGGAATTGTCAAATAACTACATAATTTAGGAACACTGTTTCTGTTGACAAATAATAGAAAAACTGCACAGGAAGATCCAGCATTGTTAAACTACAACAACTTCTGTTTGTTGTATGAATTGGATGATTCTGTCCTACTAAAATGGAACAGTATGTGATTAAAAGCCTCAAACAGACAATAACTGGTAGTTTACATCCTTCATACTTTCATATTTCACTTTTGTGCATCACATTTAGTGTTAATGCAGTGCAAATTCACTGCATGAAAAAAATAAGCAAAATTAACACACTATATACTACCTAGTTTGAGGTAGTATAGGTATACTACCTCAAGTCACATATGTGCATACTGTATGAGGAAATATTTTTTTTACCTCTAACAATTACAAAACTCAAAACAGCTGCATTTAGTCACTTTCTGCTACTGTCTTAGAAACATTTTGGAGAAGGTATATCCTTATAGAAATTAAATCTAATAAAGATAGTTGTAATCTCACAAATAGATGATTGCTACCTATGGCAACTAAGATTGTGCAATAAGCCCGAGTGAACATGATTATAAAAAGATTTTTTCCCTTGTCTTGATGAGTAAAATTATTCTAACATAAATATGGGAATCAGAATCTTCTTTTATTTTTCTGCTAATCAGGGATAGAATCAATATATTGATCTGAGTGGAAAAATGACATAAATTACTCCAAAACCCCAATTTGTCTCGTGTAAAACAAAACACACACAGTTAGGACTATGGCTTTTTTTATATACTTTCAACTTTCTCATCTCTGAAAACTTCAGCTGTATCATAAAGTAATAATGATAATGATAAATAATGGTCCACTGAAGTGCTAGAAGGTTCTCCTATTGCAATTATACCAAAAATAAGGAAAATTAAATATTATAATTCATCTGAAAAAGCAATATTCATTATGTAAAAATAAATGCTGGAAATAAAAACTTTAAAAATTATTGTCCTATTGGAAAATAAACAGAATTTTAAAAATGTTCAGAAAAATATGGCACATTTCTTCTATGTGATAACATTCTAATTTGATTTTATTATACATCTCTTTTCAGGGTAGATAGTAATTGCTTATAGCTGCAAGGCTACAGAGATTTTATTGTTATACATTTTGTAACTCTTTTTTCAAAAACAAAGACTGAGATATAAAACTACTTCAAATGTGAAAAAAAACCTCCAGAAGTTATTTTGAAATATTCCATGCTGCCAGGACTCTGTTTCCATTGGAGAAAAGTAAAAAATAAAAATAAAAATATAAAATTAAAAAAAAAAGTCTAAGTGTCTCAGCAGTATCATAGGGTTCTAAAGAAGCTTTTTTTAACAAGGCACAAGTTTGTATGAAGAGAGTAAGGTGAACCATGCTATGTACACTACACTAATATTCCATGTGACTAAAGAATAATTTAATTCATTTACTAATCCAATCAGAGTAGGATAATGAAAATAAGAATAAATCTTAAAAACACCTTTCCTCTGTCTCCCCCTTCTTCCTGGGCTCCGCCTCACTTCTAATTTCTCTCCCTTTCCCCCAGGTGTCACAGGGGAATGAGAAATGGGGATTGTGGTCAGTTCACTCCAAGTTTTCTGTGCCACTCCTTCCTCCCCACACTCCTCCCCTGCTCCAGCATAGCATCCCACCCATGGGAGACAGTCCTTTATCAGCTGCACCAGTGTGGGTCCCTTCCACAGGCCTCAGTCTCTCTGGAACACTTTGCCCCAGCATGGACACTCCAGGAGGTCACAAGTCCTGCCAGCAAACCTGCTTTCATGTGAGCTTCCCTCTTCATGGGGCCACAGACTTCCAAGACCTACTTCAGCATGGATTTCTCATGAAGTCACAGCCTCCTGTTGGGCCATACACTTGCTGGCAGGGGGTGCTCCATGGACTGCAGATGGATGTCTCCTCCAGCAAACTTCCCCATAAGTCCCATGAGTTAGTGTATTGCACTCCACCAGCTCAGACCAAAATTAACACACAACAGCAGTAAAATAAGTACTAGAAACAGGATGTAAAGTTATTTCATAAGCTGTTTTACATGGAAAATTAAGGGCATTGTCTATTCTCTACTGCTTGTTTTCTTAACAGCAGCTGTAACTTTGAAATTTAGCAGATGTAATACAATTTATTTCAATGCTTTTTTCACCTTGAATTACCTTTGCACATTTTTTCGTGATGTTAAAAGCATTCATTGTGTCAAACTACCTTGAAATACTTTCATGTTTGTACTTTGTAAGATGATGATGTTTATAATTTGGAATAACATAAATTTGTTGCAAAAATACTGCCCAAAGCAGATGGAGTTGCACTATTTCTCTCTAAATCTGTTTTTTTTTTGTGTGTGTGTGTGTGTGTGTGTGTGTGTGTGTGTGTGTGTGTATTGCAGTTGTGTTATGCTGTAGGCCATAGAATTTTTGTGCCTCCTTTGACTATGACATGATTTATGATCCAGAGCTTTCAAGATTCTAAAAAGAACTTGTCTCACAAGTGATTTTAGTTTTAACAAAAACTGAGTGGGAACAAGGTTTGGGTCAATCGCTTCACAGACTATCAGAAGAATCTATAAAAACTGACACAGACAGCTCTGTACATGATAGTCTGCAAGGTAGTTATAACCTTAGTTTTAAGAGTTGACAAAAGATCAGAAGGATTTTCTTCTTTATTTTTTTTCACTTTGAGATAACTCAGTTTTTCTTTTCGTACCATACACAGCTACAGCTACCTGTTGTCCTGGGGTGAATTTATGATGTTGGTATCATAAAGGATGTCTAAAAAGGTGTAGAAAATTGTTCTTCAAAATACCAACTCAGAAGTCTGAAATACATTTGATGCCAATACTATGACATTTTATTAACCTTCAAAGTATGAAATTGTGAAACTTTATGTCCAAATGAATCCAAAACACTAATTGAAAATGAAAAACTTGTTTTAGCATGTGAAAAATATCCATGAATATGAAGAAAACATTTCTATTGCTATTGCATTTAGTAGTATCACTTTTTAAAATAAAAATGGTGGTTTTTAGCTTATACTTTTGTTTTGATTTATGTTGTTTGTTTGTTTTTATTTGCTTCATAACTTTCCATGGAAGGAAGAGAGGATGGGAAAAAGTCACTAAGATCAAATATTGAATCATAGGGAATTTATGCTGGAAGACTTATTGAGATCTGTGAGCATATGAAAATGCTGCATCTTAAAAGAAAGATCTGGTATAATCACAGTTAAAAATTATTGTCTGTCTATGTCTGACTGCTAAAAGGATCACATTTCCTAGTTTTCTCTGGTGTGTTGAGGTCTCTGCTCCTTGGTTTACTTAGCAGTAGGAGTTGGGATTCATCAGGACTTTGCCCACTTTTGACCTCAAACTTAAAAAACTGAGACATTCTTTTAAGAACTATTACAGCAGGAATCTGGAAATTTCCACTTAATACTGTTGAAAAAATGTGAAGCCCATTCATTTGCATTCGTATTTCTAAAGGAGTTTGGGGTAATTCTGCAATCCCTTTCAAACTTGCAATTATCTCAATTATCTATTAAAAATATATATTGTGTCAGTATCATTCTGGACAAATGTAATTCCTTTGATTATAAAGCATATCATCTACAATACATAGCAGAAGGTTCTTTACCTTTAGAATAGTTGCATGATACAACACATGAAAAGAAAAAAAATTGGTTGAGCAATTAAACCTTGCTTGTTCAAATGTAACGATGTGCTACAATTTGGCATTATAAAATCTTGAGTAATGTGATTTTTAATGGGAGAATGGCATTTCCCCTATCTGTGATGATCCTTAGTGCCAGTTATCTGCAACTTAAGGATACCACCTGTTCCATGACATTTTGGTATAACTTAGTTGTGATCTTACTCAAAAAACATTTAAAAGGAATAGGCCTGAAACACTGTTATAAGAGCAATTTTAAAAAAATCAATATTACGAAGGAATTTTAAATTCTCTACCTTAATCGCATTAAACCGAGTGTACTTAATCTTAAAAAGATTATGTAATTAGAAAATAGAGAAAAAAATCAAATTATAAAGTGGATATTCTGCAAAGAAAGAAGGAAGCATCTTTGTTATCTAGTTCAGCTCAGCAGCTTTCTTCTCACACAAGTAACTGCAGTACAAACAGCTCTCTTACTAGACCCATCTGTGCTGTTCTAAGTGTGCACAGCACCTTCAGAAGGGGTAAGCTGCATTTGCCAGCTTCTTAGGGAGTTCAGAGATATTACACCTACCTGTGGGAGCAATCCTTGGATGAAACTTTAGTTTAACTGATATGAGTCATGACATTCTGTTTGACTCAAGTAGGACAAGGACCTGCACGCATATAGGACTCTTTCATTTTATGTAGTTTGCCTCCTGAGTCTAGTGGTCTGACTTTTGTTTGGGTTTTTTTGGGGTGAGGGGAGGGCAGGGAAGAATAAGGAAATTGCATTTGCTTATAATAAAGTTTTTAAGTTTCCGAGTTTTTGCAAGGATATGATTAGGGTTCAGATGAAAATGCATAAGGAAAAGGAGTCTGAGTATAAATGTGCTCCTTAACTGGCTCTTTAGGTTCCAGCCTTGCAGTTTTCCAGGTCATCCTGCTGTGTTAAAACTGCTCTATTCTGCTATTATTACCAAAGCTTACTTTCATGGAATAAGTATGAGCTCCTTTTTCTTTTTGCACAGTGTGAAAAAAAAGTATGTGACATTCTCCTTTTACTTTTGCCCTTGTTGAGCAGGGATAGATTTAACTTTATTCCCTGTGGCTGGTACAGTGCCATGTTTTGGATTTTGGAGAATAATGTTGATAACTCCCTGGTGTTTCAGTTGTTGCTAACCAGTGGTCAAGGACTCAGCTTCTCAAGCAAGGAGGCTCTGCTAGCAAGGAGGCTTGGGACTACAAGAAGCTGGGATGAGACACAGCCAGGACATCTGACCCTAACTGACCAAAGGGTTATTCTATACCATATGACATCATGCTCAGTACATAAGCTAGTGGGAGAGCTGTCTAGGGGCTGCTGTTTGGGAACCATCTGGACGTCAGTCAGCAGGTCTTGAGAAATTACACTGTACAACACTGGTTGGTATACTATAAATTAACAATTGCAAATATTATTATTTATCCTTTATTTTCCATTCTATAAAATAAACAGCCTTTATTTCAACCAAAAAAATTTCTTTTGTTTTTCCAATTCTCTCCCTGGTGCCAGTGCTGAGGGCAGAATGAGAAAATGGCTGTGTGCTGTTTAGCTGCCTGATAAATAAAACTACACCATCCCTTTTTGCCATTCAGCATGGAACATGAACCCATGACCCTGAGATTAAACTCTTGTGCTCTACCAAGTGAGGTAGCCAGGCATTTTAAAATACAGTTTCATCAAAATTTGTTCCTTATTATTATGGGTGTTTTTTTACTTTAATACTGTTGATGGGACATAAAGCAATCATAGTAGTGACAGAACCAGACAAGTGCAGAGGTGATGGAACTGGCTTCAGCATAAAACAATTCACCACCACACACTATCTCTCTTTCCCTGAAGGACTACTATTACAGATGGAGACCACAGTCATTGACTAAATGAAGTCAACAGACATTTAAAAGAAATTTTATTTTTCCAATAGGCTAAGGGAAAAATTGTGGTGAATAATGGGATATATTGAAAAGTATGGGACCCAGGCATGATGTAAATTGTATAGCATAAGGGTTGGATGTAATACACAAAATGAGTGGTGTGCAGTGCAGTAGCTTACCTCCTGCCCAGACAGTTCCTAAGCACTAGACTCCAGACAGTTTTCTCCACAGTTCATATATTGAGCATGACATAACATAACATGGTATGGAATATTGGTTTGACTGGTTTGGGTCAGCTGTCCTAGGTGAGAGAGGTAGAACTTCCAACATATTTGCACTGAGAATAATTCCTGTTCAACCTGATGATATTGTGGATTTGTTTTTGTAAAAAGCTATTTAGTTATTTAGTTCTCTCCTCTACATTTAAGAGTAGATCTAACTCAGGGCCATGTTTTGCATAATATTTTTGCATAAATACTTGAACTAAAGTCTAAGCCATTTACTGAAACCTCACTGAGGATTCATCACCTAGGAATCTGTTGCTTGGAAAGTACAAACAAATAAAAAGTGCCATGCTGCCATAACAACATGTGGTGCTTAATTTTTAATATATGTGTAAAATTATATTTTTGTCATATCCAGTTCTTTGATACAAGAAAAAAATGCAACTTACTTGTATTTCTTATAGTAAATATACCTTTTCCTCCTATTTACATAAATTTTTGAGCCATAATATTTTTGTGGGTTTTTGTAGGAAAAAAAAAATATTGTATCAATGCTGCAACTTTAAAACATAAGAACTATTAAGCAGCAACTAATAATCAAACTGTGTTTAATAAACAGACAACTTTGTTTACCAGATTAAAACTTCTCAATACACAAGAGGTACACAACCTCTCAGAGAAACAAAAAGCAATATGCATTTTTTCTAGTTTTCCTTAATTCTTGACTTAGTGTATGAGTCTTCTGCTTAAATCCAAATACCTTTTCCAGTTTATGACAGAAAAAAGCAGATGGGACTATTTTGACCCATCTGCTTCTTTTGGGTGTCTGACTACAACAACAAAGAAAGAGAAGACTATAGCTTTGCCTTCAGGAGAGGCATCAGTGTGAAATCTAAAATAATGACAGCAGTCAGCTAGACTGTAACTGCTTCTTATGCAATTCTCCTCTTCTGACTGCAGTCTCCTAAGGTGAAGAGTTGTTCAGTATCAGGATGTTTCTTTGAAACAATCTTACCTGAAGATAAAAAGTTCAGTGTCTTTATCAGATCCTTCCAGCACTTGAGTAAGGTGTTTAAAGCCTAACAAAGGGCCAGGGAGAGGTTTTGGTCAATATAAAAATAAGCTGTACTGAGTAATTTCTATGCTTCCAAATCATTGAAGTAAAAGTCAGAAAGATGACATGATTTCTTTGTTTGTTTCTTTGCTTGTTTTGGTGAGGAGGGTTTAATTTTCAATGTCAGCACATCTTGCTCTTTTGTTTCTGCCTCATCCTTGCTAGTACACCACAGCTTCACATAGCTTTTCTGCTGGTCTTAATTTGTAGAAGGGCTGATGTTCAGGTGTCTTTTTAAAAAGTCAATTAACCATTAAAGATTACAGGATCCAATGGAACTACATGAGTTAAGTGCACATCCAGAAGAAAATGCATCAAAGGGAGCCATGCATGCAGAAAAATACAGAATATCCCATTCTTCCGCAGCTGCCTGCATGATAAGAGGTGGCAGACAGCAGAATAAGGTTGTGTCAACTGATAGTCAGATATCGTGGAGAGAAACTAGTCCCATAATCAGAGGTGGCTGAAACTCTGCTTCATCCTTTACCAATTTGTATTCAAATGTCAGAACAGAGGCAAACACACAAAATGTTTCACCATATGGCAGCAAATTTCCCAGTGTACTTGTAAATTATTTTTGAAAGCCCTCATCTGCTTCCATTGAACTCTATTATTGTACGTTTGGATTTTCATTTTACGGTTTCTGTTTTCTTTTCCCTTTGATTTTGTTGGCAATTTTTTGGTTTTTGTTTGTTTGGTTTGGTTTAATATTTTTTTGCTTGATTGTTTATTTGATGGTTAGTTTGGTTTGTGGTGTTTTTTGTTGTTTGTTTGTTTGTTTGTTGTTTGTTGTTTTTGTTTTTGTTTTTTGTTTTTGTTTTTCCCCTCTATGTTCCTTCTATATCTTTTGGAGAAGTCTGTCTTGTTAAAAATAAGTGAGGCTGAACAATGCAGATTTAAGTGCCCATGTTACCTAAGTGGTTCCATTTTGAAGCTGTCCTAAAATCCTTGAGAAAAATCTGATATAAAGTGCACTAGCCCTAAGCACTGTACATGAGAACCCGTTGGAAGCAATCGATCTCAAACAAGACATCAGTGCGTGGCTATCTTATTTAGAAATAAAGCCAGTCTTTTAGACCACATATGCTGAGCTGAATTCTTTGGTTTCCAGAAATCTTCATTTAAAATCTTTCTTAAGATAATTATTTCTCCTCGTTAAACTTTCCTATATCTCTAGAATATTTTGCATCACTTCCATCAGGATCATATCTTTCTCATTATGTAAATCAATTATGTCAGCCTTTCATCTTCTGTTCCTAACTTTGCTTTTCTAGCTTCCTATCAGGTTTTTTAATCATTTTCCCTGTGCCTATCTCCTAATTGACAGTCTCTCCTACACTATTATGTATTCTTTCCTCACAAACTATCTTCCTTATTTTTGGCAATATGGAATAAAAAGTCTCAGTCACTTCACTGATTAGATGTAAAATAACAGTATGTCCTTGCACTGCAGTTCCACTGGTACATTAAAACCCAGTGATGAATAATGTCTTTTCTGGCCTATCTCCAATTCATAAAGATTACTGGGCATGAACAGAAATGGCTGAATAGAGAGAAGATGGCAGAGACAGGCCTAAATGAAACATTTAATAAACTGACACTAATATTCTCCCTGACAGTCCTCAACAAGGGAATAAAGCTTTAAGTTTGAATGCCTACTAGAATTAATGTAATTAATGCTCTAGTCACTGACACTTGTAAGAGTTCATTATGTGGCAAAAAGAGAATTTACAGTTACAAGATTGGAAAATGTCCTTCCTGAATGCTTGAAATTTAACCCTGATTTGTTTAAAAGGCCTTATAAGTGTTTTAGCTTACTTGGAAACACAAATGTTGTAATTTCCTGACTCAAGTTCACAATGAAATATAAGCATTTAACAAAAGAAATTTTACTGACTTGATGCAGTTTAATGTTGACACCAATTAAACTAATTCTTGAGGAACTTTGGATTGAGGGTATGTAGAACAAATTATTTAAAGAAATCCAAACAAACCTGAAAAAACATCACAAGGAGATAAAGTAAATGTATATTTATGGTTTTGTGCAAAAATCCCATATACCCATGTGTATATAATATACAATATAAGCAAGCAAATAAGATGAAGGTATAGCATATTTTTTTGTCTTAATGTATACATCCAAAATATTATTGTCTTTATTTTTCATGGGTTTAATGCCAATAGACATGCCTTCTAGCATTTCATTATATACATTTAAATAGATTTCTTGTGCCACCAGAGCATGAACAAACACTTAAATAGCTTTGAAAATAGGGTTTTTCCCCATGGCATTATTTTGCTGAGAACTTCAACAACATAATATCTGAGAAGCGAGTTCAAATTTTTTTGCCTAGTTGTATACTTCCTCTAAATTGACAGTAAATTCATCCCATTCCCTGCCTGTATAGGACGACACACTAAACAATACCCCAAGATTTTTAAAACATGTAATGTGGAAGAAATTTGAACTATAAAGGCTTTTATGTGGCATTTAAGGGTTTGGTTTGTTTTTTTTTAGTGTCCATGGACAATGCAGGGCAAAATGAATTTATTATTTTTTAGGCGTTCAGTTAGGACAACTATATAGACTTGATATGATCACTGAATATAAAGGACAGAAATTGTAATATGCTTTACTAGGCCATGCAAAAAAATTCTTAATTGCTGTGAAAGTGAATTGATTACTCGAGCTATTCTGCAGAATGCTGAGACTCTTGGTTACTGGGCTTTTCTCTGGTGGAAGTAGATTCCTAAAATCTTCAAAGTAGATGAACACAGAATGGACATACTTCCTTAATTTCTTCTTCTCCTCCACCATCACAGATATTCTCTACTGGATAAGCAATCTGTGTTGATAAAATACACTGCAGAAGAACTGTTCGTGCGCATTTAAATTTGATGTGTGTGCAAGGACGAGGGTTTGGGTAGATCCACAAGCTCTAAATCAATGCCACCAAATAGCATCTGTGTGGTGCACTCCTTTAATTATTTCTTTTTTGATTAGGCAGCTGTTCAATATTCCATCTAAGGAACGTTGACTCAACATTATATCTATCCTAAGATAGTTTCATTCCCCAAACAGCTTGTTAGATTATTCTGCCACTAAATTAAATTCTGCAGTTTACCACAAGCAAAGGACAAGAAAATGGAATTTAAATATGCAGCACAACTCTGTTTTAAATATATAGTTCAAAATACTTGAAACTGTCAGCAAATTTTTGTCTTTAGGAATCAATTCAGAAACTGTATAACAGCAAGATAAAGGATAACAGGAGATTTCTCTTCTAAATTTTCAAGGTGGGATGCACTCCAGCTAATTTAAAAGCTGAATTTCTGTCTGTGTACTTATTTTTGTGAAGGAAAATAAAAGCTATAACAAGAAACTGCATACTATTAGTTGTACTCCTGATGAAAGAAGAACAAAAAGAGAAATCAATCTCCCTATGCCTAATCTTAGCTCTTAGCTCAAGTTTGACTGTTTTGAGCAGCTGCAACCAGCCTTCTCCAAACAATACTCGGGCACAGTCCTAGAATTAAACTATTTTCAGAATATCATGGTGTAAAGCCAACATACAAGTAAATTGCCCTAAAATTCTAAATTGCTTCAGATGTCCAAGCTGGGAAAAATACCCACCACACCACCACAAAAAAAGTCATAACTAGGAGCAAAAGAACACCACGTGACCAAAGAGGATGATGTCAAAAGACACAGTAATGACAAAGACAACTTCCTTCAGGGGAAGATTGGCAAAAACAACAATAGTTTGTTTGTCTTGGCTTATTGGAAAGTAATTAATGGTTCTGGTTAACTTATTACTGTAATAGGTAAATCTTGTTTAGTGTATAGGGGACAGCAGATATCTTTCAAGGGCTACACTTGACTTTGAGACCATTGCCCTCTGTCAGCTTGTCTTTATTGGCTATAGACAGAATAAAGTACTTGCGGCAGGTACCTAATCTTTTTTGACATAAGAAGGATGACTAAAGTTAGGGGCACTGACTCACTTAGGTTGTTTTTGCTTTAATTTTCCTTTAGAACTATTATGAAAATCACCTGAAATTATGAATATTAATGCATCTTGCAGCTCTTACTGTTGAAGCCAATTGACTTTTCTCTATCTAAAATTTTCTGTATGCTCCACAGTTTTCTGTAAAGAAGAGTAAATGACAAAATTAGATGTTATTCCCAGTAGAACTAATAAGATTGCTCTCAGAATCTCTTCCACATTAGTCACCTAAGCCTGTTAGTAAATATCTTCCAGAAACATCTTCTGGAAGTGGAGCACTTTAAAAACATGCAGTGATCTTAAATAGATTATCACTGAACAACTTATTTTTTAAATTCTTTTGCTTGCAATAAAAAGTACTCAGAAAAAAATGGTGGTCTAGAAACAAAAGCACAACAAATTTTCAGTATTTTGTCCTTTTTCTCTTGAAAACTTCTCATAAAACTTCCCACATTCCTCCCTAGAGTCACTATCTCTCTTTATTTTAATATATTTTATGGCATACTTCTTCTGATATGTGACTTCACAGTGTAGATTTTTCCAGCATAGTGACAAGCAAGGTGACTAGTCAGCAGTGCCTGGATCAGCCACTAGGACTATGATTAATGCATCGTTGCACTCTGTTCAGTGCTGTTTATACCCACCAAGATCTAGGACCAGTGGATAAGGATTGCCAAGTCAATCACACTGGCTACTTTCACTGTAATCCCATCAGTAGGGTGGCATGCCCTATAGAGTCACTGCCGCTTCTCCAAGTCCTTACCAGAGTCTGGCTATTCCTGCATCATCAGCAAATATCTGTTACGTCTTCATTAGAAAAATGAAAATACTTAGGCATCAGACAAAATAATGTTATGGTCTAATGTAACCACTTTAGAGCTTAGATTTCAGGCTGTGTAGTTTATTCATTTCTTTATGTTTTCTACAAGACTTTAGGTCTCCATTCATTTGGAAACACCAATATCTAATGTGCCATATCTAATCTATTAATTCATTTTATGTTTCTAGATATACATATTCATATTTTTCCTTTAAAGAAAAAGTGTACTCTTTTGGGACATCAAATCAGAGTTTCTGGACTCATCTCTATTCTATGGAAACTGATTAGCATGCAGAAGAAGAAGGAAGGGAGAAAAGATGCTTAGCTCTACTTGAATACAGATGATGAACTTGTGTTGCCATTAAAAGCTAAATTATTATACAGCAGATTTCAAACAAACAAACAAGCAAAAAAAAAAAAAAAAAAAAACCCAAAAGCCCTAAAAATGAAAGTTGGAAGTTTTAGGGGCATAAATCCCCTTTCCAGTTTGCTAAAAGACAGATTACCAATCTTAACTCATGCCGAGTGTCAATTTAGTTTGCAATTCAGGATGCTTACACCTCATACACTACTGTAAGAAAGTACCTGAAATAAAGTGACTGTGTAAGACATGGATCCACAGTAGGAGGCAGATGTAGCTAATGCACAACCGTTCCCCAAACACAATGGCAGTGTTAAGTACAACTGAAAGGTGATAGTCATATTAGTCAAATATTCTTGCCCGTTGGACTGGAAGATAAAACAAGTTCTGAAACAGCTTGTGCTTTTATAGCAACTTCTAGCAAAGGGTACAAGTTTAGACAGACAGTACAGTGTTCACCATTTTGCTTAAGAATTCTGCATTTTTCAGATCCATTTCTGTAGTAATTTCTGTAACAACAAAACAGAGGTTGTTGTTATTTAAGTCAATTAAATAGTATCATTTTTTTGTCTATGAGTTTGGATTGGATATAGATTGCAGGGTCTCTATATTCCATCCCCGATGGATTTTGCACTAAGTTAGGACATCTGAACAAAACAGAGTTTGCTTTTATTTTGCAGGACAGTACTGACCCAATCGAAACTTTTGCAGCATACAAAGAGTCACAAATGTGGACAGTTGCAGGATGGAGCTGAGCATAATCACAAGATTCGAACAATTGATGCAAATGGTTACAAATTTGCTCTTCATCCTGTTCAGGTATTTCATAAGCTTCATACAGTGCTACCTACCCTCAACTAAAAGATTTGTACTCTTACATATGGGGAAGTAGAGAGCATGAGAGGTACATATCACTTCTTTACAGGCCAGTGCTGAATATGCTCTATAGAAGCCATGGGACCGTCTCCCTCACCACCTCTGCTACTTTTGAGGATGGGCTCTAAAGCTGGGCTTTCAAATTAGTCATTAAATTTTGGAAGGGCAGCATCCTCATTGGGATGGGAATTCCCTCATTGGGAAACATCCTCATAGTGTTCAACAGCCTCATGCTTTGCAGAGGGTTTCAGTAAGAGGGAAGTCTCTACCTAATGGGAGAAACTAGCACTGGTTTACCAGGTTTAGAAAAGCTCTTAGTGTTTAAAGATCCTTGCATTCCCCAAAAACTTTTAACAATGTGATACTTTCAACAATGTAAAATTAGCCAGCTTTCCTAATTATCAGTTCTTGTTGTAGCAATTGCTTTTGCTTGGCAGGGCCTGCTGACCAGTTCACAGGTTTTGGATCTTCTTTGCACGGGGAAGGATTTTCTTTGTACCAGGCACTTCTTGGCGGGCATCTCAGGATGTGTCCTTGGGTATCTTGTTTGTGCTTCCAATTTCCCTGATTCTTCTTCTTTGTTCTCCTGAAGTAATCCACCAATGTGTTGATATGTGTTCTACAGCATTGTAAAGTAGGGGATACCAAACCAAACTTCAACTTTTATTTATTTTTTTATCATAATTTAACATTTATTTATGTATTCCATTAGCTTTTATTTTTTTAAAAAATGTTTTATTTATTCTATTCCAATACATTTACTGATGCATAGGTATATGGATACTTCTCTGGAAAGTTGGAGGTAAGATATCTCTCATTTGTCTTGGTAGAATGTGCCCCAGTATTACTAGAGTGGTTGGATATCTTGAATATATGAATCAAGAGAGTGACTATGCTTTTATCCACGAGAGGATTTAGAATAATTCATTGTGAGATTGAGGCTGATGAAAGTTGAGAGCAAGTCCAAGCACTAGTCTTGCAAATTTAAATGAAGAAATAAAATGAAGTTTTGTCCCTTTTTCTTAATTTTTAGGAAGTCCTAAATATGAATGTCTAGTGAATGGTGAGAGGCTCTGGAGAACTTCATATTCTATTTTGAATCAAATGTTTATGACATGACCATCCATATCTTCCAAGTTTACAACAACTTATATAATTCTGTATTTAGATAGGGTCCATGGTCCAAAGTTCATGGTCCAAAGTATTTAATTCTTCTCATTAAAGATTTTACCAGCACAAAAGATTTATCTGTCTAAACAGACATAGACAGTTATTCACACGTCTAAATGCTGCTTATAGTACTTGAAATGGGAGCACAGGTGCGCAGGAAAAGACCTCCATCCAACCAGAAGTTTAAAATGGACAAGCCTGCATCTTCTCCTGTCCTTGTAGATCACATAAAATATGGGTTAGCACTGCTCTTTCCTGACTTTGGTATGAAAACTAGTAAGAAATTAATATCAACTTGCAATTTTGACATAATTGCTTTTTAGAAACTGGCTGTATTCCTTGAACATTTTTTTATAAGGGTATTTCTCATCTGTGCATCTGAATGCTTTTGACATCATGACCAGTTTGCTCTGAAAGGAAAAAAATGTATAATTTAGTGACATATGGTTGATAACTGCACAAACAACACAGCAGAAGACACCCAGGCTAACCTTACATGCAATCTAAAAAAATATTTTCTAAAAGCCATACACTATCAAGATGTTGAAACTAGTAGATAAGAAAAATGTATTAAATTCTACCTGAATAGGACCTACAATAATAATAGTGTGAAGTATATCTCAATAGCCACTACAACTTCTCTGTAGTGAGCAGAGTCTCTTAATATTGTTTGAAAAGTTCAGTTCACAGTGCAAGTTATCACTACCTAAAGCAGATTACATTTGCTCAAACTCAGTGACTTCAGAAAAGTCTTTGACACTGTCTCCTATAACTCACTTCTGTAAAAACTCTCAGCCCACAGACAGGTGCACTCTTCATTGGGTTAAGAACTGGTTAGATGGCTGGGCCCACCCAGTGGTGGTGAATGGTGCACATCCAGTTGGAGACCAGTCACAAGTGGTGTCCCCCAGGGATCAGTGTTGGGCCTAGTCCTGTTAGTATCTTCTTTGATGATATGGGTGAATCTGCCACTAGCAAACTCACAGACTACAAGTGGGGTCAAAGTATTGATCTGCTGGAGGGTAGGAAGGCCCTGCAGAGGAACAGCTGAATGGATGGGCTGAGAACAATGGCATCAGGTTCAACAATGCCAAGTGTTGGGTCCTGCATTCTAGTCACAAGAGTCCCTGGAAGTGCCACAGGCTGAAGGATGACTGGCTGGATATTTTCCCAGAAGAAAAGGACCTGGATGTGTGGATGGACCTGAATATGATCAAGAGGCCATTGACCATCATCAGGAAGTGTGCCCAGGTGGCCAAGAAGGCCAATGACCTCCTGGCCTCTCTCAGCAATAGTGTGGCCAGCAGCATCAGGGAAGTAGTCATCCCGCTGTACTTAGCACTGGTGAGGGCACATTGAATGTTAGTCCAGTTCTGAATCCCTCAATTTAGGATGGACATCCAGGTGCTAGAGCAGGACCAGAAAAGGGCAATAGAGCTGGTGAAGGGTCTGGAGCACACAGTTTATGAGAAAACTGAGGGAGCTGGGGGAGAGAAGAGGAGAGAAAGGAAGAAAGGAGAGGGGAGAAGGTTAAAGGGAAGANGAAGAGAAGAGAAGAGAAGAGAAGAGAAGAGAAGAGAAGAGAAGAGAAGAGAAGAGAAGAGAAGAGAAGAGAAGAGAAGAGAAGGTAGGGGTGACCTTATCACTCTCTACAACTACCTGAAAAGTAGTGCCATGGTCTGGTTGATATGGTGGTGTTTGGTCCTCAGTTAGACTTGATTATTTCAAAGATATTTTCCAGCCTGATTAATTCTGTGATTTTGTAACTTATAGGTAGACCGACCTTATCTGACATGATTGCTTTAGGCAGCCAGTTCAAATTTAGATATGTAAAAAGAAGTGAAATTATTCTCACCCTCACTGAAGAGTTTTGTGAGTATGTAGCATCAAAATCAGAATCTTCCCAATCTAATAAAATAAATGTAATATCTGGATGTTAATCTGTGCTCTGTTATTTGGTATCTGATGGTGAATTCTTTCAGTAATAAAGTGAAAGTTATGGAAAACAGATATAATGGAAAGAAGCAACTAATTTAAGTTAAAAACTGTCACACAAATTAATCCTGTTGCAACAGGTTGGAATCAACCTTAAAAACATTCTCTTCTAACAAACACTGCTTTGGACAGTTGAGATCCCTTCCCATTTTAAGACTTTTGGCACTTTTATATCGTTGTTTAAACTATATTTCACTAAACACATATATGTGCTATCAGACAAGATTGCTTTAATTCATAATAACAGCTAAAGCTCCTGAAGTCACAAATATGCATTTCTTGTTTATTTGTCGTACTATTTGTCTTTGAGTTCTTGTTTGTTGGCAGAACTCCTCAGGTCCTGCAGCAGAGAGACCAACTCATTTCATCAGACAGAGTGCATGGTGATGGATGTGGTAAATTGACTATTGTATTTTAACCACATTTTAAAGTCTGCCTGATGTGTTTCACACAGTCAGGGAAATCAAGATGATGATAACAAATACGGAGCTGACATAATTTGTCACTGTAAGATTGAGCTCAATACACTTTCAAGTAACATCTTAATTTTTTTTCCCTCCAGCACTTGCAGTAGATTGTCTTTCTTGATAAAAGCATTCCATACCACAGTCCCTAATACAATGATTTAAGAAGCTCTATACCCAGCATAGACAAGGATTTACCTAATGAGAAAAAGTGTATTTTGGCCTGTTTTCTTCAACTCCTGGCCAGGCCTGAGATGACAAGATATGTCAGCTAAGATAATCACCAAATAAGAATAAGTAACACTCTTCATCTCCCTCAGTGACAGCTGTCAAGAGATTCTCCAAGAACCAGAAAATCATTGAAATGAAAAGAAAATGTATTCAAGGTCTGCTTAAAAGATCTTATATTTGAAATTACTCTCTGCATTTTAATTACAAGGTAGCAAAAACCTGCCATTTTTATCACAAATACATTAAAAAAATAAATAGTGAAAATCAAAACTACAACTCAAATTACACCAAATAAAATAAATAAAGCAAAAAAAAAATCTCTAGCTACTATGGCCACAAAAAATCATTTATTCTCCTGGAATCATGCTATCTGTCTACGCAATTTATAATTCTGGCATGAAATTCACCTGTCATCACCTGCCAGGTCTCCAGTAAATCTTTAGACAAAATGCAGTAAACCATTTTGGAACCAATATAATCAGACAAAAAGATGTAAGGTGCATTTAACTCAAAAGAATATTCTTGTTAATTGGCTGTTGGGTTTTTTTGCAGAGCTATTGAAGTGCAATACAATATTTGAAACATTGATTTTCTATCTGTCTCTGTGAAAATTGTAAACATTTTATTTAGTTGTGTATAATTTAGTGCATGTTAAGTATGTTTAATACTATTAAGTATGAAAAGTGAGTTGTTGGAAAGCAGGAAGGATAGATGATATAAGCTTACAAACCTTGCCTAAAAGGATAAAATTACTGAAGAGTTAGGAATATTGATTCTTAGGTGCATACAGAGCCTAAAGTTATTTCCTGGTGAGAAAGACAAGGAGAATAAAGTTAACAAAAGAGGAGCAGTTTGTTCAATTCATCCACTGCAAAAACTACACGTCCAAATGTGGGAGTCCAGGACATTCCTTTGGATGCCCTGGACAGTCAGAAACCTGTACAGGGGGGTCTGGGATCTGTACAGGGGGTTTGGAAACCCTGGCACAGTGCCCAGGAAGGCACTGGCTTTGAATTTAGTCCATGGGAAAAACTTCCAACACTGAGAGAGGAATTACAAGCCACAAAAGTGTGATAGAGAATAGCGTAGTTTTCACATTTGGGTTTTTAGAATAGGGGTGAATGGGGACAAGATGGAGGATTCTGGGCAGTGCCCTGGGGTCTTCTTCTTCGTCTCCATCTTCTGCTGTGACAGTGGCACAAAGTAGCTTTTAGAGATTGGGTCAGAGTAGAAATGACCTGTTTAGTATAGAATGTAGATATTGGTGTGAAACTGTAAATAATAGACACGTAATAATCTGTATAAAAGATGACAAGCCTCCATCAGAGGAGTCATCTTCGTCTGGTGCTTGAGCTGGAGGGACCTTGGCAGGGCACAGGGTGAAAAGATAAGAAATAATAAACAACAAGAAAACCCTTGAAAACAAAACATCTGAAGACTCCGATTTGTTTCTGCACCTGGTTTGGGGCTTTTCAGGGGGCAAAGGACTCTAAACCACCCAAATATCAGGAAACCAGCCAAACCCGAAATACAAAGGTCCTAGTCTTCAAGACCAGGCTAGTTTTCTAACACCATTAGTGGTGTCACAGTTTTCTGAAAGACTTAGCTATTGAATGTGAAAAACAATTTCAAAGCTAGGGTGTATATACATTGTGAAAATACTTTACAAACTGAAAGTAATAAAGAGAGTGCATGTGAAGGATAAAAAGAGCATTTAATCACTAGGTATGTGTTAATGCTGATTATTGTCAAAGTTGATATTTGGAGCAAAATTAATTTGCAAATTATTGCAAATATTTTGGAGCTATGTGGAGTCTTCAGAACACATCTTTTGGGTTTTGCTAGCTGAAGGTTTAGGTATTTTGGTATCTTTTTAAAAGTTATTTAACCAGCACTTTTCTTTAGTAATTAATTACTTATATGTTTACAGACAACAACATAAAAGTTACAATCGCCAACATCAAATTTATCATGCTATTCACCTAATCAGAATATGTTCTAGAGGACTTTATAATATCACATTCTTGTAGAGCCATATAGATGCAGCTGAGTTAAATTTGCAAATAGTTATGTGGCGAATTACAACTAACTTGGAATAACAGTCTGTCCCTACTGAATTATATACTTGCCAGTATTGCTTTGGGTAGAATGCAATTATGTAAATATAATATTTCTGGTCTTCAGCTCCAGAAGTGTGATGGTTTCCTGTTAGACCTGTTTTATCTGCATATGAAGATGTCTAGAATGAGACTTAGAGAGCGCTAGTTGCAAATGTTTTGGGTGATTAGCATTTTAGGTGTATACTAAATA
>VWYO01016350.1:127631-212317 GCA_013400275.1 Rhadina sibilatrix | reverse complement strand
TATTTACATAATTTGCATAATGTATTGCAAATAATTTGCATAATGTGCGGCACAGCGTGACGCTTCACCTCATTATACAGCATCATTAACATATCTGCGCTGCTTATTTTAAAATAGCATAATATGTGACAACTAATTTGCATAATGGGTACTTTATTTGCATAATGTGAAGTGCATCTGTTGAAATTTCATCGCACGTGACGCATAAATTGCATAATATATGTCCACGATTTACATAATATGCATTGCATGTTATACAATTTCCATAATGCTTGATGCATAATTTAAATATGTGGCACGTAGTTTGCATAATACGCGCTGCATGTTTTGTATTTACATAATTTGCATAATGTGCTGCATGGCTCGTTATTTTCATACTAAGCGGGGTGGCGCGCAATTTTCATAATACGATGCGATTTGCATATGTGCACTGCATGTTTTGAATTAGTGCATAATATACAGCATGTAATTTGCATAATATGCAGCATGGCTTGTGATTTCTATAATGCGACGTGATTTGCACATGTGCACTGCATATTTTAAAATTGCATAATATGCAGAATGCAATTTGCATAACACGATGTAAGTAGCATATGTGCTGTGCATTATATGTTGGAATTGCATAATTTAAAATGGCATAATTTGCAGCACATAATTTACATAACATGCAGCACATAATTTGCACAATAAAACGTAATTTGCATATGTGCACTGCATTTTCGAAGTGTATAATACAGAGCACGCAGTTTGCACAATACCACGTGATTTGCATAATGTGCAGTGCATATTTTGAAATTGCATTATATGATGCATGTAATTTGCATAATACGACGTGATTTGCATATGTGCAGTGCATATGTAGAAAATGCATAATGTGTTGCACTTAATTTGCATAGTATGCAGCCTGTAATTTGCCTATTACCACATAATTTATGTATGTGCAGTGCATATTTTTAATTGCATAATACGTGGCAAGTAATTTGCATAACACAACGTGCTTTACGTATGTCCAGTGCATATTTTAAAATTGCATAATAAAAAAAAATTGCATAAGACCCAGCAGGGGCCATAATTTGCATAATGGAACGTGATTTGCATAATGTGCAGCGCATATGTTGAAATTTCATCATATGTGACACATAATTTGCACAATATCAGCCCACGATTTACATAATATGCATTGCAGATTTTTTCAATTTGCATCATGCGTGACACGTAATTTAAATATGCAGCACGTAGTTTGCATAATGCACGGTGCATGTTTTGCATTTACATAATTTGCATAATGCGCTGCGCGGCTCCTTAGTTGCACAATAAGCGGGGCGGCGCGTAAGTTGTGAAATGCGACGTCATTTGCATAATGCGCAGTGCATGTTTTGAAATAGCATAATGCGCGTCTCGTAATTTGCATAATGCACGCCCCTCCGCGTAATTTGCATATTCCACCCCGCGCACTCACCTATTGCACGCTGCTCGTTTACATGATTACACACTTCGCGGTGCGTATTTACTTACTACGCGCTGTGTATTTACATAATTACACACTACGCGGCGCGGCGGGCACCTTCATTTTCCGCGGCAGCGCGTACATTGCGCGGCGCGGCTCTCCCGCTGTCTCAGTGGCCGCAGGGCATTTTTCCCTCCGTGGTGCTTCCCCTCTCCCCGGGCGGCGCCTTCCGGCAGCTCCGTGTGTTTCCCTGTTTGTTTCTCTGTGTGTCTCCGTGCGTTTCTCTGTTCTCCGTGCGCTCCCCGCCCTCTCCCCGCTCGGGTCCCGCTCCTCCCGCCGCTCCTTATCTCCGTGTGTTTTGCGCCGTCCCGCCGTCCTGTCTCCTTTGTGTATTCGCCGCTTGGATTNTACCAAGATTGTTTTCAGGTGGGAACTTGCAAATTGCTTCTTAATTGCACTTAGAAGAGGTGACAGGCTGGCTCTGAATTGAAGAGAGCCAGCCTGATTTTATATTTTTATTTATAAATATTAATTTATAATATTTATACCTGTCACAACAGCTAATGGGGACAGTGCTCAGTGATCTTTGAGTGGTCAGGCTGATGGAGTAGGTTCCTGAGGACTGGGAGCCAGCAAGGATTTATGATAACCCACTCTTCACCAACCCATCAGCCTTTTCCAATGTACTGTCTGGCTTGGTGGAGGAGAGCAGAGCAGTGGATGTTATTTACCTCAAACGTAGCAAGGCTCTTGACCCTGTCTCCCAAACCATCCTCATGGATGAGCTGGTGAAACGCAGACTGAGAGTGGGCTGAGAATTAGCTGAGGCACCAGCCTCAGGAGGTTGGGCTCAGCAGCTCCAGGTCCAGCTGGAAGCCAAGGGGGGTACCCCAGGGGTCAGTTCTGGGGCTGTGTTGGTGCAGAATTGAAAATGTGAAATTTGTCATGCCCCTTGATGGCATTTGACAACTCTGTGTCCCTACACAAGGGGACAGAAACAGAGGCCACGCCCAGGGCACAGCCAGACTTAGCTCAGGCTTTAGCAGCACAGATCATTTCAAGTAAAGGTTGCCAGGGCTCACAGGGGACCTGTGCTGCAGAAAGTCTCAAGCTGACTGTAAACAGAGAGAATAAGTGGATGCCAGGCAGCTGTGGGAGCTGGTGACAAAGACTAAAGGCTGTGGAGCTGACCCTTGACACTGGCAGCTGCAGTTGCCTGGCACAGAACCTCCCCTCTTGCTGCAAGAGAAAGGCTGGGAACAACTGCTGGTGCCAGCAGGGCTTTGGGGAGAAGCCAAGCCGAGCTGCATTTCCATCAGAATTTATTTACTCACAGATCAGACGAGATACCAACCAGGGAGCTCAGCGTGGCAGTGGGCACTGGAACTGAGGGGTTTGCACCTCTTCCTGCAGCAGAGGAGGCTGCTTGGGACCACGGCTGCTTGTGGGGGCAAGGACAGCATCACAGACCAGCTTGCTGTAGTGCTTGGAACCAAGGGGGTCGTTCGTTGTTCTCAGGACAGTTGAAGGTGCAATCTCAGCCTCCTTGCTTTTCCTCTTGATTGGAATGGCGGTGAAGTGAAGGTCCAGCCACCTTCCCTAGTATTTCTGGATAAAGAATGACAGCACTCTGACCTATTATTTCTTTGAATAATTCTGGGAAGTGTCTTAATTTAGGATGATATATGCTTTTTTTTATATTAAAAGAACGTCCCATATGACACAGTGTTCACACAGCAGTGTAGTCAATTGTTTGCCCAAATAAAAAGCTGTAAAAAGCACTCCCTGAGGTGGACAGTTTTGAGCAGGAATTGTATACATGCATTTTGGACTATGTGCAAAACACAGACACACAGACAAATCCTCCAGCCCCTCACCCCTTCTTTTTCCTATCAAATGCAAACCCCAGTGGCTGTTCAATGTTAATAAACATACAGAGAATATGGGGTTAAATAAACCTTTCTGCAGCTTGGTGCTTGGGAATATTGAGCATCCTAACTCTCCGTTAACTTCAGTGTGATTTGGGATTGAAATTCCTATGAATGATACAAAAAAGATAATTCAGTGGTAAGTTAAAACCAGCTATGCCTGTAACACCAGTTGTTTCTAACTGATATTGAAATGTATATCCTGTTTTTGTATCTATGTATATATACCATACGGACTATCAGAAATCTGCAGAGAGAGCAGCAAAATAATACTGACTTCCTTTATGTCTGTTCTATACAGAAATGTAACTGCAGAAAGCAAATCCACAATATGTTACACATCATCTCTGAAGGTGATCCAGTGGGCCTGTAGAACTTTCAAAAAATACTAAATACAACATAAAGCAAATATACATGATAAATCCAATACTAATGTATTTACACATTCCTTCATATTTTTGCAGTAGTTCATAGAAAGGAGAGTAACAGCTGATAAACGATAGCTTCTAAAATTCTTAAAATAAAACAAATATTAAGATAAAGTGAAATGAAGTCATGGGATGACACATTCAGCAGTGCACACTGAATTAATTAATTAACCCTGAAGCAGGAAGCCATTGCAGAAGGAAGTTAACACAACCCACACTGGAGGGCAGTGTTGGCTGCCAGAATTACTCTCCTTCTAACCCAGAAGGGTTTGTGCAGCCTGGGTTTTGGAAAGACTGGGTGTCCCATTAGGGGCTTCTGTGTTTTGGAAAGTTAACTCTACAGGCATCTGCCTCACATGCTTAGATATCATATATGAAAATTATTTTTTCCCTTTCAGGAGGAACTTCAGTGTGAGTATTGTCTTTATCCATGGCAGTATCTGAAAGATTTTTGTGAAATGTGGCACAAGCCACTGTCTTGTAGATTCAGTCATGGACTTTAACCTGTGTTTAACACAACTGATGTATAATCAGTTATACATGATTACTGATAATGTATATCAGTTGTATATACATATATATAATGTATATAATTGTTTCCAGGTGCAAATTAGTTGGAGGTGCATTTTGATACATGTGAGGAACCAGATAGATTGTAGTAACACAATCCCAGGTAGAAGGGAAAACCCTTATTTGTTCCAGCTGAAACAAGTCATCCTGCTAAACACCAAAACAAAAACAGCTGAAAAAAATTATTTATGAAAGGTTAATATTAATGAGAGAACATTATCAGCTCAGTGTTCTTGCTTCTCATGCTTCCTTCTGAAACCACATTGCAACATATAGAATGATCACACTTAACTGCCTTATGTTTTGTTGTATCATTGTGTGCCCAAGGCAAACATCTTTCAGCTTAGTAACAAAGTTTTTAACAATTCCAGCCTTCCATATAAGCTAGAAGGGTACAAACCAATATATAATATAAATAATTTATTAAAGTAAATATTGTGGTATATAAGCTCATGTTTAAAGGGGAATGCCAGCATTTAGAAGAGGAAATAAAAATTCAAGAACATATATGCCTTTATCAGAGAAAAATGTGCAGCTAAGAAGCAGAAGGGTTTATTTAGCAAACGTTATTGTTTATCAGTACATAAAGTACTGATTCTCATACTAAAAGAATAAACCAGAAACCAAAATGGGAGTAAACATCTTGTTCCGTGGCTTTATCAGCTGATGACTGATGGTTGATTTCCTCCTCCCTAGACATGTCACACACGATCTGTGCTGCTCAGCCTGCAAGTCAGAGGCAGGTGAAAATCTCTGCTGAACATGTTGTACTTGGATACTTGTCCAAAGCTCTCTCACCTACCTGTTCCAACAAACAGAAAGTGGCATTTCCAGGAAACGGGCCAGCCTAGCTTTTGCAGTGTTTTTATTACTTGTGTAAAGAGGTTGAGAAGGATATTCTCAGCAGCAATAACAATTTCTCCTTCAAGCATTTGGCATCACTGTGAGTGGCTATGACACAGGAATACACACATTTGGATACCAACCTGGCAGCCAGTACTACTTACACCTTCCCATAGCTGTGATGTTGATGGTTCATTTTCACCCTCGGTAGCATTTTGTGAAGGTGTCAGTGCCAGTATCAATTTCCCTCAGCACCAGGATTCTCTGTAAAGAGAATCAAGCAGAATCTGTCATAAATCAGGGTTTTTTAAATTTTTTTTTTTTAGAAATAATTTCTGAGATCGTGATCTTTCTACCCTTTTCCCAGTCAGACTATTTTGAGACCTATCAAATGAGCAGTGGAGAAATACAGTGAAGGCCTTCTAGGTAGCACCTCACATTCTGTTGATACACAGGATTTTTGGTAGCAGTTATCACCATAGGAGGCTTTTTAAATAGTTTTCTTTTTTTTTTTAATAACAGCTCAAGAGATTACCTTTCATGTTTCCATTCTCCTGTTGCTTTTGGTGGCCACTGTAGTGTAAGACCATAAAGATCTGTGTCCACTGGAAATGGATGGAGTGCACTGGCAGGTTGTTCACTGGTTTAGATGGAGATTCTCTCTTCCCCAAATTCAGAAGAGGTGCTCTCTGTCCTCCATACATAAAACTGCATTTCAGGTGGCTGCTCATGCTCATTTGGAAACCCTTTCTATCACCTTCACACAGACCTTGGTTCTAGCCTTGGACTGGATCTCTGATCTTAATTCTTCAAATGCTTCTGCCATTGGAAAGCCACTTTCAGTTGCAAATGAAGATGACTTTCCGTACCAAAAGAAACTTGTGGTCACAACAGGACCCCACGTGAATCTCCTTACCAAGTTCCCCCTTAGCCCAGCATGAGCTGTGCCCCCTTCCCTGAGGCAGAAGGGACAGGTTTTCTTGGTCTTGGCATAACCCCAACTCTGCTGACATCTTGCTTATCTCTTTCCCAAGGCCACTGACTCAGGTCTAACACACCCCTGAGCCTGGGACTGACTCAGGTCTAACACACCCCTGAGCCTGGGGACTGATCAGGAAATATAACCTTCTCTCACTAAATTAGTCCCAAAATACATCTGAATTCCTTTAAAACAGCTCAATTATCTATCAAGTGCCTTAACCTTGTCCTTGTTCCAGTCTTGGCTTTAAGTTTATCTGAGTAGATAATCATCCATCAGAAACAGGACTCACCCTTCCTAGTCTGCCACTGTCTCCTGTGTTCTTCCATGTGGGATCCAAAAGCCCTTTTCTCAACAGTGGACATTCTGGGCTTAGCTGCCTGTGTATCCTGCTGCTTTGTGCTGATGTGCCTTTGAAAATGACAAAATATAGTAAGGAATGTTAGAAGACTCTTATGAGGAATTCTTCTCCATTTCTATACACTAAAGCACTCACTTCAGATCCCAAGAGCAGCAGAAACTCATTCCAATGGAGTTAATTCAAACGGAGAACTAAGCTGAAAATGGTTTTAATCCATTTTACTCTGTTGTGTCCTAGTGCTGCATTTGGATAATTAGGTACAGCTTCCTGAAGGCAATCAGGTGCAGCCATTAATGGCAATCTGGGTGTCTGCTGATTTCCAGAACAGGTGTAAAAGAGTAAGAATAAGCTGAAGTTTCCAGTAGAGAGAGAGCTTTGTTTTTAGGTGAATTCTGGCTTTCTGGCTTGTGCATATAGAAGCTGTTTCCATATTGAAAAAGCTCTCCACTCCCTGTCCCCCCATTGTATGAAACAATCTGTAGTTTACTTTAATTAGTGTGTAATTGATTCCTGAAGATAATACCTTCTTTATGGTCACTGCCTGTGCTACAAGTCAGAAAAAGGCCTTTACACTAAGCTAGCCCTGCAAAAATCTTTTTGATCCTTTTCAAGTCTAGCTGTAAACAATGAAAGAATCAAATATTCTCAGACTTCAAATGGCCCAGGACAACCTTCCTTTCCTTCACTGTCTGGAGACAAGGCTTTCATTTTGTAGCCAAATCAGCATCAAAGCATCACAAACTTGGAAACAGCAAGTTATGGAGGATTATGTGGAACGACTGCAATGAACCCTTTTATTATTATTATTATTATTATGGGAGTCACTCCTTTGGCAGCTCCCAGTTCAGCATTTGTAATAGACAGAGACACTGGTAAGTGAAACATTATGGGATTCATTAAGTGTAATTTTATAGGTTGTAACTAAAACCATTGGCACTCAATAGAAATTTTCAATACAATGCCTTTTGTTGTACATTATATTGAAAATCATATGTATATCCAAGAGAGTTTGGTTATGGTTATGTTTCTGTTCACAATGATTAAGGGCAAAATAACATTTCTTTTACCACGTAGTTCAACAAATTAACTGCACAGAGAGACTGAATTCTAATCCAAGAACTATTTCCACGTAAGCAAGGAACAATTGCTAAGCACTGCTGAGCCAGCTAACAGAGAACAGAGAGTGTGTGCCAGAAAAGCAACAAATGAAACCCTGCCCCGTGCACTGCTGTACAAACCACTGGGAACATCACCACTCTGGGTGTTCCTAATGGGCGGCCAGAAATCTTTCCTCTTGCCTGGTGGTCAGGGGAAGATGCAGAGCACTGTTTTGTCAGTTTGTACAACTGAAAGAAAATGAAATTTTTGTCCTTTAGATAAATTGGAGAAGACATGTTTTGCAGAGGCAAGAAGAGGAGGAAGAAAATCAGCATGGGAGTATACAGAATCTTGGTTTAGGTGACTTCCTTTTGAAGAACAGGAACCCCTTAGGTTCAGTCAGGGCCTTGAAGTAATTTCTTATGCAAACCAACCTGAGCTCAAAGCCAATAGAAAATATTTCTTTTAAAAGGCCCTCTAGCTTTTTCAGTAAGATCATGACGTTTGCAGGGACAGGTGAGTTGATGTGAGAAGAAAACAGCTTGGTGTCACTGCTTGTCTCTCCCACTGCATTGTGGCCTAGAACCTGGAAAAAGCATCCTGGCATCTGCAGGGAGAACATTTCATTCCTCTCTAGAAATCTGTGATATTTTAGCAAAGCACAATGCAGAACTGAGGAGCCTCTATACTGTAGCCTGAGACCATTAGTGAGGATGATTTGGATTAAAACCTTCCTCTCCCTGTTAAGCCAAGCAGGATCTAACCAGAAGGGCAGCTGAGCCTTTGCCCCACCATACTGCTTCTTATCTGTAAGAGTTTGCATTTGTTGGACCTGAACTGAAATGGTTTGGCTGCTAAAGAGGTGGCAGATGACGATTTCTGTAGCTGCTAAGCTCTTAAAACAAATAATGATCATAGGCTCAGGTCCCATTGAAATGCTCAAGACTGCATCTCAAAAAAGGAAGAGGAAAGATTAGCACTACACAGCAGAGCATTTGCAGATGTACCATAAATAAACCCCTGATGGCCCCTGGAGGATGAAACAAAGTCAGCCTTCCTGGGAGACACACTGCATCCCCTCCTGACCATGAGCTGCTGCTGCTGGTAATCCACCTGCAGTGTACCCTGGGGAGCCCAGCTCTGTTTCACACACTTGGGCACAGATTAATCAAGAGATTCCCTAAAACTGAGGAAGTGGACACCTGGCAGTACAAGAAACTGTCCACGGCTGCTCCTAACCACAGGTGAGATAACAATGCCTCCTAATCCATGGGGCTGGGGGCGGGATTTACTCAAATGCCAACCCCTGAGGTGCAGACCTCAGAAAAACAAACAGACTCCAACAACTTCCCTTCCAAAGACTCTCTCCTGTTTTTTTTACAGTTCTGTATTTAGCCAGACTAATTTCTGTATCTCTTCACTGGACTTACTTGATTCCTCTTCCTTCTGTCTTTCTTCTTCAAGCCCCAGGCAAACAACTGCTCTAATGGAACATGGAAGCTGCTTGGAAAAATTAAACCTTATGCACCTTCCTTTCTGCTGTCCCTAATATGACATCAAATTACTAAGGGCAGAACTTGCTGTCTTTGCATACATTAAATTATTTGAAGAGACGTCTCAATGTACAGTTACAGAGGCATTGGATTATTAAAACTTAATAATCATCATCATCATGAGCTTTGGCTTCACTTCTGCAATTTGTGTCTTTCCATGGTGGCGTTACCATCTTCCCCTGGAGTCACTGGCTGTGACAGCTCAGCTGCAGGAGCAGCTGAGTCTGGGGTCAGGAGTTACCCCAGCCAAGGTAAGCTCCCTGTCCCAGCAGCTCTCACCTCACACCCCTGTGCAGACAAGGCTCTCCTCAGCTCAGCCTCTCCCAGCAGCTCCAGCCTTACCTGCAGTTTCCCTGGAGAGATGATTTCTTACTCTCAGCTTGCAGAGGCAGTAGGAAGAATTGGGATATGAAGCTGTTCCTGTAGATCTGCAGGGATTGGAGAGGAGATGTCAGTGTCTGCCCTTTTTCTTCCTTTCAGACAAGCAGAGAATTACCTTGCACAGACAGGCTTTCTGCCAAGGGATATCACCAAACCCCCATTTCCTGCCCAGCAGCTGAGAAGGAGCCATCCAGGGAGCCCTCAGGTACCAGGGCCAGACTGCAGCTGTGCAGCTCTGTCCAAAGGCTGCAGGCTCAGGCATTCAATGAAGAAAGGTGGCAAGAAATTGCACGTTTTGAGCAGCGATGGAAACTCAGGGAGGCTCTTTACTGGTCCAGACAGGAGAACTCCTGGAGCTGGGCCTCTGCAAGGAATTATATACAAGAATTTCACATGTAAATTATTAGTTAATGGGATGAGAAAAACAAACTGACACTGGAGTGTTGCAGCCAGCAGAACACCACAGCAGCCCAGCTCATCTCTACGATTCACAGATTCTTTACATTTCTTTCAAGGTACAGCTGGTTCCTGAAAGAATTAATGTAAGAAAAGGCTTCTGCCCATCGGATGGTGAATGAATGTGGCAGTAAATCATCTCAGTCAAAGGGACACAATCTAAAAAAAAATAAAAATAAAATAAAATCAACACATCATTGATAAGATACAAATCATCAATTCCAAGAACTTGTAATTTGATGAACAAATCAGGGAGATGATTTGTTCACCTCGATGATGAAAAATCATTACCAGATCGCTGCAGGTCTGTTGCTCTGACTACCTGTCAGCTGCACAATATTCTTTCAGATTTGATTGCTATGCTGCAACTCTATGTCCTAAAATGCTCTGTGAAAAGAGGGAATCCCTTACCAAATTCCTGTTTAGGAAAGTTTTCAATCACAACAGCAACAGTACATTTTGCTGCCTGCCTCATGCAAGACACAAGAGCTACTGCCCAGCCTCCTTCCACCTAACCCAGTTTCCCAAGCCTGAACTTCTACAGTCACTGTAGAAATAAAATCAGAGGTTTAATTTCATTTCACTTTTTTTTAGTTTTATTATAGAATTTTCTACTTCCTCACCTTTAAACATATATTTGTGTTTTAAAGGATATAAGCTCTTGTATCCCATTTTCCCATGCTTACTGCTGAATTTATTAGAATTAATTTGCCCTTGGAGGTCTTAAAAAAAAAAAAAGGTATTTAAAAAAATGTACATTTATTTCTTTACCAATGTTCCTGCAAGCAAGTTTGCCGTTTTCCAGTTGCCACCAGTAAGAGCACAGTTGTGGTGCATCTTCTGTCCCACTCACACAGTGCCAAGGAATCACTGGAGAGCAAACAGGGATGCACCAGGACCCTGTCTGAACTGTGCTGCATCAGCTACCAAACTGCAGGGTGGGATTTTCTGTTTTCCAGGGCAAATCTCGCCCTTACACAAAATAACAGCAGGGGGAAGTAATGCCTCTGCCTGGAGTGAGTCTTCTCCTCCACCAGCTACAGAAATACAATGAACTGTTTGCCTCTTGTTTAATAATCATCACAGAAAACCCACCGGCTGTCAAAAGGCAGGTTTACTGTGCTAAAATAAACGCTGTGCCCATGATTTGCAGATTTCTCTTCCCCTTTCACCTCAGCCAGACTGTTTAGTCTACCTGCACTCAGCTTAGTATTCCACTTAGCACTGAATATAGTCAAAGGCTCATTTCTCCCAGCTGTGTGGGATAAAAATCTTAGAAAAGATTTTGTGCATTGACTGCAAGATTTACACCCCTAATGCCCCCCCAAGTTCTGATCTGCCTGCACAGCATTCATGTCCTGGGCTGGAGCCCAGCTACCTTTTGCCCACAGCCTCCCTGGTCCAAAAGATTCCAATGACTCCCAAGGCACTATATTGTCTAAGTAATTCCTCCTTTACAGTTGTTAAGCTGACAGCATTTTCTGATTCTTTCAAATGAAAATTTAAACAAGGACTTGAATTTACCACAGCTATAGTTTCCAAGTGAAAAGGTACAGCAGGCATCTGGGAAAAAAAAATCCCACATGGAACAAGTGAAAAACAGATGCATTTTATTACTTGGAAACTGAAAAAAAAAAAAAAATCTGAACTATTTTTTCCATTTACCAGTATTTCTTTATATGCAACTGGCCCGCAGTAAAATCAAGATTTCACTAAACAATCTACAAGTTTTGCAAATGCCTCTGACAGTGTAAAGCACAGCCTTAATGCTGCAATATGGAGGGCTAGACCCAAAAAAAAAACCCCTTCACCTCAGCAATATTGAGCAGGAGAGGAGGAAAATCCAGCAGGAACTCTGGGAACCCCACACCTTGAGAAAATACATCACAAAGCAGCAGTGAGTGCACACTGCTGTTATAATGTGCACAAGGAACACAAAGGTAATGGAAACACATTCAGAAAGGTTGATGATAGCCCAGGAACAGTGTTGGTTTTCTGTCACAGGGGTTGCTGAAACTGCAATTAATGTAAGGAAAGCACAGGCTGCCAAGGGGCTATTTTAGTGTTTGGAGAGCAGCACAGGGCTGAGAAAGTGCAATCGACTTTAACTCAGCTGTTTTGCCAAAAATGACATTTGTCTTTGAAAAGGAGAAGCCAAGCCAAAGACAGAATGCAAGCTCATCTATAATCAATAGCAAATCTCAAAATAAATTAAACATGGTTGCAAAATTAAGTTTGGGCAATAAAGACTTGATAATTAAAGAAACAACAACCAAGTATTATTGGACAAATATTTTTGGCTGTGTTAGCCCAGGGGGGGCCACTGCCCTGGGCAGAAAGCCAAGCAGGGCAGGCAACACTTGCTACAGCCCCACATCCTGCCTGGCTCTTGGATGTCCTCCCTGCTGGCATGTTCAACCCCATTTCCATCCCACCCCCAAAATTAACCCTCCTTGCTTTGCCCCAGCCTGCACTGACCACAATGCACAGCACCAGCAACAGCAGCATTTCCAGTGGGTATTCAACCAGGTGTCAGTATCCTCTACAATTTACACAGTGCAGGAGGAAACCACATCCATCCTTGGCAAACATCCTGGGGGCAACGCTTGTTGCAGAGCAGACCCAAACCACACACACAAATCACATCCCAACAGTGCACAGAGATGCCAAAGCCACACTTCCAAGGAACAGCTACATTGCCTGACAGAAAACAGAAAGTGGGAAAAGCCTCCAGCAAGAAGTGCAAGGCCGAGGCAGAGATCCCCTTACACAACCACTGCTGCCACAGGGCATGAAATCCTGTGGGATTCCCTGAGGGAAATCCTCCTCACAGCCCTCCAGAAACCAATCCACAAACAGCCCTACAACACCTCTGTGGCAAACACAGAGCAGGACCCTTCAGTCACCACTTCTGTGCTTTGCCTCCTGGTTTTCTAATTCACCTTGCTGGACTGCCAGAATCCAAGCTGTGGGATGTTGCTGTCAGGGAGTGCTCAGAGCCAGGCTCTGCTGGCTTCAGCAGCTGGCCCAGAACAGCCTTCCCTGCACAGGACTGGGGAGGGCAGGAGGAACGTGTCCCAAGTGGTGACGCTCCTGCCACTCTGAGCATCTGCATTTGTACCACTTCTGCTCAGTAAGGAAAGGGCAAGGGGGGACAAACAGGGCAGCAAAGGGAACAAGAGACTTCTTGTACAGAAATTCATACCTAAACCTCATTCAGCAGGGAAACACTAAGGCCATTCAGAGAAAAGCTAGAATTTCTCTGCAAGAAGCAGAGAACACAAGGACTCTTGAAACACCTCATAACAAACATTCATTTATTGTTTATTTCCCCCATATGAATCAACCATCTCAGAAATTCCATCACACGCAGGGCAGGAAAAGGTTATATACAAGAGGGACATACGTCCCCAAAATAAGATGTACAGATTTATCATGGAAACCAAGAGGGAGGGGAGAGGACAAAACCAAAAACAAAAGCATTGCAGTCAGACTTTGACTTTCAGTTACAGAAGAGATCTCTGTCTCCATCTCAGTGGGGTTTTCAACTATTAAATAAATGGCATCTTAAAAATAGAACATTTGACAATTTCAACACATGTATTATTATTTCTTTTAAATAAATATTGCATGGAAATGATGCTGCTTTGCCACCATAGCTGCCTCCTTTCTTTCTGGGATTAAACAATCACCCCTGGTTTTCCTTGGATTAATGGTTTGCTTCTTAATGGCAAATGCTATTTCCGCCACTGCTACATTGCAATTTCTGGTTTTATTCATTTTTGTTTGTTTGTTTCTTTGTTTTTAAGGCCTGAATAGGCCCAGGTGAAAATGATGAGCTTCCTTCTAACCCTCTGCAGGCCTCTGACCTGGCTCAAGGTTGAAATATGATGGCTTTTCTTAAAATTTCCTATTATTTGAACAGTCTGTGTCCTGAAACAAAACCTAGCTTCCTGCTGTGGAGCTTGGGAGTGATGCTTGCACAGATTTGGAAAGCACAGTTTGCTTTCCAAACTGAAAGCCCCCAAAAAGCCCCCACATGCCTGTGACACCAACTGCCTGCGATGTCCTTTCCTGCAAAGCCCAGGGGAGTTTGTCCTGGGAATGGCAGCAGCCCTCAGGCAGCCACTTGTGCACAGCAGCCAGCACCTCTCCTGGCAGCAGGGAGGGACAGGGATGCACACAGAAGGGAAGTACAGGGACAGCCCTGTCCCTGCTGCCCCTTGTGCTTTCCCCTAACACTCTGCTGCAGGCTCCCACAGCAGTCTCCAGGTTCAGTAAAGCTTTTGTCTTTGCCTCCTCCTCCTTCTCAGCTGGTGATCCTAGAAATAGCTTTGTCTGAGGACAAAGTCCAAAGGTGGCATCGATCCACCAGTCTGGGATCAAGTTCCAAAGTGCACATCAGCCTCCAGGCTGGCTGCCGATCCCCACACTTCCTGAGAACAAAACAGTTACTGCTGAGCCCTTCTCTGTCCCTGTTACTCTGAGCAGTTGCTGCTCCAGGGGGGAGGAGTGCAAGCAAAGCTTGATAGGTAAAATGGGGAGGGGGGACATGGATCGTCCTTCCCCTTCTTAGGACAGCTCATCCCTGAAATGCTCTGAGGCTTTTAACAAAGTGAACATAAAAGGCCAATCCCTTCAAGGTGCAGAAAGGCCCAGCCATGATCCTGGTGGTCCTACACTGTCAGGAAAGGTGACAGGAGAGCTCCCTTGTGCTTGGGACCAGCACGCTCCCATCACCTCCCTCCCAGAACCAAGGAAAGCCCAGGCTTCCCCGTGGCAGGGGCCATTTCTGCAGAAACTACTTTTGGAAATGCAAACCTTTTGCTGATATTTACTTTGCTGTCCATTTTCATGAGCCTAAAACCCACGAGCAGGTATTTTACAAGGGGGGAACTTCTGCACGTCTGCAGACCTGTTCCTCCCTAACTGTGAAATTATGTGGAAAAGGGAGATCATTCTTTCCCGTAAACACAATTATTTTGGGATACCATCCCTCTCTTCACCAGTCCCACGGGTCTGTCAGGGAGAGGGTGAGGGATGTGAGGGCTAAGGCACACTATTACGTATGAGGACGGCAGGATGCTGCTGTCACACCACAAGGAATCTTTGGGTAGAGGAGACTGACACATGCCATGGGTGCTGCCTTCACTGACGCTGTGACAAGGAAAATAATGCTTGGGAACAGCTCATTATTCCCTTTCTTGGGAAACCTGTTCCCTTGACAGGTTTCTGAGTCACTGGGTTCATCCTATAGCATGGCTGAGGGAACACGTGAGTTGTCTCCCACATGAAGAAGACCCTACTTTGGTACAAAGCCTGCTCTTAGATATTCACCAAGACCTGCAATGGTTGCAGGCAAATATCCAAATGCTATTTATGTTATGTTCCACATTCAGCCACTCAATCCCTCCTTAACCAGAAGAAATCCCTTCCCATGGAAGCTCTTAGAACAATGTCCAAGCACTCACAGTGAAGCAATGCAGCTTTCAATCCCCACCCACCGAAATGACAAAAATCAGCCCAACAAAGAATCCTCAATGGTGACATCTCTCAGCAGAGAGGCAGAGCTGTTCCAAACACACCACGTCCTTCTGCCACCCAAACTGTGTTTGGCTGGCAAGGCTAAAGCTGAGGCAGCCCCTCAGTAACACAGCTGGAGTGCCTGGGGCATGGATGTGCATGAGAGCACAGCAAGGAGGACCAAAACAGTGATGACTTGAAAGGGAAACTTGCAGCACTGAAGGCAGTGGCTTCCTCGGTTATGTCAGCTGGCTGACAAAAGCAGGGGGTGAGGTTGGAAAGCAGGCAGAGCAGATCCTTTTGCTGTTTTTCCTGTAACATAATGCTGTTTGGTGCTTGATGAGGTTGCTACTTGCTCTCTGAGGAACAAAGACACCAAAGATTGCATCTGTGCTTGCAAAAACAACTCCTCTGGCACGTTGACTGGGCACACAACTGCTGCAGGCTGTGGGATGTTGCATAACCACCTCTGGAGGCAGATTTCCTTCTTGTCAGCATCATGTGCAATTATTGTCCTGCTGGTTATTTGTGACAGAAATGTTTATAGACCATCAATACAGCGGGCCATTCAGACAATTCATTGCACTTCATCGTTTTAAAGGAAGGTGCCATCCTCTGTCTCTCCTTTTTCAAGGTAGCAAAGTGCTACCCTAGAAAAACACAGTTCAAGGGTTTTCCAGTGTAACCAGATAACTTCCAACTTCGTTTAAAATATTCTCCCTTGCAGGTGCTTTGTATTGAACAATTAAAAAAAAAAAATTAAACTGTTTCTGAGGCTTCAAAAGTGCAAAAAAACTTCAAGGTATTTAACCACCTGGAGAACCAGTTAAGGCATGTTTGCTTCCAGTCTCAGCCACTGTAATCCCTGTCTGATGTAGTGTACCAGGTCTGTCAGGCTACTGGTCAGTGCCAGAGCACTCGTCGCTCTGCTGAGTTCAGCAAAAAACTCTGAGGGAAGAAAAGGGAGAGAGAGAGAGAGAAAAAACATTTGGTTGGTTTCGTACACCAGGCACACCTGACAGGAGAGGAGTGACAGCAGCAGCACACAGCTGGCCACTCCTGATAAACAGTGCTAGTGCAGACAGCTCAGCAGTGACACAGGGCTGGGAAGGGTGACAAAGCACAGCAGGCAATCCAGGCAACTGGAGAACACATTTACACACACTGAGCCACCTCCTCATGTCCCAGCTTTAAAGGACACAGGGAATCCATGGTAGGAGGGCAAAAGTTTGGGCGTTCGTACCACAGATTCTAAACAGGGCAAATTTGAGTTCTTCCTGAGCAGCACTCAGAAGCACACACAGCTGTTCCTTCTCCTTCATCCATCTTCAGGCCTTGGAAACATTGGGATTTCTCTATTTGTGTAGCTTGCCAGGCTATACAGCTCTGGTTTGGGTTGCTTACAGCTGAGCATGTCAGGCAGATCTCACATTCCTCCCATCCCACCACCAACCCCAGGCATCCTGCTCCTCCTCCTGCACAGGAGGTGGCTCTTGCAGCACACCTGACCCTGCTGTGAGGGGCTGGCAGGCTGCAAGCCCTGCTCTGTGCAGGTGACCATGAGCTGTGGGACATTCTCACACCTACTCCTTTGCAGTCCCCTTTCCAAGACATTCCTGCATAACCTGCCTCACACTGACACAGGCCCAGTCCCTCACTCTTCAGCTCAACCATGTTGCTGAATACCTTTCCAGAAACTGGTCATTCTCAGCTCTCCTTTTTGACACCCAAAGATTGAAGCTAAAAGTGAAAAAATTCTGCTTGGCTGTGCAAGGAGGTCTTCAGAAGCAGAGTGCACAACAGTTCCTTTCTAATACTTGCCAATGCAGGAGCAGAGAACACATTCCCTCTGATTTTCCTGCTTTTGTTTACAGAATCCATGCCCTCCGTGGGGAATAGAAGGAATTCAAAGTCTGAGCAAACTGAAGATAACCTGATCTGTCAGCACAGCATCATGTGAAAGGAGAAAGACTCCACATCCATGCCTACAGCCTCAGCTTGTCCTTGCAGTGAGAGATCAGAGGCTGACGACAACCTGTGATCCACAGTGCTGCTCTGAATTACAGTGAGGAGCTGGGACCTGTCAGTGGACCCTCCAGAAGGCACTTCAGCAGGGAGACAGTGTCTTGGACAGCAGTTACAGCTCACTGCTTTCCAACAGCTTAGGACTTCCCCGCTTATAAGATCTTGATAGCTAAAGGCTGCTGTTCTTTCTTCCTCTTCTTATGCCCTAAATTGCATAAAGGAATCAAGGATGTGGCCTTTTTTACTCATTTTGCATTCTCACTCTCTGTACCTCTTTGTATATTACACTGATTATCAGTAAGTTCCAGTTCTGAAATGCCTCCAACTGTCCTGAACAGTGACACTGCCACCAAGCCTACATGAGTATTTACTGCACAGGTGTCCTGCACAGATCCACTCCCTAGAGAGTATTTAGTACCCCAGTCATCATCCCCCTACATCAGGATCAGACACGCAGAGCACGTTTTGAATTTAGTCTTGACTGATGCAAGGTTGTGCTCAGGCTGCCCTCCCACACATTTTCCTCCATGACTCACTCCTCTGGCTTATTAGCAGCATCCACTGCTTCTATGTGACAGTCTTTTATCAGCCTTTTGAGGACAGAATCAAAAAGCCACACATGAACTGCTGCTGCAAGCACAGATCTGCTCAGAGGACAGCCAACAACCAGTTTTTTATTCAAAGGTGACTTAGAAAGCCTTTTGATTTTCAGCAACTGCCTCATTACTGTGAAAATTTTTACAGCTTTCCAAGCCAGGCACATTGTGTTTATTTTCTTTTGCAAATTTGCCAACAAGTCATGGCAATGCATCTCTTCACCCACACTGGCTCACAAAACTTTGTGTTGTACGGAAAATGAGACTGCTGAGGCCATGTGGGATGGCAGGCTGGACTGCACCCACCCTGTGGCTTTTGTGTTTTCACCACTGCTTGTGCCAAAGGTCAATACAACATTTTTAACAACAAAACTGTAAAATAAAATAANAAAAAAAAAAAAAGTTGCAGCAGTTTTAGGAATTGCTGCTGCAAATACTGGGCACGTGCCCAGCAAGGACTCAAATTCAAGTGCTGCTCAACTTCTCTGTTAGGCAGAGAAGCCAGCTTCACCATTTTCAAGACAAAATGACCTGGAAATTTGACAAAAAACTAAAACACAAGGCTACAGGCCAAAATGATATTTTTAAACAAAGTGAACCAACTCAGAAAAGTTCAGCATCCCAAAGGGAATGATAGAAAAACCCCAAACCCCTTACACTTCTTGTGTTACCACAAAGCAAGCTGGCTGGTTTCCTGCACTTGACACCCTCATCCCTTACCTCTTGGACATTTGGAGGATGCCAAGAAAACCTTTTAATGGGAAAACTCATCCATATATCACCATCAAGTATCTCTGCCAATATGCCCTGGCAGAGATATCCAGCGTATTTCATGCTTTGATCTTTAGGCACGGTGCTTGCTGCACTGAGTGTCAGGATTGAAGCAAATACTCCCATAATCATCATGATACATGAGACAAAAAAGACAAAGGGCAAAATCTTACCTTTATTCTTCCTGGCCAGTGCATCTGCCTTTTCCCAAATTTCATATGCGTGGAGGATATAGGAGGTGATGTTGACATAGGAAGAGGTGACACTGGAGATATGACAGGAGACAATGACAGTAGAGCCAGTGCTGCTGCCAATGCCATTGTGGCTAACGCCGTTGCTCTCGTTTGATCCCGGCTGAGAACTCACGGATCCAGCAGGAGAGGGTATTGGAGAAAGAGGAGAAGGCAAGCCTGTGCTTCTGCAGCAGAAAAGAAACACCATCATGAACATTGAACTTCAGAGCTAAACATCTTTCTGCAAGGCTGCCTCATGCCAGGAGCTATCTGGTGTCACCCAGGCCTGCAGCATGGAGTGGAACACTGAAAAGTGAGATGTGTTCAGTACAGCACAAGCAATGGTATTTTGAGGGCAAGGCCAAATTTTTGGAAGTGATCGTGAAGGACTCTACTCAACAAGAGAAAATGTGGGACTAGACATCAGAAAGGGCCACCCATCCATCTTCCAAAATCTACACCTACTTCTGAAAGTCTGCACCAGATTACCCAAGTGTTTTCCCTAATGCCTTCCAAATCAAGCACACTGAAGCTCCCCTCCTGTGGAGACTGGAGCTTCTGGCAGCTCCTCAGAGCAGCCAGGTCAGCCTACACACACTTATTTATAGAGCCAGGGCAGCTAAATGTGGTCAGCCGGCCGCCTTCCAGACACAGCCTGGCTCATCACACCCCCATCACTTCAACCAACCTAATTTTAGTCACTGGTATGACAGGGCTTCCACCACTGCTCTCAAGAGACCATTTACTTCTCAATGAACTATCCTGTGCAAGGTGGCCAAAAAATGTAACTGGAA
Source organism: Rhadina sibilatrix (assembly GCA_013400275.1). Lineage (NCBI taxonomy): Eukaryota > Metazoa > Chordata > Aves > Passeriformes > Phylloscopidae > Rhadina > Rhadina sibilatrix. The sequence continues at coordinate 192,331 of VWYO01016350.1, read as the reverse complement.
TCAGCACCACTGCCTAAGTCCAAACAACCTTCTCTTGGCCACAGATTTTGAAAGACAGCCTGGCAGCTGTCTGCCATGTGAAACCACCACAGAACACAGAAAAGCTCTTACTCATTATCATTGAAACACAGACACATGACAAAAATTTTTTAAATCTTACCTTGCAACACCTGGAGAAGGTGCTTGTATTACTCTGAAATTACCCTGCAGCCAGGAATAAAAATCCAGTTAGTTTGGGATTGTTCAGCTGACATCAGTAACTACCACAGCCATCCAGCTGGCAGCTTAGTGATACCTGTGCCCTACCTTGAAGTGGTCATTCAGGAGTCTGGAATACCTCATTGCAGTGTCCTTTTTGTAACCAAACATTGCCATGTGCAGAATGGACTGGCAGCGCATGCTGTGGACAGAAACACACCCCAGTGTCAGTGTTTGTGCCCAGCCTTGTGGCACGGAGGCAGGCACACCTCAGCTCTACTGGAAAAGTCAAAAAAGGTCAAAATTTCTCCCCCTTCTGACCATGATTAAAAAACAAAGACTTTGTGAAAAAAAAAAAAAAAAAAAATCACAAGGGAAAGCAAGAAACAAGGAAGGGGCTTCTCTGGTCTTTCATACAAACAGGTGCCCAGGCTCTCAGAGGTGCCAAAGGCTGAGTAAGCCCCCAGCCACAAGTGCCTCATCCATGTTCAGCTACAGCTTTGGTTACACAGCTCAAACATGGGCAGCCAAATCACATTCTTTCACCTAAGGTGAAAGCCCTTATGTGCTCTCAAGTTACCAGCAGATCAAATTTTAAAGCCTGTACTTTCTACATGTGGTCCCTTGTGATCTCCCAGCTTACTTTAGAGATGTTTCGATTCATTCTGGTTTTTATATTGTGTTTTTTTCCTGTTCCTTTATAATTTTTTTTTCCTTGCATAACTCTAACTCCCATTTAACTCGTTCCTTCACCCCTGGAAGCAAAGGATCTTTCCCTCCATCAAGTTTCAAAGCAGTGCACAAAGGAGCAGAAGCACAGTTACTCACCGTAACACAGCAAAGATTTTTCCATGTGAAGAGACTGAGGAGTCTGCAAATGGTTTCAAAGTCATAATGAATCTAGGAAAACAAAATAAACAGGACCTTGACAGCCACCAGAGCACTCTGAAGCCCCATAGTTTATGAAAAAACAGTGCATGCCATTGTCTTAAAAACAGCTGGAAAGTCAGGAAGCCTGCCCTGAGTTCTTAGTCCTGGCACAAAGGACTCTGTAAGATTTCGAGCAAAGGACTGTGTGTCAAAATGCCCTCCCCTCCAAACACACCAAACCATCACCCTCTGGAAGCCACTTACTTGATGAGAACTATGGTGTCACTGAGTATGCTGTAAGCTGATTTTGGCTCCAGCACATCTGATTCCAAGGCAATCCCATATTCAATGAACAAAAGGGCAGCCTCCAGGTAGTGAAAGGCCTTTCCAGTCTTGTCAGTCTATTGGGAAGAAAATTCTCATTTTTTCAACTGAGACCAAAGACACTTCTCTCAAGCATACTTGAATTCTCTTTTCTTCCTAGTTAGGCAGGATTTGAAGGAAGAAAAGGATTTCAGTCTGGCCTCTGAGTGAAAATTAAAGGGTTCTCAGCAGAACCCTTAATGTGATCCCAGCCATCAGCTTTGTGTGCTCCCTTTAGCTCTCTTTGCTCACTGGTTTCCTTGAGTAATTTATTATCTTGACTTTTTGTTAGGGTACTGTTGTGTCTGGTATTGGGGGCTTGCCTTCTGTGAGGCATGAGGGATTTCCCACTGCAATATTCCCTCCCTTCATTTTCACAGGTAAACAGAAAGTAGCAAATGGACACTGTCTGACTGAGATAATTATCTGCCATAATTAGCAAAGCAGTATATCCCCTTCTGCAGACTGTTAAACTGCACAGAGCAGAGAAAATCAGATCTGCCAAGGCCACTTCTAAATCTCGGTCACCAGCAACTCAACAGTTGCCAGGATCCTGACTTTTCTGACCTTTTAAGTTGTCTTAAAACCAACTGTTCCATCTGTTTTCCAAGGATGCTTTTACAGCTCTGCAAAGCCTGGCAATGCCAGCTCTGAATCCCACTCTCTAGATGTGTTTGCATCAAAGAGAAACATCTGAACATGGGGCAAACCAAGACAGCCTCCCACCACACGAGTGAACACCCTCCATGTATGGAGTATGGAAGTCATGGCAGCCCATGAACCTCACTGCCACACACAAGGGTACCAGGGCTGACATTCCCAGCACAAGGTCAAGACCTACCATTGCATCAGCTTTGTGCTTCAGCCTCTGGGCCTGTTCAATGTAGTATTCCTTTGAATGCTGCCTGAATTGAGGACAGAGAGGGAAAAACAGATGAAAAAGGGCAGGATAATTATCAGGTTTACTTTCTTATCTAGAGGATTCTATGGGTTGATCGATTTCTTCAAAAATGTATGTTGGAATAATATTGAAACTTACACTTAGAAATAAAAAAAAAAAAACCACCAGAGGTTAGGTTTCTATGGAAGCAAGTTAATTTCCTCATTCCCAAGGAAAGATAGTAGTTACATCTATCATTCCTCAAGTATAGACCCATAAATACATTTTAATTGAAACATTTATGCTAGTCACCATTCCAGATTGTAGTAAAGTAATTTTGGCAGCAACCACACACTTATCTGAGACCAAATCTTGCATTCAAGTTACCTGCTTACAAGAGAGAAGGTCCCTAATTTCCAGAGTGGCTTCCCTCAAACCAAAACTTGTAAAATTTTGCTTTCTTGTAAACTTTTACTTTGTGGTGGGTAGGCATGAGAAGGCAGTACAGGGCAGATCTCACGTCTCTCCCCCTCTCTTTCCTCCCAAAGGAGTGCTCACGAAAAAGCAGAAGCCAGGGTGGTGACACGGCCAGCCTTCCCTCATGGCTTCAGAAAAGTAAAGATGAGGGGTGTCGAACAAAAACTTACTTTTCAAACTTGAGCAGAGGTCTCCTCAGCTTCGAGGAACCATTTGGCAAAAAAGGCACTGGGAAAGGCTTTGTGACATCACCTGCAGATCCCTGAAAAAGGACAGAGATAAAGCTGGTTAGAGATATGCCTAAACCAATTCCAAAGCCCAGCTTTCCTCAATTTCAAGTGAAAATGTCTATCTGTCCCAAGCAGAGTCTATTCCCCAGGCTCTCTTCCCCAGCAATCCCTGTGAGAAGCAAACTCAAACTTCTCCCAGGCTCAGAGAAATTCAGCAGCAGATTTCCTTGCACAAGGAAAGAGCAGTGAGGCTGCAAGCAGCACAGTTTTCATGTCTCTAGCCAAGGCCGGAATGGTAACATCTCTTGACACTTATTTCCACCTTGACCACACAAGAATTGCTGATCCCCCATTACTAACTACAGGGGAAAGGAAAAAGCAAGCACTTAGAGCCAGCTAACACAGTGTCCACTGTCTGGCTTAACACACACAGAGCAACATCCCACACCACACACCCCAAGCCTGCAGTAAGCAGCCACGTAATCGAATTTTGTAACCCAGAAATGCAAAGAACCAGCTGCAAGGATCATGAACTATTTTGCCAACAAGCTATAAAAGCTTATACTTGGGTTGTAGTCAATGCCACAGGTTGCTTGTTCACTTATTTTAAAGCAATATCCTCTTTCTTTTTATAAGCACACTTATTTTGACACCAATACACAGGTACTGTACTTGCAGCTGCCTACAAGCTGAAATGGTGATTAGCATAAATATGAGTCTCATGCCTTTGGTGTTTACAGAGATGTTTCTGAAGAGACTCACATAGCATCCATGTTGGAGGAGACATCCCACCAGTTATCCTGGATACTTACTTTGATGCTCTTTGACAGTTCTGTATGATTTCCCTCCACTTTCCTGTGCTTGGCAAACAAAGGATCCTTGTGGTTGCTCTTGTTCCTGGCGGAGTTATCCATGGCAGGCAGCTCATCAGTCTCATTTTTGGGTCTCTTTTGGGTCATCTTGGCTGACTTTGGTGCAGTTTGTGCAGCAGACATGGCTGGCAGTGGCAGGAGCACATCTTTCTTCTGGGTTTCAGATGAAGCTTTTGATGCTCTGGGGATGGGAAGCAAATTCATGAATATGGTGTACATAGAAAGTTTTCCAAACTTTGTTACATCACATGCCAATTCTGTTTAAACTCCTCTGGAAATGTGAGATGACTTGTTGGTAATACAAAGAATTCAACAAAAGCAAAATGAAACTTCAGGGGCTTCACTGTGCTTTAGACAGCAAACCTTCACCTACCATCAACATACAAGCAAGCTGCTTTTCAANGTACCAGGGCTGACATTCCCAGCACAAGGTCAAGACCTACCATTGCATCAGCTTTGTGCTTCAGCCTCTGGGCCTGTTCAATGTAGTATTCCTTTGAATGCTGCCTGAATTGAGGACAGAGAGGGAAAAACAGATGAAAAAGGGCAGGATAATTATCAGGTTTACTTTCTTATCTAGAGGATTCTATGGGTTGATCGATTTCTTCAAAAATGTATGTTGGAATAATATTGAAACTTACACTTAGAAATAAAAAAAAAAAAACCACCAGAGGTTAGGTTTCTATGGAAGCAAGTTAATTTCCTCATTCCCAAGGAAAGATAGTAGTTACATCTATCATTCCTCAAGTATAGACCCATAAATACATTTTAATTGAAACATTTATGCTAGTCACCATTCCAGATTGTAGTAAAGTAATTTTGGCAGCAACCACACACTTATCTGAGACCAAATCTTGCATTCAAGTTACCTGCTTACAAGAGAGAAGGTCCCTAATTTCCAGAGTGGCTTCCCTCAAACCAAAACTTGTAAAATTTTGCTTTCTTGTAAACTTTTACTTTGTGGTGGGTAGGCATGAGAAGGCAGTACAGGGCAGATCTCACGTCTCTCCCCCTCTCCTTCCTCCCAAAGGAGTGCTCACGAAAAAGCAGAAGCCAGGGTGGTGACACAGCCAGTCTTGCCTCATGGCTTCAGAAAAGTAAAGATGAGGGGTGTCGAACAAAAACTTACTTTTCAAACTTGAGCAGAGGTCTCCTCAGCTTCGAGGAACCATTTGGCAAAAAAGGCACTGGGAAAGGCTTTGTGACATCACCTGCAGATCCCTGAAAAAGGACAGAGATAAAGTTGGTTAGAGATATGCCTAAACCAATTCCAAAGCCCAGCTTTCCTCAATTTCAAGTGAAAATGTCTATCTGTCCCAAGCAGAGTCTATTCCCCAGGCTCTCTTCCCCAGCAACCCCTGCTTGCTTCTCACCCGACCTAACACCACTCAAACTTCTCCCAGGCTCAGAGAAATTCAGCAGCAGGTTTCCTTGCAACAAGGAAAGAGCAGTGAGGTTGCAAGCAGTACAGTTTTCCTGTCCTCTAGCCAAGGCCGGAATGGTAACATCTCTTGACACTTATTTCCACCTTGACCACACAAGAATTGCTGATCCCCCATTACTAACTACAGGGGAAAGGAAAAAGCAAGCACTTAGAGCCAGCTAACACAGTGTCCACTGTCTGGCTTAACACACACAGAGCAACATCCCACACCACACACCCCAAGCCTGCAGTAAGCAGCCACGTAATCGAATTTTGTAACCCAGAAATGCAAAGAACCAGCTGCAAGGATCATGAACTATTTTGCCAACAAGCTATAAAAGCTTATACTTGGGTTGTAGTCAATGCCACAGGTTGCTTGTTCACTTATTTTAAAGCAATATCCTCTTTCTTTTTATAAGCACACTTATTTTGACACCAATACACCGGTACTGTACTTGCAGCTGCCTACAAGCTGAAATGGTGATTAGCATAAATATGAGTCTCATGCCTTTGGTGTTTACAGAGATGTTTCTGAAGAGACTCACATAGCATCCATGTTGGAGGAGACATCCCACCAGTTATCCTGGATACTTACTTTGATGCTCTTTGACAGTTCTGTATGATTTCCCTCCACTTTCCTGTGCTTGGCAAACAAAGGATCCTTGTGGTTGCTCTTGTTCCTGGCGGAGTTATCCATGGCAGGCAGCTCATCAGTCTCATTTTTGGGTCTCTTTTGGGTCATCTTGGCTGACTTTGGTGCAGTTTGTGCAGCAGACATGGCTGGCAGTGGCAGGAGCACATCTTTCTTCTGGGTTTCAGATGAAGCTTTTGATGCTCTGGGGATGGGAAGCAAATTCATGAATATGGTGTACATAGAATGTAGGTATTTTTTCCAAACTTTGTTACATCATATGCCAATTCTGTTTAAACTCCTCTGGAAATGTGAGATGACTTGTTGGTAATACAAAGAATTCAACAAAAGCAAAATGAAACTTCAGGGGCTTCACTGTGCTTTAGACAGCAAACCTTCACCTACCATCAACATACAAGCAAGCTGCTTTTCAAGTAGGAATAAGTCTCAGAACTTGTCCTTGAAACAAACATTTGTAACCAGGACATCAGGACATTGATGCCTCCAATACAGCCCCTTTTCACTCAGTGAGGGAGGTGACTACAGTGACTAAAACCCCTGGGAAATATCACCCAACAAGGCAAATGAACTGCAGCACTGCCTGCCTCTCCCCCTTTCAGTCGATGGTATTTTCTCTGGTCAGAGATACTCACCCTGACACTTGATCCTGTATGTGCTTTGACAGAATTAAACTGAGTTCCAATTTTAAGACTTGCCAGATCAACTAGACAACACTCACACAGTTGAGAGAGACTTAAAATGTTATGCTTTTAAATGGCAGAGATTATCACATTTAAAAACATTAGATTTCTGATCATCTGAAGCTAGGATGAGCAGGCAACTCTGACAGCTCTAAGTAGCAGCAAATAGTTCTAAACTTTGTTTCACTACTGCTCATTTACATCTTTTTATTCAGTTTCTCAAAATTTCCAAGAAAACACTGAGCAGGGAATTCCAGCTCGTGGACTGCAACATCAGAAGAGGAAGAAATTAAGTTTAACCCAGTGAGGAGACTGAGGTGTGATGGTGCACATCCTGCCTCATCCTGTTGTGCATGGGAGAATCCTTTCCCCTCCTTTCACCACGCACTTTTCCTGTGGTTTGGTCCCCACTCCCATCACACACATGCTCCCAAGCTTCTCCACCTTGGCACAGCTGATGCTCCACAGAGCACAGAATCATCACTTGACCTGCCCAGGTGCACCCTCTGCCCAAAACTGTATCCCATCTCTCCACTCCAAAAGCCAGAACATGACTAAAACAGGTGCATATTTTCACTGAGAAAAAGGGAGGAATAAGCCCTGGAATTAAAGTTTTTGCATTACTACCACAGTTAAAACATCCCTTCACCCAACTTAACGTTAGTCCCAATTCCCCAGTGCTTCCAGAGTGCGTCAGTGTTTTCTCTTCAGAAAAGCTCCTATTATCAGGACACAAACCCCAACACTACATTCCAATCCAAGTATTCAACACTTCAAATCCAAGCCACAAGCAAGCAGGAATTGAATGCAGTAGCCCATGACTGAGGCATGAGTCTCCCCTCTTGGGAACACTGCCCAGTTGGAAACATGCTCTTGGAAGCACTCACTGGAGCAAAGGCCTGGCCAGAATGCTGGCAGTGCTCTGGCATGCAAATGACAGGGGAAGCTCCAGCAGAGCTACCAGAATGCTGTGTTGGGAAAAAGGAGGAATTCCTGGTCACAAAGGCCACCTGAAATTCCAGACAGTTAGGACTCAAAAGGCACATTGGTTTTGAGTCCACTGGGTCACTTAGGAAAACAAGGCAAAGACAACAGGATGACTTTAGTGGAGAAGGGAAATGCTCCCTGCCCTTACCCACCCACACCTACAGAGCTGCTTTCAGGACTGGTTGCTTCCAGGATGTAAAGGCAAATCTGCTGCAGATTAGGTTTCAGAAGGAGCATTATGTTAGAAACAAACTCATTAGTATAAGGACAGGAGATACAGTTCCTTGATCTAAGCTGTTTAGGAAAGACTTGGATTTATATATCCTTCTGCCATTCCACCACTGTATACTCACTTCAATTTACTGGAGTCTTTGTTAGCTGAAGATTGCAATGATTTTGTTTCCTTTTCTGATTTCATTTTCTTCCAATCAGTCTCCTCCTTCTCTCCTCTCTAATAGAAAGGGGAAAAAAAAGGAAAAATAAAATCACTTAAGTTTTCAAATAAAATACAGACCAACGTAGCTAAATTTGATTGATTCTGGTTAAAGAAAAGAAGAAAAATACCTTATTGGAACCAAGAAATTGCAAACCCACAGCACAGAAGATACAGATTGCAAGCTCATTTACAAGTAACCTAAAGTGACATTTTATCTAATTTGGCTTGGATAGATTAATCACTTTGTATTGGCAGGGATGGAACTGCTAAACCTGCTGCTGCTAACAGTAATCAAAAGCAAGGCACTTGCATGTGAGTTAGATCACACAGATGATACTCCAGATGTGCAGGGGGGTTGGTTTTTATCACCAAAATGCTGATACAGGTGAAATTTGAAAACACTAATGATCCAGGGACCCCAGAGCTGGATGCAGCACTGCAGGTGGGGTCTCACCAGAGCAGAGCAGGGGGGCAGAATCCCCTCCCTCAGCCTCCTGACTACACATCTCTGGATGCAGCCCAGGACACGTTTGGCTTTTGGGCTGCAAGCACACACTGCTGGGTCATGTCCAGCCCCTCACCCAGCGGAACCTCCAGCTCCTTCTCGGCCAGCACGCTCCCAGTGCGTTCTCCTCCCAGTCTGTACTCATGCCTGGGACACAGCCAGCTTTGTGTCACTCGCAGGGCTGTGCTGTGACACAGAGCCTGCCTCTGGCAGGGTGCTCAGGACAAGGCTCCAGCACTGAGATCACATCCTTACGCTGTTTTTCAGGTCCCACGCTGCCACAAGGGATGTCTGACAGCTGTACCTGGCCCAGCTGTGAGGCCTGAGGCCCCGAGGGTACTGATGCACTGACAGAACAGACAGCCAGGCTCTGAGGGGGGGTCCCTGCAGTCAGCCACTGAGATTGCAAGGGAAGACATGTCTAACATCAAATAACTCCTCTCCTGTGGCTCTTAGACAAAGGGAAAAAATGTGACAGATTGACTGCCTGTTTCCCTTTCTCTCACTGCTCTGCAAGAGCAAGAATTTCCGGGGTCTCTCAAGTTTCTTCACCATTTCCCTGCTCTTCTCAATTCTCCCTCGCAACTACAGGGAAATTCATAAAATGGCAAAAGGAAATGAAACTCAAACCAAGGTTATTCACCCACCCGTGCTGAGCCACCTGCTCCGTGAGGAGGACCAAAAAAGGAGTTAGGGACTGAAATATCCAGAGGGAATACCCATTCCCCACAAGGCCTGCAGCCAGCTCTTTGTGCAGCTGACCCAGCTGGCTGGAGGTATATTCATAGTCCCCTTTTGGGAGTCAGCTTTTCAAAAAACACTTGTGAGCAACCATCACCTCAGTCAAATAAAGGGCTGTCTTGTAATTCAAGGGAAAGTGACTGCTACAGCTAGTTTCATTGTCTGAGAAAACCAGGATTTCAAGAAAACAGAGCAAAACTATATTCTAAAATACCAAAGCATGTTAGACAGCTTACAGGGCTTTTCATTTGCTCAGGAGGGGATTTGTGACCAACAAGAAACATCTGCAGACAGTTTTGATTCACATTCTCCTTGATAACAGCCTTACAGAAGGACAATGGCTCTGCTCCCAACCTATGAAGTGGGGAGTCCACACAGGCTTTTCAAACACTACATCAGTCCTTGTACAAACCCACCTCCCACTCCACCTCTCACCTTCTTCTTTGAAGGGGGCTCCTCAGGAGTGTCCGTGGCTTTCCTCCTCAAGTCCTTCTTCCTCGCACCAGGAAGGTCCTTGGTCTCTGCTTTCCTGGGGTGCCCGTTTTTCCTGGGGGGCTGAGGGACTTTTTCCAGGTGACAGAGATCTATTTTCACCACGAGGCGCTCATGGCTTGGGGGATCCCTCACTGGTGAGAGCAACTTCTCCCCGAGAGGCAAGGGCAATCTCTCCTTGTGCAAATCCTGAGGCCTGTGGCTGCTGGTCCTGATGGGGGTTGTGCCCTGGCCCTGAGGAAGGGGACTGAGAGCATCCCCCATGAGCCTGGGGTCCAAGAAGGGTTTGGCGTTGGCCTGGTGGGAGCCCTTGGCCTTTTTTTTCTCGGAGGGCTCTTGAAGTCCTGGTTTCAGGTCTTTTCTGCCACTAGATTTTGTCTTCGCTGTTTTTTTGACTTTTGGCTTGTCCCTGAAAGTCGGGTCTGTGACCTCCAAAGGACCAGGCTCACTCTCCACCTTCAGGCCCCTCTTGGGCCCCTCATGCACCAGGGGCTTGCTGGGCCTTTCGCTGCCCATGGCCGAGAGCTCCCCGGCGTGTGCTGGAGGCTTCTGGCAGCTGCGTTTGGTCGGAAGAGGAGCCTCCTGAGGAGCCCTGGCCACTTGGCTCTTGTGAGGAGGCTCCCTCAGCTCAGCCTGCTGCCGGGAGGAGCTGCTGCCGACGCCCCGCTCCTGCTTCTTGCCTTCCTCAGGTCCATCCCCACGGGCAATGTCACTGAGGCTCTCTGCTGGCACTGCTGGTGGGTTCACCTTGGTCAGCCAGTTGTCGAGCTGCCACTTATTAGAAGTTGGTGGCTCGGCCTGCAGGCAAAAAGAGAAAGGGAGGATGCAAAACTTATGCCTTTATGGGCTGTTTCCATCCTAGCACAGCTTACTAGAGCTCAGGGACTGCTGCCTAGAGGCCTCAAAGTATTTGCTTTTGCATGTGAAGAACTGACTATAAACAAACAGGCCATGTGCACCAACTGGCTCCAGAGCATCATGGATGAAACAGGTGATTGAATAAAAAAAGGACAAAAAGGTCAATGGCAAGTAGCTAGGACTTCATTAGTATTTTCAGGACAAACTAGGCAGAATTTAGTAAAAGAGAAGTATAACATCTTCCTTCAAAGACACCATGTTGCAGTGAGCAAAGTCTATAATTGAACTGCTGGAGGGCAGAGAGCATTAGAGTGAGATGGAAAGATAGGCTGTCTCAATGCTTGTTCTTGGCTTCTCCCTGGTCATGCACTTCTAAGGTGAAAAGAAAGAGAGCTAGGGCTGAGGCAGAGAAGAAAAATAAATTACAAGGGGCTTTGCAAGAATACCTCGAAACTGCCAGTGGATTGTTTTGCATCAGCTGTGGTCTGCAGACACAGCCATGTACTTCCCAGTGGCCTGAGAATGTTTTGCAAGCTGGAAGAACTGTTTGAAAGCATGGGACATGGGCATTTCAGCAGCAGATTTTTTAAAAAATGCATGGTCTCACAATTATGAAAGTTTAAGGCACCAAGTTCTGTTTGTCTGCTTTCCCCAGTAAAAGCCCCAGAAGTGCCAGTGCAGCAGTATCTGAGGCAAGTTCAACAGCAGCAAGACTAAGCACATTCCAGCCCTTCCTGCAGGTCTGATCCCTTCACCTGCAACCTGGGAGAAGCTGAATCTGTCACTCAGGCACAGGAGCTGCAGGGAGGCAGCAGCTCCTTTTAAATTATCAGGAAACTGGTCTCACCCTGACACTGCCCATAAAGGCACTTCAGAAATCCTGCACGGACAGAGGTGGGCCCCACACAGCCCAGCTGTGCATTCCATCTGTGCCTTCTCTTGTCTCCCCAGTGAAGGCACTGAACGCTGCAGGAGAGCTGGACAGCTATGCCAAAGGACACGAGGGAACACTTCCAGCTCAGACATCTGAAAGTCTAATTATGTTGGCACTAAGGGTAACTAAGGTTGGCAAACTCTAGAAGGGAAACAAAGGGCGAGAAAAGTCGAGTGATGCAGCACAGATCAGGTGGACAACGACAGTGCTTCAGGTCTCCTGCCCAGACTGCACTGAGACAGCAGAGTGTGAGGCAAGGGGCTGTGTAAGCAGCCTCTGCCTTTTATTTGCATTCACCTCAGGTGCTGGTGCTCTTGGAGGGTCGTTTGCTTCACTGTCACTGGAGTGGCTCTCGGTCTCCGAGTCTGAGGAACTGTCTGAGTCACTGGTGCTCCCTGACTCCGAGCTGCTGGAATGTGCTGATGCTACACTCTTGGGCTGGGACTGTAAGGAACTGCAAGGCCACCATGAGATAAAATTAGAAAGCAGCATGGCTGAAGGTTACTTACGTCTTATATATTGATAGGGCAGTATTCAAAAATAAAACTGAAACCCCATGTTTTAGCACTGAGGTGAGAGGGGAGAAGTACAGAGAAGTACATTGGCATACATAAAAAATAAAGCACCAGAACACAACATTGCTGGAAATAATAAAACCTTGAACTGCAACCCAGTCAAATATGTAGGCAGGATGCCACTGCTACAATGTGGAGCTGCATTTTGCCATCCAAAGTTTAAAAAGCACCAAAACTGCCCAGTGCTTTTCTGAAAAACCCAACGCTCAAAATTAAAAACTTCCAATAAAAGTGAACAAGGCAGGAACATACATTTCAGGGTGGTTTCTGTTTTATCTGTTCTCCCTCTTAAGTTTTCACTTCATCTGTGTTACTTGGCCATGCTGCTGTAAGCACTTCATTAATAGCCACATCAGGCAGCAGCATTTCTTGCAACACCCTGGCTCTGACAAAAAGTGGTTTTTCTCCACACTGACAATGGAGTGGATGGAACCGAGGAAGAGCTGTCCCCTCTATGCACCAGTGTTTTTCTTTTGAAATGGACTTCCAAAATTAAAATGTAGATATTCTAATTTATTTTTTCTACTTTGGTTTCCCACATCAGTATCAACACATTTGTAAGAGTTGAAGGCAAGCTCCTTGCTGATCCAAGACTGATATCATGAGAACACTCCTATTTTAAGAGTTTGCAGAGACACAGGTCATGCCAAGTATTGGTGTGCTCCTCTGCAAGTCTGACTTTGCAGACCACTCCTGTGCTTGAAGAATATACATATCAAGCCAAAAAAAATCTATGTCGGTGCTCTCCCATAGGAAAATTTTTGAGCTTTTCCATCTTTCTTCCCCAAATGCTGGCATGCTCAGTCTACCCTTGAATATTGCTTCTGACTAACAATACATGGCAGGAACTGCTTACAGTCAGCTTCCTTATCAAGAGGAGATGAAACAGCCTCAATGACTCTTCCTAACCCTTTCCTGTTCTTTACCCACTTGGCCATTTTGGGCTTCCTTCTGAGCTAAAACTGGACTCACACCTCACCCATCACCACTACAGCTGAAAATCTCATTTGCTGCAGTGGGATCTACAGACACACTGCTGGAGGGGAGGAGGAGAAGAGAAAGGAGCAGTTGAGGAAATACAGTTCTGGTTCATAGGCAAAATGCAGCATGCCTGGATTATTCATCTCTAATTGGACTTTCCCTGAAAACCCCACACAGCTAAAGCTGACTTTCAAGAGCAGCCAGAAACCAGTCTGTAGCTACAAGAGAAATCAGGAACCCTTACCCTCCTACCCCACATATCAAAAGCAGTTTTGTTTTTCTCCTTATGTGGTCTAGCTAGTAGTTTGGGAACAAACCTGTACCTTGGAGGAGCAAGTGAAGAAGGTGACTTTTCAACAACCTGTTTTGTTCACAAAAACAAAGAGGAGAGGGGGAGGAAAGGTTAGCTCAGAACTCAGAACAATGCAACAAGTGGTGATGTTTAAAGGGAAGTCTGTGTGCCTAGTGCATAAAACAGCTAAAACCGACTTGGTCGTCACCACTCTCTTCACTATCACTGAGCTGCAGGTCGTCCTGGAGCATTCTGAAAGACAACCAGAAGATAAATATCAGCCAAGGCAGACACATTTTGAAGCAGCAGGCACTGAAAAAGATTTGGTTTGTACTTGCCAAAACAAACCAACCTCCCCCATCCTTTCTGAACATTTGGCATGCTCAATCTACTGAACCCTGTCATTACCTGAAATGGATGGTNGCAATTGTGCAGGTATCCCAAAGGAATTGAAAAAGAGGCAAAGAGGCAGGTAAAACTTGGCTACTCAAAAAGTTATTCCAATTTTGAAATTAGCTGGCAATTGATGCCTCAACCCAGAGGATTATTCAAGTGTCCTTCCAAAAATGGGATCAAAAGCTTGGGAGCTGAGAAAGGCATTTTAATCAATCAGGTCAAAATTCTAATTATTTCAACCTCATTTCAAACCAAGGGCTTTCTGTGAGAAACTTTTCTTATGGCCAAAAAAGAAAAATAGGACTCTGACCCCTTATGACAACATGTTTAATAGCAAGAAAACAACTATAAATGATCCCCAGTGAACCACATCACCCTGGAAAAAGAGGGAGAAAGCTGGAAAAAGTCAGTGCTTTCTTTGTTCAGGCATTTAGACTGCCATTCCTCTGTGATCTATCCTGCACTGCCTCATTTCCTCACACACCTTCTCGCTGGAAATCACCTCTTGCCTCTTCATTTAGAGTAAACACTGAAGGGAAGCACTGTGAGACACCACCTTGGAAAAGGAGAGCCCCAAATTTCCTACAGAAGGCAAACAGCCTGCAGCCTGCAGCAATCCTGCACGAGCCAGCTCTGCTTGTGGGCCAGAGCCCAAGCTCATTGCCAGACAGATGAGGCACAGAAATGAAAAAAGAACAGTCACAGTACAGGCACTCTCCACACTTCTGGGCAGTTTGGCTAAGCATCAATGAATTCTTTTTATTCTCTTTTACAACTCCAAAGGGGAAGGAGTCCTTCAAAAGGTGGTAGTGAAGAAACGTTCAGAGATGCTAAAACAGGCTGCTGAAAGGTTTTAAGTTTGGTTTTGGGGTGTTTTCTCGTTGTTGTCGTGGTTTTGTTTGTTTGTTTTGTTCTGGTTTGTTCGGGTTTAAGAATTGTAGACTAAAGACTTATTTCCTTTAGAGGTAAGAGGATAATCACAGAATCATAGAATGGTTTGCATTGGAAGAGACCTTGGAGATCATTTAGTTTTAAACCCCTGCTGTGGACAGGGACATGCAAAGACACTGCCTAGATCTCTTTAAATCTGATTTAACTGTTTGTAATAAAAAGGACTACTTTTTCCACCTGAGCTGCTGGTAAATAAAATGCATCAGCATAAAAGAACACTGCAACTACTTATGCTCTGTTTGGGATCAAGGAAGAACACTAAAACTTCAAGTCATACTTCTGGAAGGGTAGACAAAGCCAGTTTCCCCAAAACAAGGTTTTGACAAATTGTTAAATAGCCTAGTTAAAGCAAATAAATCTGCCTTAGTAATTTTTAACGCTCCAGTTAGCTCAGGAATTAATAGATGCCAAGGTTTCATTTGCAGCTTATATACACACCATTAATCTCCCTAAAGCCATTTAAAAGGAAAGCAGCACTAAAATTAATATCACTTGCCAAACAACTTCAGTGAAAGAACAGGCTGGTCCCTCTCTGCTAGCCAGGTTAAAGAGGCATCACCAAGAATGAACATGGCATCTCCCCTTTCAAAAGAAGGGCTGCTTCCATTCCAGCACTGCCAGGTGCAAACTTCAGGGCTGCATTCAAGAATGAAATCCATCTGGGAAATCCCCGCACGCTCTGAAAAGCTGAATGCTTAATTTGGGCACACAGATGCCCTGGGATTTCATCTTCTAATTAACCAGCACAATCACTGTTTGTTTTCAGCCAGCAACACAAGCTACTCCAGGCAGCTGAATTTTCAGTCACGTGCACTTTGAACAGCCCAGAAAGCCAGGCCTGCTGTGCCANTTTTTTTTTTTTTTTTACTGGTACAGTAAGAGACTCATACTATCAGCCTGCACTGACTCCCCAAGGGACAGAAAGCATCAGGAGCTGTGCATGTTCACACACTCTGCTCTCAGGGGCTGCAAATATTTCTTCTGTCCCAGGGGTTCTCGTTTTGCTGCTCAAGTCTCCTATCACACGTGTGTAAGTCACTGCCAAGGTCAAGCCTATCTCTACTCCATGACTCCATGCTCCTGCACATCTCAGCAGCATTGTCAAGCAGTTCAGGTACTCAGAGCAGTTTACAAGTCAAGAGGCAGGAGCTCTGTTTCACTGTTGCTGGAGAAGAGAGCAGGCTGCCCACAAACATTTCCAAAAGCATAATTTAGTCCTGTGCCTGCAGGTGGTAAGTACTGTTTGCAATTTCAATAAAGTTCTTAAAAGGCTGGAAGGGAAGGAGATGGACCCAAAGCTCTCCCAGTTTGTTATCCCACTCTCTGGCAATTGTGTAGGCATCCCAAAGGAATTGAAAAATAGGCAAATAGGCAGGTAAAACTTGGCTATTCAAAAAGTTATTCCAGTTTTGAAATTAGCTGGCAATTGATGCCTCAACCCAGAGGATTATTCAAGTGTCCTTCCAAAAATGGGATCAAAAGCTTGGGAGCTGAGAAAGGCATTTTAATCAATCAGGTCAAAATTCTAATTATTTCAACCTCATTTCAAACCAAGGGCTTTCTGTGAGAAACTTTTCTTATGGCCAAAAAAGAAAAATAGGACTCTGACCCCTTATGACAACATGTTTAATAGCAAGAAAACAACTATAAATGATCCCCAGTGAACCACATCACCCTGGAAAAAGAGGGAGAAAGCTGGAAAAAGTCAGTGCTTTCTTTGTTCAGGCATTTAGACTGCCATTCCTCTGTGATCTATCCTGCACTGCCTCATTTCCTCACACACCTTCTCGCTGGAAATCACCTCTTGCCTCTTCATTTAGAGTAAACACTGAAGGGAAGCACTGTGAGACACCACCTTGGAAAAGGAGAGCCCCAAATTTCCTACAGAAGGCAAACAGCCTGCAGCCTGCAGCAATCCTGCACGAGCCAGCTCTGCTTGTGGGCCAGAGCCCAAGCTCATTGCCAGACAGATGAGGCACAGAAATGAAAAAAGAACAGTCACAGTACAGGCACTCTCCACACTTCTGGGCAGTTTGGCTAAGCATCAATGAATTCTTTTTATTCTCTTTTACAACTCCAAAGGGGAAGGAGTCCTTCAAAAGGTGGTAGTGAAGAAACGTTCAGGGATGCTAAAACAGGCTGCTGAAAGGTTTTAAGTTTGGTTTTGGGGTGTTTTCTCGTTGTTGTCGTGGTTTTGTTTGTTTGTTTTGTTCTGGTTTGTTCGGGTTTAAGAATTGTAGACTAAAGACTTATTTCCTTTAGAGGTAAGAGGATAATCACAGAATCATAGAATGGTTTGCATTGGAAGAGACCTTGGAGATCATTTAGTTTTAAACCCCTGCTGTGGACAGGGACATGCAAAGACACTGCCTAGATCTCTTTAAATCTGATTTAACTGTTTGTAATAAAAAGGACTACTTTTTCCACCTGAGCTGCTGGTAAATAAAATGCATCAGCATAAAAGAACACTGCAACTACTTATGCTCTGTTTGGGATCAAGGAAGAACACTAAAACTTCAAGTCATACTTCTGGAAGGGTAGACAAAGCCAGTTTCCCCAAAACAAGGTTTTGACAAATTGTTAAATAGCCTAGTTAAAGCAAATAAATCTGCCTTAGTAATTTTTAACGCTCCAGTTAGCTCAGGAATTAATAGATGCCAAGGTTTCATTTGCAGCTTATATACACACCATTAATCTCCCTAAAGCCATTTAAAAGGAAAGCAGCACTAAAATTAATATCACTTGCCAAACAACTTCAGTGAAAGAACAGGCTGGTCCCTCTCTGCTAGCCAGGTTAAAGAGGCATCACCAAGAATGAACATGGCATCTCCCCTTTCAAAAGAAGGGCTGCTTCCATTCCAGCACTGCCAGGTGCAAACTTCAGGGCTGCATTCAAGAATGAAATCCATCTGGGAAATCCCCGCACGCTCTGAAAAGCTGAATGCTTAATTTGGGCACACAGATGCCCTGGGATTTCATCTTCTAATTAACCAGCACAATCACTGTTTGTTTTCAGCCAGCAACACAAGCTACTCCAGGCAGCTGAATTTTCAGTCACGTGCACTTTGAACAGCCCAGAAAGCCAGGCCTGCTGTGCCAGAGAAAACAAACACAAAAAAGAAGGGATGCAGAGCTTCAAGGGAAAGACGTAGAGGAAGTCCTCGGGCAAACTTCACTTGGACACACCCCCAGGTCACCCTGTTCCTCCTGCTCCCACTGCCTTTGCTGACCATGGGCTCACACAACCCTTGCAGAGAAACTGGGTTTGAAGTGCCTGGCAAGGATGCTGAGCAGAGAGGGGATCATGGCTAAGGACAGAGCTCCATACTGTGCCGAATTTGCAATTCTGGCCCTGTGGGCTAAGGAGGAAGTCTTTTCCAATCTATGTCTGCAGGAAAAGTCTCTTCCCTTTCTGCTGCCTGGAAAATCGACTAAAGGGTTTTTTACAAGCAGCTGAGAACTGAAATAATGATGATGGTCATAGGGGAGCTGGGGAGGAAGGCACAACCTGGAGCAGTTGGAACTACTACTTTTGGCAGTGCAATGAAAACTTCCAAACGTCATGGAGGAGGAGCAAACTGGGGTGGATGAAAGTGAAGAGAAATAAAGAAGAGATTAAGGGAGTAGCTGACTGCTCAGCAAGACACTATCCCACGCTCCCAGTGAGTGAGGGCTCCTCTGCATGATGCTGGAGCAGTAGGAAAAGGAATCTTTAACAGACCCTACAGAGCTTGAGTGCAAAATTCTACAATCTCAACCAAGATGAAGACATGCTTTTGCTCTTACTTGTGACTAGCCCAGTTTTGTTTGCTTTTTAATTAAATGATCTGTGATAAGGGAAAGGCAAACACGTGGAGTGAGCTCTGTAGTTTGCAGCCTTCCATGGAAGAACATATCATGGAGTAACGAGATCTTTCTGTATCATATGAACTGACAGACATTGAAATTTAATGGTTCAGCAAGTGCCTTGCACATGGACCCCTGAGCCTTCCAGACATGGAAAGATTGCTGCTACTCAGGGCTCAGAACCTAGCAATGCTGCATGTGGCCAAGTTAATCCTGAAAGATTAATGTCAGCCCACACAAAACTGCTTTCAAGCAACTTCTGTAATTAACCTAATTAACAGATAACTACTTTCACCTATAAGGACAGCACCAAGAAATTTTATTTACCTTTTTTTTTTTTTTTCCTTTAAAATTTCAGTCCTGTGTTTTACAGTTCTTGTAGG
This sequence comes from Rhadina sibilatrix, assembly GCA_013400275.1. NCBI lineage: Eukaryota > Metazoa > Chordata > Aves > Passeriformes > Phylloscopidae > Rhadina > Rhadina sibilatrix. The sequence goes on along the minus strand of VWYO01016350.1, from coordinate 173,309 downwards.
TGTAACTTTACTACCCCTCCCAAGCTTCAAAACAATATCCAGGATCAATCAGATTCAGTTTGGATCCTTTGTAATTTATGTCAGTTGGATGCAATATTGTAGGTTGAAGAGTACAAAATTGTGATGTTAAATAGCCACAGATTAAAAGAACAAAATAACTTTAATCTGGTGCATTAATAGTTGGGTTTTTTCCTGCAGTCTTGCTTTGGTTTTAACACAATCATAATCATGACAAGGTTTAGTGGACTTGGCATTGTCAGGTTAAGAATTGGACTGGATGATCTTAAAGGTCTTTTCCAACCTAACTGATTCTATGATTCCATCATGAAACAAAAATGTTTCCGGTGGTGAAAATTCCCTGCATTGGAAGTTTGCAAAGAAAAATCAGACTGATAAAATCTTAATCTTCAGAAACATCGAGTAACCCAAGATTTAGCTCTTTTCAGGTTCTTTTCATTAACTGCACAGTAGAGATGTGAACAGGGTCTGGTTACTTACGATGTTCTTGGCTGAGAACCTGGCAACGTTTCTGAAGGTACTCCATACTGCTCTGGAAATCAAAAATTAATAGGTTGGGTTTATTTGCCTCCTTTGTAGCCTATTTTACCCTATGGTCTCTGAGCACCAGACTAGACTCATCATTTCCTTCTAGGACATAATATCATTCAGATTATTCATCATTCCAAATGGGGTCTTCTAATGAAATACTGTTTGTCCTCTGATGAACAGCTGCCTTAATGTCTAGGTAATGAAAGTACACAATCTCTTAAGCCATTTCTAAATTCATCACTGTTCAACAAAGCAGAGGAAACCACACCTCTTAATCAATGTAAACATTTGACATGTCATGTATAACCCACAACCTACAAAGCTATCTGTCAATACACATATTGTGTGTTTCCTTTGGGTATCTACTTACTCTGATCCTTTGCTACAGATCCTTCAGGTTGCAATTCCTACAAAAAAAAGGACAAAACGTAAATTGAGACTAAAGTAAATAAACTCTCTCATAAGAGCAGGGTACTGATGATTTGTTTTTCATGTGTTACTTTACTGTAATGAGCATTTCAGTTAGCTTGTCAAAGTGTCCAGTAGTCTAAGCTGGCCTGATGTAGCTTAGCATGGACAGAAATAACAACGTGCTACTGTCACCAAAATTATCAGGATTGTTAGCACATTAGCAGTATGTGCATTCTTGAAAAAATATTTTATAAGAGCTACCAAACACTTCTGTTTAACATAGTCAGCAAATAGTTCCGTTCACAAAAAGATAAAATGTATTTTGTGCTTCAGCAGAGGTACTTAAAATGTCTCAGAAAAGTAGTTGTATTTGAAGGCCACAATTACAACAAATATCTAAGTTGCTGAAGCACCTTTTATTCATCCCCATTGTGCTTTAATTTATCTGACTACTTCTGAAGACAATACCTCCTTAACAGCCCATATTTATAGAAGGGGGACAAAATCAGATAAACACATACAAGAGCCAGAAAGCTTTCTCCTAGTTTATCCAAAGTCCTGGCAGAAAGAAGGTGTCTTACCTTTGCTGGGAATGGAAATCTGGAAGGCTCTGCTTTAGTAGGTGTATTAAGAGCTGTCAGGGGAGGTGGCCAAGAGCGGGTCATTTCCTGGAAAGAGATTGAGAGGAGCAGCTATCAGGATTTCTGCTGAGAGGCACAGAAGTTCATCTGGATCTACCACTTCATGCATTTGGGCATGTTTCCCCATGGCTGCTACAAAAATAGTGATATGCATTACTAACAGGCAAGAACACAGGGTGTGCCTGGTGAAACACAAAAGGATGCCAGACATTTTGTCCTTTTTTTTGTAGGAATTGCAACCTGAAGGATCTGTAGCAAAGGATCAGAGTCCTCCTCGTGCTGCAACCCCAACCAGCACAGGGCAGCCAGTGGGCACCTGCTACCAGCTCCCCTCCAGCTAAAACACTGCAACACTGCCCCAACAGCAGCCTCTGGAGAGCAATCGAGGCATCAGGATTTTGCAGCCTCAAGCAACAGCAAGGGAAGTGAATTGCAGAAACCAAACTGTTCCACCAGGACTTCAGCATCTCAGCATAGCACTTGACATCAAGGAGACCTTGAGGTCTCCTCAAGATCAGCACCACTGGTTTGGGAATCCCAGGGTATTTTCACACCGTGCATGGGGAAGGGATAACATGGACTCAGCCATAGCCACTTGGAGCCTGAACACTGCCCACAGAGTCAGCTCTGCCACAAGGTTACAGCATCAGACGTGGCTTTGCTCTGCATGAGTGGACTGGAATCACAGAGAGGGAGCAGCAGCAGTGCCATGCACAGGCAGGTGGGAAGGACACAGGTGTGTTCCTGCTCAAGGCCACGCTGCTGGGGCTGGCAACACGGACACGAGGCAGCATGTCCAGAGCCTGTGGCAACTCCCTGACTTGATGTAGGAGCAGGTCTGGCTGTCTCAGATGGCTTGGCAGTCTGGAACTGCACCAGGCTGTATTACACTGATGTACTGATAGAAAGACTGATCTTACAACACCAGCTGTATTTGAGGCTGACTCTTATCTTTACTTCTCAGCACACCCCAAAACTAGTGACAACTACATCTGCTGAGTGAACAGAAGCAGAGAGGTATTTTTTCCCAACCATTACCTTAAGGCATGCAAAATCTAAGCAAACAGAGAGATGTATTATTTAAGAGTACCTACCCTCAAAATTTCTTCAATGGACTGCACATCAATGGGGTTGGTTTGCTGTAACAAGAAAGAGGGAAGCAGCATGAATTTGTTTGGGTTTTTTACCAACTGACTTGAGAAAGGCAGGCGCTCAGTGAACATTTACTTACCAACAGCTCAATAAATTTCATGGAAGCCCATTAGTAAAAAAAAGCTAGTAAGGACTAAAATCCCCATCAGAAAGGCAGTTAATAATGCACTTCTAAAATGCCTCTTGTTTTCAAGTCCCTGGCAGAGGTGACTGGAGATTCTGCCAGGATGCTCTGCCTGGAATGGGGTAAAATAACTCAAACAATGCCACCAGTGGCAGATGGTATTTGCAAAGCTACTGGTGGTAAATGGATAAAGGGGGCATCACAGTGCTTTCCGTGCTGAATAAAGCTGAAACCAGTCTGACTCATCAATCCCAAAGTTAAACATCCTGATAGTGAGATGAAGATGTGGTAGACCTGGTAAAGTACCTGATAAAGGAACAAACATTCTACTGATACTACCAATAACTTATCTAAAGCTGCTGAGCTGACACAGGTGGCCTGAGGAGATCTGACAGTCAATCAGCTGATACTATAAAAGCCCAGTCCTGAATTTTAACAGCAGAACCTTCTAACATGTCCCTTCTCGGAGTGTTTGTGTGCTTCCACACACTGATGTGCACCAGCCATGTGGAACACCACTTCCCTTCCACAGACCAGCTTCTCATCCACTAACAAGGCATGTGTTTTGAAGGCATCTGTCATTTGCATGTCCTTTCCTAAGTGATATCATTAAAGGAGGCTGAAACAGAAAACAACCAAAGAGCTGAGTAGCTGTAACAAGCAAAATGCATGCCAGATCAGTTTCTTGTCTACAAATACGAAATTCTATGGAAATGTCCAGTCATCAGAGTAATTACTGAAAGGGAAAGGCCAGCAAGACTTTATTCACATTCAAGAAAGTGGACAGTGAGCTAGAGTGCCCAACCAGAAGGATCTTCCCCAGAAAAAGGTAAGGAGCAATGCAAGCAAACATTTCAATGAAGTCCAAAATTGTCATCCTTGGCCCTTTCACAAGGAAGTCCACTCATCTGTTTCCCACATGCTGCACTATTTACACTGGAAGGAGAAGAGGAGACAGGGAATGCCTTTTCCTTGCAACCTTATTTGTCTGAGTCTACATAAAGCTCTCGTTGAAGCAGTGCTTCTTTGACAAAGCCTTGAATTTCTTCAGAAAATCACACACGGAGAGCTGCTTCTGACCTTACTCACCCAACCAAAGGAAAGCTGAGGCACGGCCAGATCAGTCACATGAATGAAAGCAAGGCCTGCAGATGTGTGCCACAGCAGACAGGAGGAGGGGACAGGGAGGGCAAACAGCAAGGAACCACCACATGGTAAGAGACTGGAATGCTTCACAACTCACAGTGCCAAAAAAGGCATCCCTTTTCTGCTTTTTCTTCTGAGCAGGCTTAACCTGGCAGCTCAGCCTAATTTACTTCTTAATTCAGTACGTGGTGAAGAGCAGACACATTCACTTGCATCTTCCTGTGCAAAACGCTTCAGAAACTCCTGAGATATCCCATGATAGCACCACTGAAATAAGTTCCTACAAAACTGGTAAGAAATGAGGATCTTGCCTGGACAAAGTATTTCAAAACTCTCTCTATAATGGATTGATTGCAACAAATCAAAATCAGTTTACTTCATTTCAGAAACTGAAGTTTTATGAGGTGATAAGTGATGACAAAAGTGGAACACAATTAACCTGAGAACAAGAGAAATTCTGTAACAACCAGTCTGGACCTCTCTTATCCTTGCCAAACAACCCACATCCCCCTTCCTGGAGTTCTTTCTGATGAGCCTGAAAAGACTTTGACATTGATACAGGTTTACATACACAGAGTATTTATAGTTCAGTTGTCAGGAGGATTTATCATAACCCCCAAGGGTTCAGTGACTGGTTCTTCACAGGTCCAGAGGCTCAGCAGAAACCACTTTCTTCCTCATGGCACAACATTTAAAGGAAAACAAACACATGACACTGAACAAGCACCACACAAGTCTGCATCGGCAGCATAAGGTTCCCTGGTTTTGTTGGGATTTTTAGGACACCAGTATCAAATACATGGTGAAATGATTGCTCTAGAGATTAAAATCACAGATTGTTTGGGATATGCACTGGGTCAAAACCACACCAAAACCGGTCAGCTGTCTGCATGGGGGTCTGCTCTCAGGTAGGACTGTGACTGTCCCTGTGCCACAAACCTGTGGGACACAGCCCCTTTCCCTCCATCCCAGCTCCAGTGACTGAGGACACTTCATCTTTTACAAAGCTACAAATCCAGTGCCTGAAGGAGCTGGGCTTTACTGCACCTTGAGTATGTTTCCCACCCCCCCTTTTTTTTTTTCCCTTCAAGTCACATCTTGGCTGTTCTTCAGCTTGTTAAACCACTAAACCACCATTAAACAACAATTACCACCCAGCAGCAAGGGATGTCCTTGCCAGCTTTAAGAGAAGAGTTCAGGGGAAAGGAGAAATACGATGCTGCTGCAGGAAGAGTTACAAAGCCATAAAGCCAAAGAAATCTCTGAAAGGAGCTCAGCTCCACTAAGGACTGTGGGTGTGGGAGATGAAATATTCCACGTTGCTGTCTACCCCTGCTAGCACTTTTACAGCCTTTCTTGGGAACACTGTAACGTGCTTCCCCACAGACAACTCCAGTTAAGCCTGGTGCATATTTGCTGTCTGACACCGACATCTGTACAATTCCCAGCTTGGATTTCCTTATGCCACATCCACAGTCTCAGTTTGGCACCTCCACATGTTGCTTACAAAATGTTTTCATGGTCAAGGTCAAGCACAATCACGGGACATCCAGAATTCTTGGCTTGCTGGGTTTGGTTTGCCTTTCTAGAGCCAGTGTTCCCATCCAAACTGATGCTGTGCTTCAATACCAGCTAGTTCCTGAAGCAATAATACTAATTTAATCACTAATAATATTAATAAGAATACTGATTTAAAAGTAAAAAGAGGAAAACAGCTAGTGAAGGGTTCATTACTACTTTGATCATGAACTGAAAAGGACTTCAGGCCAAAATAATTCCAAGCATCTACACAAACATAAGAAGCCCTGCAAGTTACTTGAGGAATTAGTCTGTCTTTACTACAACAGGCATGCAGAAATGCACAGGTGCACATACCCACAAAAAGAAGAGAGGGAGCTCTTAATTTAGAAAACAATTTCAATTCTGTGCAGGGACTCAATTCACACTGCATAGCAAGTGTGTGACGAAACTCTCAGAAATACTTCCCTGTCCTCTCCTCACGAGCAATTCCAAAATCCACGCACTTTCATGACCACATAGCTCTGCTCACGCCCCGAGCCTTGCACTGCTCTGTTAGGGAATGAATGAGGAAATCAGGAAAATAAACTAAAAACCAAACCCAAGCTAAACTGAGTAAGGAACCACCAGGCACACAAAAGAGATGCCGTGATAGTATCTGGGCCACAGATACTACAAAGAATAAAGCAGTGGTTGTTTTGAGGGGGTTTTCTCGTAATGAAGATGGGGTTAGAAGAGCTTCTAAGCTATAAGGTTATTTCTTTTTAAAAGATGTTCCATTAAAAACCACAGCACACATTTCCATCCCACTCTGCCACACGCGCCAAGTGGAGCTGAAGGACCGTATGGCTCCCGTGTGGAAGTAGGGGGGGCTGAAGCTTTCTCCCTGGTCTTTAAATAGCCTGCCTCGTCAGGAGGCTGTGGCAGAGTCGTTTCAAGCAAGATGTCAAAAAAAATCACCTCCCAGAGAGAGCTGGCCCTGCCTTATTCCAGAAGGCACCGTGTGACAGCGCTGAGACGCGCGGCCTCAAACCAGGCCAGCGGCAGGCAGAGCGCACGGAGGGAGCAGAGGGGAGCACAGGAGCTCTGCAAGCAGACATTAACTGGAAGGGATACAGGCTGCCTCTCAGGCAACAGCTAAGGCCTCGCAGACCTTTCTGCTCCTTCTCATCTCAGTAATTTCCACTCAGCTGCTTATATCCCTGCTATTTGCAAGCCTCTGCTGTCACAGCCTACTTGGAGCTGCCCCCTGACATCCTGTGCACAAACAAGCCCCTTGTTTCTACATCTCCATCTTAAGGGAAACTGGTGCTGCAGGTACCCAGGCAGTGTGGAAGAGGAAGAGCTACAGCACGAGTGTGTTGCCTGGCATCTCCTCCTAATTAAAACTGAAATGTGTGTGTGTACAGCTCAAGTATGCCAGCTATTGCTCTTTGCCTCATCTCAGGCTGAGTTATTAGCACCAACAAAACCCAAGCAAATGCTGCAGCAACAATTGAGAAAAGCCAATTATAAGTTCCATGCCCTTCATTCTGTTGTCAGGTTTTCTTCGTTGCCTAATGAGAACTTTGCCCCTGCAACTATCAGCAGAAAAGGTCACCAGCTCTCATCCTAAAAAATCCCAAACAAACAAAACAATCACATTTTCAGCTGCTTCCCATTTAATACTATGCTTTATTATAACTGAATATCTATTATACTTGAACATCTAGTTTAAAATTTCTTTTTTTCATGTCAACTGCAGAGTCGTTGCCACTTGAATGCACTGAGGATCACAAAACTGCATACTTCACTGCGTGAAGGCTTAGTTTGAAAACAACAGGCAGGGGAAAAAAATCAGACTGAAACCTACCATCCTGTCCTCACTTCACCCATCTGTGCTCAGCCAGCCAGAACAGGAGGAATCTTGCATATTAGATGCCCTCTCCTCCTTGCACACAAGTCACGCTAGCAACAGCAAGCCAACTTACTCTCCAAAGCAACTTCCCACCTGACTTTTTTTTTTTGTGCAGTTAAAAATCCATCCTCTGTGCTATAGAGAGATTTGAGAGGGGGACACACACACAGGGCATGTTTCCAAAATGATCCAGCCAACGAGAGAAAAGGCATATTTTAACCAAGCCCCTACTAATCCTGATGATGGATGCAATAATGTCCTACCATGTATTGAAAGAGGCTGCCAAAGCCTGAAGCTCAAACCCCATTGCTAATTGACAAAAATTTATGAAAATTCATAAAGGCTTCACACACTATCTTGAGGAACACCAGACACCAAGCAGATTCTCTGCCAAGGCTACTGAAATGTTCCCTATCACAGAACATAAGTTGTACAATTATTTTCTTTTTACAAATATGTAGTGCCTCTTCTATTGTAACCAACACTTGCACAACTTGAAAATAATTTAAAAACCTTTATGAAGTGGGTGTTTTAGATTATGAGAAAAACACAAAGAAAACCTGCCATGCAACCAATGTATGCCTTGCTACCAGCAAATTTTCTTTTCCCTAGAAAGCACACAAAGTCCATGTACAATGCTGTATTTTCCCATGTGCACTAACCTAGTCCATGGCCTTGTATTCCCTGAACTATGGATCAGGAATATTTGATTTGCTTGTAACTAAATGGATTGGAAACAACAGAAAACAACTTGGTTTTGAAGCATGTCCTGGTGAAACCACAACAGCTCTGTGGGGCATAAAACCACACTTTCATTTCCAGCTCAAAGGTTTCATCAGACCCAACTCTTCTAACAAAAGACAACTTTCTCAGCTCTGGCATCAACAGCCACTTGGGTGAACCTAGGAAAACATTGCTGTTGCAGCTGCTGCAACAAAAAAGACCCCTGCAAACCACTGGAGATGTGACTACTCCGGGGAAACAGGGATGAAAAGCAAACAAAACCATCAAAATTGTGTCAAGTAAGAAAGATGCAGGCAGCTAGTCAACATGAGACTTTCTTCTGATTTCTTTCACGTTAAGCAATCGTAGGGATTTGGGGTTTTGTTTGTTTCCTTTTTAAAGTTCATGCAGAAAGTATTAGTGTTTTTAAAAGGAAAATGAAGGAGTTTGAGCTAAAGCATACAAGTGTAAGTCTTTGCACAGTTGCCTGTGAGCTTTGGATTAAGTCAATTAACAAATCAGGCTAAAGTGTGTGCAAACATTTCAAAGCAAACTGTATTTTAAGGATGAGACCATCCCTTCCTTGACTTCACACTTCACTCATATGCAAGCGTGGGAATACTTGCAATATATTTTGGTTTTCCTCGGTGCTATTTTTCTATTAAGCTCAAAAACATTTCAGAAATATACAACAAAAAGGGACTTTCATTACTGTCATGAAACCTTTATGGACATCATTTGTTTAAAATCTCAAATCATATGGAGCTCAGTATGTCCTTATTGACTATAATGGCTGCAGATGTTAAAGGCCATTTTATTACAGGGAATATTGTCTGAGGTTTCATTACTACTGTAAAATAACAGAGGTACTATTTGGCAGCAGAGTCCCTCTTAAGAGCAGCTTGAGCTGTTTCAGGAAATTCAAGAAGCTGCTGTCACAGAGCAACAAATCCATGAGAAGGGAAGGCAATTTTCCCAGCAGGTTGCCTAAGACTAGGATTAACTTTCACAGGAGAAATTACCACAAGACACATCATTTTTTGGCACAGAAAAGATGAAAGCTCACTCCATTTCAACAGAAACATGACAACCACAACAAGAAAACCCCCTCAAACATCAGGTAGAATACAAAAGGACAAAAAGAGAAAATTAAACACAAAGAAAACTGGAATAGCTGAAATTTTACAAAACCCTTATACGAGACTCTCTTTGTGGAAAGCAGTAACAAGGTAGCACACAGTACAGTTGTTTGAAATACATGTTTGGGGATGTACCTGCTTGAGTTTTGTGCCAGCTTCAGGTAGCCACATGGCTGGATTAAGCTACGGAGAATGAGCAGAAGCAAGCAACAACATCCTGGGTCTCCCCTCTTACCAACCTAGTTCTTCAGCCTAATGGAGTGAGACTGGAACAATTCCAGTAAACCAAAGCAAAGCTAAAGTAGATCTCCTTGACATTGCTTCCAGTGTTAAGTTTCACTTCTGTAGTTCATGTAAAACAAAACCTATTTATGCTTTTTGGTGTACGTGCACTAAAACAACGCTAAGGCACCACAGAAATGTACAGAAGGATTCTGTCTTATCCAGCCAAAGTCTTCAAAATTACACTACAAATGCATTTGTTTTCTCATTTGTGTTTATGCTGCTTGCTTGAAGTCACAAGACTTCGTTGTAGACTACAAACCCAATCTACCAGTCTCAGAGTCCACAGGAGCCTTCTAAAATAATTTCTCTAGGTGCTATTTCAGGTCCTCTGTGGGCACCAGGGTTTCACCAGCAGCTCGCCTGTAGCCAAGTTCCCTGTGAACAGTTCCACAAGCACACTTAATTCATTCGAGTGCACTCCTCTCTTTTCCAAGGCAACACCAAAGTTATTCCACTAAAAAAATGCCACGCCACCTTCTCTCCTCTGCTTCTGCCCACACCTCAACTCAGCAGCCCAGCTCCAAGTGAAGACAGCAGCTCCAGCCTGTCACCGCCCTCATCGCAGGCTTGAAAACAAATCAAGCCCTTCCCATGAGGTTTCTTCAGCTGACATTGAATGATCCTGGCAATTTAAGCATTTCACATCAAAATACTCAGCAAACAATGGTTGCACTGTCCTGTTCCTGCGTGGGTGCCTGCAGGAAATAAAACATTCTTTAAAGATTTTACACGCTTTTCTAACCCCGAGATGGATTATTTTGCTCCATCTAAAAATAAATACACGGGCCTCCTTGTGTTCAAACGGCGTAAGAAAAACAAATTGCTGTTTTGTCTTTCTTCGCCTGAAGTAGCCAAGGGGGTTGTGTCCTGGGGGAACAGACTGTTGATATGTTTTAATGAAGGATTAGTTACAAAACCTGACCTGCTGACAAAAATCTGTGCATCTCTTGTTAGCCTCCATCTAATAAAAATAACTGAAATCCAAACAAAGCAAGCAGGGAAGTTAAGTGCAGCATCACCTGTACATTGATCATCTCTCTAGTAAATTGCTCTGCATAAAGAACCTCCACAGGAGAGCACCTCTCCACTGCAATGACCATCTGTACAGTAGCTCTCTAGCTCTGACCCCTTGATTCCACAAAACTTTCTTACCTACTGGCCCCTTGAAGTCTCCCCAGTAAATAATTTTTAATGCTGCTAGATGTGAATCTCTAAGTATTGTGTCCATAAAAGGCTGAGGTTGTCCTCTCCCTTGTTCCCTGCAGAATTGTCTTTCAACGTAAACATTTGAGAGAGAGCAGCAAGCCACTGTTTCAGGTATTTTCTCATTTCAAGCACCACCTCACTGCAATTCATGTTGATAGATACATTTGAACAGTATTTTGAGTAGCCTGACTCTAGCCTACTACAGAAAAAAAAGCTAGTCACTGCAGCTGAAACAACAAAAGATAAGAAAATAATAACTACGTTTGTTAAGACCATCAAGGAAATTGGGGCTTTTGGTGGTGAGAGGCATCCTGTGGTTCTGGGGAGCACCTCAGATAATTAACTGCTGTTATCTCTCAGAAATGCTTTCTCTTTCCAAAGACCACTTTCCCCTTGGAAAACAAGCCGAGTTAGATTTACGATGGCAGCGGTGGCACTTGGTGCACCTCCCCTTAATGACTCAGTAAACAAGACTTGGAGATGCCAGCTCTCCCAGCTGTTTGAAAGCACCCTCGGCACCTCCCTGCATTACCAACACTGCCAATAAAAGTTTGGGAAATAAAACAAATTGAAGAGGCAGCCTGGAGCCTGGAGCGACATCACCCAGCACAGCTCTGTGCTGCTGCTGCTGCTGCTTGGGACAGACCACACACCCTGGAGGGGAGCTAAAAGGCATCAGTCCTCACAGCCCCAAGACCAGTGCATCAAAGGAGAAGGCAAGTGGGAGGAACATGAATAAAAGGATGCCTGTTAGTACATCTAAGGGTAGTATTCCCAAAGGAAAAAAAAGAGAAGAAAAAACATGTGTTGAAAGGATAGGAATTGTCTCTCTCTCCCTAAGAAAATGAAGTTCTTAACTCAGAAAGAGCCTACATGCTATTTTTAAACCTTAATGGAAATGGAAGAAATATCTTTAAATGCTTTCAAATCAAGGAACTTAACCTGCAGGGAAAAAAATAGCAGGATATCCTTTTGCTTGCAAAGGCAACTATCACTATTGTTTTATAACTGAACTAAATGCAAAAAAAAAAAAAATTCTAGATTTTATGTTTTGTGGTTGGAACAGCAAGGTGCCTTATTATTATCACCATTATCATGTCTACACAGATGAAAGTTATCATCCTCAAGACAAATATTGGACAAATCTCTTGGAAGCTCCCTATCATGCTAAAGACAATGGGAAACCAGAGCAAGTCCTGTCCACCAGCTACCTGGTCACTCTTCACTAAACAGTGGCCAGGTAACTGAAAGTAGCCTAACTTGAAAGCAGCTTAACTTACACTTTCAGCTGTAAGAGCAGCGTCCAAGGTTGACATGGTCTGCTCCCAGGAGATGTTTGTTATTACTCAGCTGAGCTGAGCACACACAGACACTTCCATCCTCTCCTCAGCAAGCAGCTTTGTGCACTCAGCAAAGAGCTCACAGCACCCTGACCTTGTTTGCCAGGTGGGAACAGAGGCCAGAGCTGGACAGAGCCTTCTAGAACCTTCTTTGCTTATGCTGTGTCCAGAACCAGTCCATAATATTTAAAATCTGTATCTAGAAGACATACAAAGTCATTTGTCATGACTCAAAATGTAAGGTTCTTAAAAAACATTTTTATCATTCCCTAAATCCTGCATTAAAAACTCCAGACAGCGTTCCCCTGAAATTCTTTATGGCCAGGCTTACACACTGCTGAGCTGTCACATGCAATTTTTATCTGCAGCCAAATGAAGCAGGAGATGCTGAGCTAACATACCTGGCTGACATTTGAGGAGTGATCCCTGTCAGTCAGGTGTAATAGGAAGGCTACAGGCCAGGAGCCTCCCAGGCTCCAAAAGCTATAGAAAACAAAGTAATGCTGAGAGGATGGGAGAGGGTCAGTTCACTGTTTCTTTCCTTGTCTGTACAATCTGGAGGGAAGAAATGGCTTTATTGCTTATCCAACATACTTTCCGAATGGCTTGTAATTAAAATCCAAACAAGGAAAGATGACTACAAGAACTACCAAGACACCAACCAACCTCTGCCTAAAGAAAAGCTTTCTCCACCTTTTCCTGATGCATCCTAGGGACAGCAAACTGGAGAAGACTACAGACATTTCCAGATTTTCTGTATCGCTGTTTCACTGCCCATAATTTCCTTCATACATAATTGCTCGAATGATCCCAATGTTTCTGTGAAAAGCTCCCAAGAACCAATGGCAAAATACTCAAATCATTTCAAATACTTCAGGGATGTGAGCAGGCAGGTTCATAATTTGTAGCCATGATGGACAGGGCTCAACAGCTTTGTGTACTGTAACTTTTTTATGTCCTCTCAGGCAATGTCTCTACATGGCAACTGTTCCACATGCAATCCTTAGACTCCTGAAAGCTGGACAGGCACTTCCCTACATGTGCACCACAGAAGGCTCCGAGGAAATGTCTAAGGAAATGTCTAAGGGAAGGGTAGGACATACCCAAGGGGGTTACTGCTACCACAGCAAACAGAAAAATACCACACTGCTTCTCCTCTTGTTTTCATTATGGAAAAAATGTGCAATATTGTTGTGGTAACATCAATATTGCATTGGCAAAGAGGGGCAGGAACGGAGCTGACCTGCACCAAGGAGCCAAGGGATGTTCTCTGCACTGGTAAAGCACAGATAGCATTCCTTCAGCACACCCAGGCAAGGATTAACAAAGCAGAACTGCAAACAGACAAGTAACGTGACAACACAAGAGCACCTTCAGTAAAAATGCCTGCTTCAAGTGAAAACATTCGGGCTGAATATACCACACCTTTCACCTTTAGAGAACAGATGGTGTCCAGCCAACTCTGAATTACAACTTGGTCTGAACAGCAAGCTGACAGGCTGATGAAAGAAACCAAAGTATTCCTTGTTTGAGGTGAAATAGGTTGGTAGGATCTGAATCTAACATAACTTTGTCTCCTGTTACATGAATTCACCCTACATCCTCCCAAACCTTTAGCATTCTTCATAAGCCACTGCTATTCAAAACACAACATGCATCAGTCATGTTTAAAAAAACTAATGTTCTTAAACCAAGGTAAAAAAATATACTTTAGAAGAAATAGATACCACAGTGTTAATAAGGAATCATTCCACACATTGTTTATTTTACAACAAATTTATAAAGTGCTCCGTTTCTTTGCCAGTGTGCTCATTCTACAGACACAGAAACATATTTGTAAACACACACAGCAGTTAACCTTAAAAATCATGGGGAAGTGCTCATTCACTTCTCCCCTTGGGAGGTGCTTTCAATTCAACAGGGTATTAAAATAAATACTTGAATTTAGGCTTGAATTCAAGACAAATTCTCTTAAAATTATCCTAATACAGAAACTGAATTCTCTCATCTCCCAAGAAAAGGAAAAAAAAAATATTGCTATGTTGTTCTATTCTTTCTAACTTCAAGCAGTGAAAAAGATCTGAAAACTTTAAGTAGGTTTTTGGAGTTTTTTAGTGGTAATTTTTTTTTTCTTTTGACTTAGTGAAGTTTAGTAAGCCAAGATAACATTTCTGACTGTGGCATAACCTAAGCTACATGGTAATGTCTTGAATAGCAAAAGTTACTACTTGTCTTTAAAGGAAAGTGCATATTTGAACAAGTCACCCACACTGGAGTTTCTGTAAGAAATGGGAATTTAGGTCAAGTTTCATAACTGGTTAAAAATTAGTCCACGAGCCAAGTATTATTGAGCTCTATTTCCTTAGCAGCCAAAGCAAACATCACCCTTGTTCCTTCCTCCTTTGATTCCAGAAAAGCTCCATCTGAAGAACAGACAGAAAGGCCAAAGTGGTTGAATTCAGTGTCCTGGAAAAGAGGGACACATAGAAGGCCACAGTGTCTTTTATCACATGAAGGTGGCTGTGGGGAAGAGAGGGGACAGAGGACACTTTCCAGCATCCAGCCCTTGCTGGGTCTGAAACAAGCACAAAGTGATGTCAGCTGCAGTTTTTCTCCCTGTGATTGGGTACGTGCAAAGGAAGCTGGGCTGATGGCAGGGGCTCTCTGGGAATGCACCCAGACTTTTTGCTTGGAGCACAATGGACTGCCAAGATCACGTCTCTCGCTGTTTGCTACCCCTGACTGCAAGCAAAAAGAGCATCTCAATATCTAATGACATTTATGAACCATTTGACCAATGGAACAAATTGGCAAGAGAATATAACACTGCTAAAGCAGTTTGGAGGAGAAATTGGCGTGTTGAAACGCAGATCAAAAAGTTAAGAGCGTCAACTTTTCCAACAGGGAATTAAAATATTCTGCTGGCTTAAAACAATATAGAACTATTTTATTGTCTAAGAAATAAATGCTCATCATTATGAAGATAAAAACTGGCATCTAAAGCTTAGGAGGGAGAAGAATGTCAAAGATAATTCAGACAGCAGCATTGTTAGACATCACAGAAAATGAAAAATGAGACCTGAAACTTCAAAGCACAGAAAAACAACACAAGGAAACAGATAAGAGAAGCATAACTCATACAAAAACAGACTACACTGAGTAGTGTGCTGGGGCAGGAACACCACTACTTGCTGACTTAATTTCAAAAATTACCATATTGCTGTAATGAAGCTTTGGTGGGCTCTGGCGATCCCATGTCCTACCCAGGATCATCAGGAAGCCCTTCTCCAAGCAGGACTGTACCAGCTCATACCAACAGCAGGGGAAATCTCCCCTTGATGCTGGTGCTCACTGAAAACCAGAGAGCTGACCAATACCTCACTGAGGCACCTTCCTGCTGCAGCACCCACACGGGGCAAGAGCACTGCAATCAGAGCCCAAGGAGCAAAAGCAGTACCACAACTTGCCATAACCCACATCACTGTGCTGATCCCATATTCCTATGGAGCATCCTTCAGCTGCAAAATGCCACTTCCACTGAGGTTTACTGCTAGCCAGTAAAAAAAAAAATCCCATGAAGTAAGAAATACAACACAAAGCACATGCTAAACATATCCCTACACTCAAACAAAGCAAAGAATCAGACCAAAGTCCAGGAGGTGCTCAAAGTAGGTGCTCCTCAGGAGAGTCTTAATGTGATGACCAATGTAGGAAGATCTATCTTGTGTTTCATTCCTGAAAACATCTCTTGAACAAGACACCAGCAGTCTATGGCCAAAATAATTCAGAGGCTTGAAACAGGCAGATTCACTCTCTGAGGAAACACCTCCAGTGGCATTTGGGACCAGCAAAGCAAAGACCTCCAGACTGGCACTTACCTATGAAGTACTACTTGGCCAGGGAGGAGCACAACCACACACAGGTGTTTTAAGACTTGCCTCGTTTATAAGCTTTTTCATGCTTCAGTAACTAGAGAAGTTAACCACATTCACATGAGGCAGCCTGCAATTATCACAAGACTCACTGCAAAGGACCCCCTCTCCCTGCCATCCTTCAGCGACCTGCTCCCAAAGTCAGATGTGAAAGGCAAACCCAGACACGGCCTCCACTGGATTGGGTGCCTGCCTGAGCTTCACCTGGTCCCGCTGAAGCCAACTGCTGACCCCACCCTGGCACCGGCTGTGTGCTGCACTTACCTCTGTGAACATGTCTTACTGCCTTCCCACATGGCAGGGCAGATTTCCTGTTTTCATGCATTGCCTTGTCAGTCCTAATCAGTGTCAATAGGTTATGGTGTCTTTTGTGCTGGCGGCGTCAGCCCTGACAGGAAAGAACTTTTAATCTCTTCCCTCACACCGAGCCATGAGAAGCTGCAGGCGCTCCCAGGCATAACTCCCTTGGCTCCTCTCCGAAAAATTCTCTCAAGCACTCGGTTGCTTAGCAATATTTGCCTTCCCCCTGTACGGTTCAAATTGGCAACATCTGTCCCTTTGGCACTTTCCACTTGTGCGAGAAATGGTGCGGAGAGTTTCAGAAATCTAGAGAGAGGTTGGTGGAGGATGATTCACGTGAGCCATCGGAGCTGCTTTGGCATTTTATTGCTGGTTTATTTCCAGCCTGGATAGAAAAGTGTGGCTTCTTCCAAAGGAGATGCACCCAAGGGAAAATCCTCTTTGGCATCCGGTGGGACTCACCTATTAAATCAAATACAAGTAGCTTTTTCTGTTTACATAACTACACCCACATGCTCTGGCTTGGTTTAGCTGGAAAAAACCCCAAACAAAACACAGCACTGACATATAACTCTTTCCTGTCAACTGGGACTGTCTGTGACTTCTCCTAAGATACTGCACGCTCATCAAGTGAGAGAAAACAAGGGAAGCCAAAATTTGTTTATGCATTTAGAAATGCAAAATCTGTGTGCAATCCTGACCTCATAACCACTAGTCAAACCCCCAAACTGCCTGTGGTCCATGCAATCATCCCAAGGGGCAGTGACCAAGGTCATTGCCTCCGGATGTACCTGCAACCCAGAGAATGAGGGGAACAAGGAATTAAAACAATGTAAGAGCATAAAAAGCACCAACTGCTTTCACTTCTGAGAGCCAAAGGGGAATATGGAGAAAACCCAAGTGAAAGGATTTGTCTTTGGGCACTTGGTATTGCAGTGAGCAGCAGAGAATCCCACAGTAAACCCTCCTCTGGCTGCAATTCATTCCTGCTCACACCACAATGCCTAAGGGTTGTGAGAAACGCCTTGGATGGCACAGCTTTGGATATTTACATACCAAAAATGAGGTAGCTCACTTTCAGCTCTTATGGTGAGGTCAAGGTTTACTTTTTTGGGCCTTTAAAATTTTCTTACCCAAAACAGTCAGAAAAAGTAACAATTCTCGTTCATTTTTGATCTGCTTATTTAGCAGTCACATACCAGCAACAAGACAAATTGAAACAATGCCTTCTGGAAGCATGGAAACTCTTCTCCAGTCACCTAAGGCACTTCTGATTATAAAAAGGGCAGCAGAGGAGACACAGAAGTAACCCTTTGTTACCTGTCTTAGTACAAAGCAAGGAAAATAAAATAGTAAAAAGGAATATAAGGGGTGAGGGGAAAAAAACTCCAAAACACAATCTCTCTTCTATTCAGTAAATGAGAAATACAAAAAAGATTGGTAGAAAGATGACAGTAGCTTAATGCTAACTACTGTGTATTCATTACATAAAGCCAACAGTGCTACATATGTCTTTCAAGATTTTCATTTTGAAAGGATGCAGGATTAAAACAATATATTTATTTCTACTTTACAGGGCTCACCTGTCTGACAGCTCCTGCTAGTAGAAAAACTCAGGTGCCATGAAGAGAAGTCCAGCGAAAAATTATCTATCTAGAACAGACTTTTTATATTTGCCACTGAACATCTTTGTAGGTATTTAGTAATTACTATTTACTACACAACAACCATGTTTTAATTGGTGACCATTGATAAATGTTTGCTGAGGAAAACACAGCTCAATGACAGCAATTTGGACTCTGAGGTCTTTGTATGCACCCTGTGCTTCAAGGATAATACAGTGTTACCAAAAACACCTAACACATCTGGTCTGCTTCATTGTTGCTGTTCAGGGGTGCTACATTGGCTGCTTCCCTATTTGCTTCCCAGTTCACAGGCAGGAGAGCCGTATGAGGCCTCATTTTAGGAGGTAAAAACAGCTATGCCCTAACACACCCCAAATTTTTGGGAAAACAAAGCCAAATCCTCAACGAGCATCAAGGACCTTACATTCCTCCATACACTACGCCCTTAAGAATGCTTGAGGATTTATAAACACTCTCCCTCAAAATAGCCTGACTGCTTCTTCCCCTGCTGTCAAGCTGATTCCCTTTCACACATCACAGTCTGTGTCAATGGAGGCAATACAAGGGTCTTTGTTGCAGCTCTCCTAAAGACAAGGAGAGAATGACTTTAAAAGCATCTTTGTTTAGGTGCTGGGGAAGAGGGATACATCCAAGCTTCTTCATGTGTGCTGTATTTTTATACAAAAAAATTTGGAAAGATGCCTTAAAGGGACAGTGATGACATTTGAAAGTGAAGGCTTTGATTTGGGGAAGAGGGGAAAGAGCTGTTCAGTGTCTCTGTGAATGCAAAGTGAGTCACTGCACCGTTATCCACTGTGGATTCATTCACTCTGCAATGAAACTGTCTGCCTATTTGGCCTGGAAGGCTGAACTTTTCAGTGTTCCCATGAGCAGAAACTGTCAATAATGAATTCACAGCTGCAGGTGAAACACATCGTAGAAATTCAATTAAGCAGAACACATGTTGAGGAAATGGCTTTCCTAAGTCATGTCAAGGGAGATCACAGGAAAAACTGTATTTGGCATGTGGCTGCTCAGTAAACTGGGGCCAAACAGTTCAGGGAACAAGAGGGAAGAACTGTGGAGTTTCTGCTAGTTTAGTCCTATTCACTGCCAGGGTCACTGCAGGGCAGGAGCCTCCTTGCAGCCCCTGTTTCACCAAGAACTAAAGAGAGGGATGACCTTTCATCCAGCCAACCCCCAATCAGCCTCTCTGGTACAGTACATCCAGCACATGGGCCATATATCCAGGGGTGCCACCTCACTGTTTCCTCCTCTTCTCCCTGCAGGCTTCAGCCCTGGAGGGCTCTATTATCAAATAGATGTTCATCACTGAGACCAAACAGAAGGAAGCAAATGTGACAATGACAAGAGCGAAAAAAGCAGAAATCAAAGTAATGTATTTTTCACTAGAGCTTACAGAGCCATTATCCAAAATGCCTGTATTCCTCCCTGCCTGTGCCCAGAAAACAATCAGGAGCCACAGCCTAAAGATCCCTACTGCAAAGCAGGATTATTCAGCATATTCACAAAAAAGGTTCCTCTATCAGCTTCAAAATGGACTAATCATATAACTAAAACCAGGGTTCTGGCAAAAACATTTTTATTATCTTCAATTCCCTTTTTATTGTATTCTTACTTTGCCACAGATGAAATGGAAGGAGCATAAGCAATGCTACTCCTGCACTGGCAACTGTAGGATTTTCATGGGCATTCAGACTCAGACCACTCACGTGCTCAACAGAAAGTGAGAAAAATGTTTCATTTAGCACACAGCATCACAGCTAATGCTGCCCCATCAAAATTCATATTAAACCACAGTTACATGAGATGACAGAAAGATGTATGGGGATGGGAAAAGAGATAAGACAATAATGCAGATGTGACAGTAAGATAATGTAGAAGGTGATGCCCTGCACTGCTTTATTTCTCTCCCAGGAGTAAAATCTGGTTAAGCAAATAAGGGAATGTGCACCTCAGTGAACTTCCTGTTTTGAGGAAACCTACTTGGTAGCAAATAAAGTCCCTCAGCATGAAAGTATTTCCCCAGCTTCTCAACAATGTCATTTTGACAGTTTCCTCTCATTTTCCACAAGATACTGCCTGCAGCCATTTACAGATGATCCACACTCTTTTCCATGAAAAACAGACTGCACTCACACCCTTTATTACAATGGTGGCAAAATACAATTTGAAACAATCTCCATAGCTCTCCTTGCCCAGCTGCCTTAGGACCAATGTAGGGATCCTACACTGCATAAGGCATAGCAATAACCTCAGGGCTGAAGGACAAGCACAGTAAATCTCCAAACTGTACCAGGGGAACAACTGCCTTTGAGCTCACAGGAGGCCAAGCCACAAGGCAGGCAGAGCCAGTGTGCTGGTCCCATGGCACAGCTGAAACTGGGCTTTAAAAGCCACAGGAAAAGGAGCTGCATTTGCTGAACGACGTGTACAGTGCTGCTCCTCCTCTCCCACTGCTTTACCAGTCAGGGCTTCTGCCTCCATCTTACATCAGAGAGGTGGCCTTGGGTCAGCAAAACCAGGTGGAGCACAACAAGGAAACTCTGCAGTATCAAGTCATATTTTCCTGTGGGTCTACACTCAGATTTTACAAGCTTACAGAGGAGAATCCTGTGGTGTTCACACTCCCTCATCACAAAGCCCAGGTGACCAGAGAACTGACTGCACTGCTGGCTGTCTCAGTATTCAGTGAGGATTTGGGGCCTCCACTCACCACCACTCAGAGTCCTGACATTCTGCATCAACACTTGATCTTCCCAGCATATCATTTCCCCCTTCCTTTCAACAAGCCTTAGAGGAAAACAAAAACTATGGGCACAGAAGCAGGCTCAAACCATAAAACCTGCTGCAGCCTCACTGAGAAAACAACAGAAAAATCACAGGAAGTATAACATTTTCACCATTCAAACAGGTATCTCACAGTCAGGTCAATCTCAAAATGCACCTTCCAAACAGGGTAACACACAGAGTCATCACTGGTTCTGGCAACCACTGCTGTTTGATGATCTGTTCTCCCACAGTCAAACTTACCCTGCTCCAACAGAGACCCCCAAAAATTACACTCACCTCTATGGGCTCGGAAAGGGGTTCGAATCTGGATAGCTCTGCTTTGGCTCTTGCCTTCAAATCTGAGAGATCCTCATCGGTCTCTTCCTTGGGCTCAGAAGCAGTTTCCAACTTGGACAGTTCAGCTTTAACTTTTGCCTTCAAATCCAAGACGTCTTCATTGGGTCCTTCATGGTATTCCTCCAGGAGAGGTTTGAGCTCCAGGGATTCAAATGGTGCCTGATCTTGGCCATCCATGGGTCTGACATAGGCAGTTGGTTTCTGCTGCATTGCACTGGCTTTTGATGTCAAAGAAGGGGGAAAAGTCTGAGAGGAGGGCTGAGTGGTGCTGGTCAAGGTAACG
Organism: Rhadina sibilatrix; assembly: GCA_013400275.1. Taxonomy (NCBI): domain Eukaryota; kingdom Metazoa; phylum Chordata; class Aves; order Passeriformes; family Phylloscopidae; genus Rhadina; species Rhadina sibilatrix. The sequence goes on along the minus strand of VWYO01016350.1, from coordinate 151,888 downwards.
GCTGGGCTGTCCCGACTTTCCTTCTCCGGTGATCCTGTCACTAAGTCCTGTAATGGTTTGGTTTGACTGTAGGTTGACCCGTGACTTTTGCTGCTGTTCTGCGACCTGGAATTGATCTGCTGGCTGGAATGTAGAGGTGACAGGGGTGCCACGGGAGAAGACAACAAACACGGCAGGAACGGGGAAAGCGCCAGAGGGGAGGCCTGCAGGCCATGAGCACGACCTTCCCCGCTCCCAGGCTTGTCATTGTGGCTGTGGGGAAAACCTGCCCGAGTGTCCCGGCCACCGTGGCTCCGAGCGCTGGGTAAGCTGCGGCTCTTGCTGTGCAATCCTGAAGTTGGTTCTGCTCCTGACTGTGCCTTTTGGTAGTGACTGGAGTGGCTTGGAGGACGAGGGGGTACAACCATGGGTCCCACGGGTGGACGGCGGGTCAGCGGCTGGAATGAAGATGGCAAGGTACGGATGGCCTTCTCAGGGAAGTACGGGCGATCAGGCTGTCCAGGGGGAAACAGAGGGGCAACACTCTTTGGAATCCCTATAAGGTTTTGACAAGATTTGTTGCTCATGAACTCCTTGACCTCCTCATAATTGCCCAGCATGTTCTGAATTCGGCTTGACAACTCATCTTCTTTATTAGTCTGCAACGGAAGAACAAAGAAGTGGACATTTCAAAAGCCCCCAAGAGATCCAGCTCAGGAAGAGGCATTCTTCAGCATCTTAACCTAATCACCACACATCACCATGAGTGAAGTTAGGCAAGCTCATCTTGATCCTGCAAATCTCTCCAAAGCAGACAGGACTGCTCGAGCCACTATCAGCTATTCCAAGCCAGGCTTGGTGCACCTGCAGCCTCCAGGAGTGCTAACATCAGATTTGTTTGTTATACTTCAGGCAGACAATGCAGCCAAGCTGCTCCTGAGCACTCTCCCCCAAACTACAGGGGGCCAGCCCAAAGTCCACACTTCTCTTGCACAACCAACAGAGATTCAAGCACATACTCTGAGGATTGAAATTAAGCAGATGGGAAGATGCCGCGTTTGTAATTATCATGCTCAAGTCTGCTACACCCTATGAAGAGTCACAGCTCTCCTCTTCCACCCCAACCCTCTTTCCTCCTCTCTTCCCTCCCCCCACACCCTGTACCATTACCTTGTAGGGTTCTGCAAAGAGGGGAGTCTTCTCAGAAAACTGTTTTTTGTCTTCTGGAACCTCCTGACTCCGTCTCTCTTTCTCTCGAATCCGCAGCAAGTTTCTGTCCTCATTGCACAAGCTTTAGGAAGGAGAGAAAGGAAGGATGGTTAACTTTGTGCACCAGTGTTATCAACAAGTATCTGCTCTGCACAGAAACCCTGGGTTCAGATGATAGCATACATCCAGAATGAAAGTAATTTTGAAATCCACAGGATGGTTACAGCTGACAAATCAGTTACATCAAGAATTTGCTGCACAACACAGTAATGTGGCACACAAGGTACATGCATCTTTCCCAGAGATTTCTAGTCCTGATACCATCATTCAAGTGGGAAGGAAAAAGCTATCCATCCATTTCATTGTGAAACAAATGGAGAAACAGTCAGTGGGGGTGACAAGCACACCAGCTGGCAAATCCATTTGCAAAAATCAGTGTAAAAACTACCATTCTTGTTCTTCAGACTTCCATCCCAACTCTTTACCCAGGAGTAAAAGAGAATCCATTATTTTGAAGGTGTTGCCACTTTCAAAGAATGAACCTTCCCTACTTGGCAAAAAACAAGGCAACGCTACTTGGCAATAAGCAGGCTTGAAAGCTGCTCACTAGGAAACCCATGTAGTTGCATTTAAAGCAATCATGCAAACATATTTAGAAAGGTCTCAGAAACTCAGAAAGCACCAGGCCAAATCCCCCTACTCCCTCCTCAACGACATCTGCATGCACTCAACTCCACCAGCCCCACACCAAAGCACCAGTAAACCTGTGTCACATGCACAGCCAAAAGACCTCACGGGAAACCAGATCCTTTAAACTACACCTTGCCTGTGAAATTCTACTGCAAAACAAGGGAATCTCTTGCTCCAATCTTTATAGACATTGGGGAAGGAAAACCATGCAGGCAGCTCTCTCCTGGCCTATTTCTACTCTACTGCACAGTCCACTGTATACATACAATTCCTATTTTCTTCACACTCGCAAATTCTCAAGTGTCCACTTTGCAAGGGAAGAGCCTTGTCCTCCTCACCAGTGACATCTTCCCAAATGTTACACCAGTAGTCATCTACTGAAAGTTTAATCATCCCTAGAGGAGAGGCAGAGGACTGGCTTTGCTGTAGCAGTTAACCAAGAGAGGTCTGACTGCTGCAGAGGGGGTTTCCTGACTCAATGGGAGCTCTGGAAAATGATGCTGATAGATGGCAAATTTCTATATATGGAACTGCAGTAAGGATGTACTTGTACCACTAAGGCAGAAAAACATATTCAGGGGTTAGGCTGTGCACATTTAGCATAGTTTCCAAGTTTGCTAGTGCTGAACTGTTTCCAAATATAGCAAAACAGAAGTGTCCAGTAATATCTATGTACCCTACTTCTGCAAACAATTTTAGATGTTCATTAAAGAAAAAATAAGAAAGCAGGAATCACAGACCACTGCTTCAGTAAATATATACAATCCTTCTGTAATAAACTGTATAATAGAACCATTTCCCCTGTGCATCTGATGTCATTCTGCATGTCAGCAATTTTCTATCTATAAGCAGTTTGTTCCTCTCTTCCCTAGTGTATGCCAGAAAAGCTTTGCGCAGTCAGGTGTGGGAAACACCAATTGCAAAACACAAAAACTTAGGAAAAATTATAAGGCAAACTAGAAACAATCTTGGCTATATCTACTATCTAAAATTATATGCTTGGAAATGATTTTTTTAAGTGAATGTGTTTCACAAAAAGGAAGGCCACATATTATGACCCTGAACATTGCTTTTTACTAAAACACTGTGCTTACATCCACGTGGATTACAGATGTCCTTCTATTTTTAGGTTGGCAAGCACCCAAACTCAGAGTAATCAAGTTGTTTTGCTCAGAGGTTCTGATCACTGTTCAAACAAAAGGAAAGCCCTAAACCACTTGAGTGTCTCACAACAATAATATTTATGATGAGAAGTAGCTATGTTTCCTATATGTACCCTGACACTGAATGTAAAACAACTTACGTGCTGCTTGCTGCAAAGACAGCAGCTGTAATACCTCTAAAGGCCTTTTCTTTCCCTGAACCTTCCTTGACCCCAAGCTCTCTTCCCAGCAATAAATTCTTTCTAAAGAGTGTGGAAGGGGGGGCAGAGGGGAAGGGCAGGGACACCGCCTATTTGCCATAGTGCCAGTTCCTGAAGGTTGAAGAGGAGACAGAAGTGCCTGCTGGGGAACATCCCAGCAGACTCGGGTGCTTGCACACTCTACAGCAGCGTTAGTGAGGTCGATCTTCATCCCCTCACGGGGCACAGTGGCCCGGGCTGCTGGCCATGCACAGCTGATTGCCCCTGCAGCCAGGCCAGGGGTCACTCCCCTCCCCTTTGCTGCTCGGGATTGCCATCCGCCCTCTGCCTCCCTCTCTGAATCGGGTCAATGCAATTTTCATTCCAAGTTTTCCTCCAGCTTCACTAAACAGAAGGAGCTACAGTTGCAAAAGCAGAAGGATAGGGGAAAAAAAACACTAAGTAGATATTTATTTAATAATGCAGTTGAGAGCAGCAGCTTTCCCTTCTTTAAGTTGCAGACAAGACCTTAAACTACCTGAAGACAGGAGCTAAAATCCCTTCCAATTCTATTTTATCCTACAGGTCTCACGGAAACCTTTTGAAAACTTGGGCTACGCTGTAACTCACACAGCAGCTACCCTAAGGTCAAGTGTCAGGAAGCCAGGCAGAAAGCCTCTGAGAACCATGGTCAGCTCGGGCCCTGCCTGGCCCCATGCCAAGAGGAGAGGAGGTCTCCATGTCCTGCCAGGCGCCAGCAAGGAAACCCATGCGGAGACGCCGTCTGCCAGGCTCCAGCAGGGCGTCCCTCGTGCACACGCACCCCCAACCCTGCTGAGGCCAAAGCTGCAGGGAGAACCCCAGCTCCTGTTCTTCAGGAACCTCTTCAGACTTGCAGCTTTGATATTCAAATTTTCCTAGAATGAGAACATGAGAAAAACCTCAAAACCACCCCCAAGTTCTTCCTTATTGGTTTGCGGAAACGCTTTGGGAAACTGGAGCTCAAGGCTTGGCACCAACACACCAAGCACATGAGAGCCTGGGAATTGGGGGATACACGCACAAATCACTCCCACCTCCCAAAAAAAAACCCCAAATTGTGCCTTGATCCTTGTGATCTCTGTTTAACTGTTTTTGGGGGTGATGTGTGTTGTCTTAAGCAAAAACACAGACTGAAACAGAATTCTGCTAGGTTCAAAGCAGCCCAAGGTGAAGGCACTGCACTGGCATAATAAGGGATTTGGTTCAGGAAGTTCAGCAAAGCACACACCCTGACCCACATCATCATCCAGACTTGGGTCTGTAACAGAAGCCGTAAAATATCAATGTGCTCTGAAGCTGCTCTCAGTGACATGCCAGACCTTACTACACAGGTTCAAATGCTGGTATGTGACAATCCAGACCGTGACAACATTTTCAAAAAATAGACTGGTGCAGGGAGAAATTCTGCCTCTTCTGTCCCATGCGTTCTCCAAACTAAAATGAAATGAAAAAAATCTGCTTTAATTGTAATCAGATCTAGTGCTGGCTCCCAAAAAGAATTATCCAGGAGCAAGGAAGGGAGGTGGAGAAAGGCTAAAAAGGAAACACACAGAAAACGCTCATTTCCCTCTCAACAAGCAGAACCTCTTCCTCTGAAACACAACATCTCATTTTAGTACAACTGCAGAAGAACACAAATTTACTGCAGCTGTTTTGTCATTAAAATTGATTCTTTTTTTAATGTGAGAAACTGCTGATCATGATTGAGAGATGTATTTTTGCTTAAGACAACACACATCACCCCCAAAACAATTAAACAGATCACAAGGATGCATTGCAACAGCCTTGCTGCAGCACCCTGGCTCTGTTACCATTAAAATCTCCATAGAAGAATTGCCACCAATTTACAGAATCAAGATCACATCTGCAAAAATTAAATATGCAGTTTCATTCATCAGCCCATCAGCTTGAAAAGAAATGTGGATAAAAGCATGGCACAGAAAGTTCCTGAGCATCACAGCTGTGCTCAGCTTCACACTGGTGTCACCTACACAGCCTGACAGTGACAGCAACACAAGCAGATGAAGGGAGAACACTACAGTTAATACCAAACAGCATCAAAAACTCCTCATCCCAACCTTTGCTTCCTTCCCTTTATGGAAACATCGACAAGTTGTGACTTGCTAAACCTTTTAAGTTCTGTTTCACATCAAACACCATTTCTCAGAAAATACACAGTTTAAACATACACAAATGATAAGAGAAAAAACATAGGGCAGAAGTACAACAGATGGCACAGTCAGTCAATACTTTCCTGCATCACCATTATCATCAATCAGCTTTGGTACATGCTTCCCAAAAATACCTATCTTCTCACTGAAGTTATATGAATTGGAATTAGCTTTTCAAGATTTTGCTTCGTCTAGCTCCTCCAACTCATCACATCTATCCAGTTCTGTTTACTGACTGTACAACAGGGGCATCAGACCCACTGAGCAAGAGATCAAGGCCTCACAGCCCACCTGTTTATCTATGATGACTGTAAGAAACCCCCTGCCAAATAGTTTTGAACAAAAAAAAAAGTTCCAAGAAAATGCAGTACTGCTGCAACCTTTCCTTCAAAGCATATGGAAAAAAATGATCCTGAACACACCTCTTTTTATGTTTTAAATACAGAGCCCTCTAGGTTACATAAAAAAAAAAATGAAGTGGAGAAGGCTGGGATGTTGTAACAGGCAGAAGGGAGCTGCCACTTTGCTTATGTAGAAGCTAAGCTGGCTTTTGCCAGAAAAAAAAAGGCAATTCTACTTTTGTAACATTAATCATCTTCTCACTCAGCCTCTCCGATGGTAATCTTTGGGTTCAAATTCTTACTTATTTGTTTCCTCCCACTGTTGCCAAGTTTAAAATTATATTCATTACTCAGCCATTAAAAGGCTTTTGCTTCCTCTCAGCATCAATAGGCCTTTGATCATCAAGCAGTTCCCAGGAGTAAGCCTCATCTTTTCCTGAGAAGAGCTGAGCCCCTGGAGCACCCAGCAACTTTAGCAGGAACTGGGAACTCTCAGATGTTCTTCAAACATGACAGATCCTTCATAGACTGAGCCTAAACCCCAGTGCAAATGGCTATGCACTTAAAAACACACCCCAAGGTTTCTCAGCCTGTGGTCCACAAACCCCTGAATTCTCAAAAGAGGAAAAAGCAGATTTGTCGAAAGACGCAAATAACCGACAGTAACAACCTCTTTTGTGTCTACTCAAGAAGAGCAAATAAATGAAAAGTTTATGACTTGGACTTTCCCTCGCACCCTGAAATGTTTAAAATCTAACTATTATTTAGTCATAAACCGCCACGTACAACAGCAACACAGGAAATCTGGAAAAACGTGACAATTATAGAGCGCGCAGCTATGGTGCCATAGCTAAAGAACTGAACAAACCAAGAGGCACCATCTGCACTTGTGATGCTGCAGAAACGAAGTCTCTAAAGTAACCTAGGCTTTCAGTCTCTCCCCATGTGGGTGACGTTAATAGAACAAGCGTTAATTATAAGTTAGACGGGGAACACCAAAGCTGTCATTCTCCATCTAAATGCAAATATATTAGAAGGGCTTTTAAGAAGGTGTGATTGTGTGAAGTGTAATTACAAGGAAAGCAGACAAGGAGCTGATGAATTTACGGCTTTGTTTGTTCTGGATGTGGCAGGCAAAGCAGGAAATGTGAAAAATTTAAATCACCGGGTATGTGCAATGAAAAATCCTGACCACTTCGCCTCTGCAAGGCGTTCTGTACACGGCAGTCTAAGGCACACATCCCAGGATTTCCCCAAGCCACGTGAGTGGTGTGAGTGCCATTCAGCCCTGAAGGCATGCGTGTCTTTGTGGGTAGGTGAGTAAAGATCTGCAGCTCCAGAGCTATTTCAGTGACCCGGTATGCAAGAAAGAGTCAAAGCTGCTGGCACCTTGGCTGCAGCTGATGGAGCAGCTCTAGAAGAGCAGCCTAGGATGAGACCTGAGTCCAGGACGAGTTCCCCAGATTTTAAGAGCCCTCTCATAGCTGCACACCTGGCAGCCTTGACCCAACCGTGACAAGACTGAGCTTCCACGTGAGCAGCTTTTGCAGGCAAGAGGAGCCCATCCATGTGTCTCCTCACTTCATCAGCAAGGATCAAAAAGTTAGCTTTGTCAGCAGACAGATAAGACAGTTGCCCAAATGGGTTTACTTCGCAGAGGTGACAGTGCTTCTGTCATAAGTTATTCTAAACTTCACTCTCTATATCAAAATGGGAGGCTTCAGTTTTGCCTCTAACTCATTTACACTGCTCTGTTGCACAGCTGAGCAAACATTTTCACACAGCCCCAAGTGCCTCCTCCCACAGAGAGCTCTCAGACCCAGGGCCAATCTGGCCGGGCTCAGCTGGTACACCCAGATCCCTCTGACAGCGTGCTACATCCTGGCTTTGTCTGAGAATCCACTTCTATGGAGAAGCGGCATTCCCTGCTGAGCAGATCCTGCTCCGACAGAGAAGGGACTTTGACTCGCCCACGACTGTCTCAGAAGTGACCTTTTCCCATTTTTATGCATTTAAAAGTCAGCTGCAGTCACGAAGCCTCTCATCCACAAAATGCAGTCTGGCATTATTCCCGACTTGCCACAGGGCAAGCACGGGGGATGCTGGCACAGCAGGGTCACCAGCCCCGTACCCCAGCCGGTGCTGCAGCAACTGCTCCAGCGGCACCTGGAGCCTGCTGCAAGCTGCATTTTTCCCCTTGATGAGAACGGAGATAAAGCACTTGGCAACTGCCGTGAATTCAGCAGACAGACTTGACCTCTGTGGCCGTGTCAGAGCAGCACAGCGGCAATTTGGATTAAGTCACTGTTCAGGTGACTTTCTTGCAGGCAGCAAGAAAAATTAAGGTGAGCAGACGCATTAGAGACTCAGCTTGACATGTTCTGCCCTCCACCAGGATTAACAGCACCTGGAACACCTCTCACTACTTGGGAATGGACTACCCTGCAGCATTACTCCCTCCCACGGTGTTTCTTCCTCTTGATTATCCACATGTCACTTACAATAAAAAACATCATGCATTTCTCCCGATTGTTTAAGTCAGCCTGAGACATATAAACAAATTTAACTCGTTGTCTTACAAACCCCAGCTCAGGAAAATTATGTGACTGAAGTAAAAATCAGCAGAAGAGTGCCAAATTTCAAGTTTTGTTAAGCCTGGCCAGATCCTCCAGCCCTCTGCACTTCAGTGCCCAGCTTCAGCTGTTATGTCTAAGCCAAATCTTTCTGGCAGGGCTCTTTAAACCAGCTGCATGAGCACAGGAGCAGGGCAACCACCACGTGGTGAGCAGCAACCCTTTCAGAGCACGTACATATGTGCACAACTGCCTAGCACGGGGAGAAGGTGTTCCCCAGTGGAAACACAAAGGCAGGACAGTGATATTTTATTAACTCACCCACCACTGGCAAAATATCAGTGTCTCTAACGCTGACAAGGCATACTTGAATAGTCAGAAGTGGTTATCAGCTGCTGCCCGAGCAGTCTGAAGGCTTTTTTCGGTGAAGTGGTGCATGAAATCTCCCACTGTACCCATCTGCCTCTGAATTCTTCGTCTCAGTGGCAGAAATCCAGCACCTGGGATGAACTGCTGTAGGCTTGCCTGGGATAATGCACAGGGTACAACCTACATTCCACCTTACGTAAAATCTGTCCTACCTGATCATTCACTTTTTGCCTTGAACTACCTTTTTTGCTGTTCTTGTTATTCAGTGAAATCAATATGTTTAAAGGCAGCACGAGAACTGTGTGCATTTGCAGTAGTAATGCACAAAAATCAGAATGTAAAAATGGCATCAAGTTTCTCTTTCTCTAAAGTATGCTCTAAAACAATGTCCTTTACTGGCAAACTATGAGAGAGTAGGTAAAAAGGCTGTTGCAAACTAGTATTATTTGAAAGGGAGCCAAATAATTAAGGGATCAAAAAAAAGGCACTTTTACCTTTAATATTCATTTTCCAGACCTATTTAAATTAATTTTTTCACACAACTGCAACATTTTAATTCACACACATTTCCACCTTAGTGGTTATAGGAAATTGAACCATGCTTGCTTAGATCTACTGTTTCTTCCCACCCAATATGCAAACATTGTATTCCTGATGTAGCACAGAAGTACTCAGTCAAGCAAAGCCCAATGGTCCCCTCCAACCCAGTTACAGTTTCTCCAGCATCCTTATAAAAATGATAAGCCTTTGAAAGAACTCTCAGATAAAAAGCCTTAAGATAAAAAGCAAATTACAGCAACGTTAAAAAAAAAATCCAAGTGATATCAGCTGTTAAATTTCAGAAAATTAATGTTTAATTTTCAATGTGAAATAATTTTGCGAGTTAAATTGAAGATTCAAGTCTTACAATCTTTTTCACTACCTTAGCTCTTTGAGAGGATACTGAAATGCTTACTTCATGCGCAGGAAGTCAAATGCAGTAAATTTTCTATTTTAGGACTACATTAAAATTATTCAAGTGGACATGCCTTTTGTTCATTGATTTTATAGAATTTCCTAAATGCCACTAAAAATACCCCAACATCATTGTTCTCCACTACAGTAAAAAAAAAGCAGTTCAACAAGATACACAGTTAGTAGAAGAAAAGCCGAAATGTTTAGTGAGCAGCTGCTTCACGGGCGTGCATTTTAAATCTCTTCTCACACAACACCTCTCCTCACACAGCTACCATCCCTGCACATCTGGCCAAGTGAATGCCACTAGGTTTTCCCCAGGGGGCTGCTATCAGCTGACCTTGTCCTTGTGCTCTGCCAAGCAGCTCCTGTCCCATCAGTCACCCTGCCACAGGTGCCACAACATGCACCGACTGCCACGCTCTCACTTCACGTGCAGCCCAGCTTAGCTTGGGTCCCTTCAGCCATCCCCACACCCCCGTTTTTTAAAGACCTGACTTCATCCAGCTTGTAAATGCTGTCAGACAGCTTGCAAGGGCTAGCAGTGAGACCTCTGCAGAGCCCCAAGGCCTTCCACCTCAGATTTCCTCCTTTCCTCCCTCTGCGACCATCCCAGCTGAGGGCCAGCGCAAGCCCCTGGAGCTGACAGCTCCATGCAGCTCAAAGCCCAGCGTGCAAAATGTAACATCAGCCTGAGAATTTGCTCCTTTCCCGACTGCAAACCTGAAGCTGTTCAAAGAATTAACTCCACATCAAATGCTATCAGTGGTTTTATTTGCTGTGAAGCGTATCAAAAGCAAAACCTGCAAATATGAACATCTGAAACTGTCTCAGAAGAATGGACATGTGCAACTCTGCCTCCTGAATCTTTAATTTCCTGCAACCTACTAAACACAAGAGCAACTTCATAACATTTCTCATGAAACAGTCTCACTGCAAATCCTTCCCAAACAACTGAGTAAATCAAATCTAACATGCTAAGAACAGGATAATACCATAACTAAATTGAGATTAAGAAAAATTTAAAAATACAGAGGAGATTAATTCTTTCATACTTGCATAAGAATTAGCAGCAAACACATCATGCATGAAAGGTTTCCTAGCCTTTTGAGTTTTTCACTTACATAACAGCATGTACCAAGTAACAGGTTGGACAAGTCTTATCTGCATAGCAAGGACTACGTAGAAGCATAACAAGATTAGCAATGTTTGCTGAAAAGATCTGTTTATATGCTGAAAAGCCTGCTTAAAAACCTTTCCTGCATTCTCTGCCAGACTCTAATTATTCCAGAAGTATTTTCTAATTGTTTTCATCTACACACAGAAGGGCCTGCTAACTTTCCTATGGTTTGTATCTGTTTTTCAATTTATTAGGAGGTGCACATGCTCTGTAGCCGACTACCTCTCTGTGCTGGGGTTTCAAACTGCAATCGAATCGTCAGCCTGAACAAAGCATCTCATTGTCATTCGAAAGAACTTGGCAAGTGTTCAATCTAAGCAAGAGCAATAATCCATGACAGGGTGCATTAGGCAGGTACTGATGCATGCCTAATGCACTCTGCAAAGCATATACCCCTCCAAAATACACTCTGAAGTATCTTATCTTTCCTTTTTCCTGCTTTTTAAGAATATTTACATAAGCTGTTACTTTTCGCAACTACAAAAGGCTATCCCTTTAAAGAATAATAACAACATGGATACAAATACTTCCCGCTTTCAATTCTGTACACAATTCTTCACCATCTTTCTGATTTTCGAATTAAACGCCAAAAAAACCAAACCAACAACAACACCCAACCCAAAACAAAAACAAACAACATTTTCACGACATCATCTGCACCTCTGTTTAAAAGGCACCTATTTTCTCTCGGTACTGGAAGCAGGCAAGAGCTCCACTCCACCATCATTAACCACACTTGCATGCAGGCAGTGGGAAATCACCCTCTGGCTTGCACCAAAAGCAACAGCCAGCTCCCGTTCCCACGGGACAGCAGCACGGCTTTGGCAGTGCCGAGGCCACTGCAAACATTGGAAATCTCTCAGCTGCCTGGTGCAAACCTAGTCCTGGGTCCGCATCTGTGTGCGCCGGGCAGAGCCCAGCAGGCACCGGGCATGTCCCAGACGTGCCAAGAAAGGCTGGAGCAGCACAGGGGCTGCTGCAGGCAGGTGAAGTCAGGCGTCCTTGCCCTAAGGCTTCACCGGGAAACCAAGCACTAAATCCCGGGAAAGGGGAGTGCAAGGCCGATCCCTCGCCTCCCTGAGCAGCATGTGCTCCTGGAGAAAGTGTTCCCTGCTAACCCTGCCCTGTTCTGGGGAGCACACAGCTGTGCACCAAATCAACAGCCAGCACAATACCCAGCTAATAGTTGTTTCACCTGCTGCTGCCTAATCTAGGTGAGATCTCTGAAGGATGGACACAGTTTCTCTAAGGGCTAAAGTATCTTGAAAGGCTTGCAGCAATACCAAAAAAAAATAGTAATGCCAACGTGCCTCTGAGCACATCTCCTTGGTTGCTCAAAAACGTGAGGTATTTTTTGTGAACCACGTAAAGCAGCAAACCCCATGATTTTCACAGGGAGGCAGAGGGACAATGCATTTTCTAGCTGAAATAGCAAACTACTACATACCAGGAGTTATCTGCCAATAATTGGGCAATGTGCTGATTAATACTTTTTCTGGGTTGCCTAAGGACACTGCATGCATGAGTATCTCGCCACTATCAATTAATCACTCTTTGTGCTTTTATCCTGGTAGAATTTACATGTTACACACAGTGAATACCCCGAATGAGGCTATTTCTACCTCCAAAAGCACATACTATTGTCAGTTTATTTGCCCTGCTTAGCCCGATGCCCAGATTGGCAATAAATCATCATTCTTAGCAGCTGAAGTGTTTAGTGTCTTTCATTCAATATTCTTTCGTCTCACCGTTCCCCCTGGAAGTACAGTAATCATGTGCTGAATAGTCATTTACAGCACTGCAATTAAGAGATTATTCCATTAGGCTTTGTATTTCTATCCGGTTTTATGTTTCCATTAAAAGCACTTTGTTAAACAATTGAGCAAACAACTTAATGCAACAGCAGGAGCCTCATGAGCTGATGCCTGTCAGGCAGAGCCCCGGTGAAACAGCCCAGGATGGGCAGGAGGTGCTCATGGTCCACAGAGAGACCCTCCTTTTAGACAGGATCCCAAAACCTGGGAGAGCAGCATGACTGCAGATGGTGTGGTGTTAGCAACTGGGGGAGTGACTGATGCCAAGAGATGGGGTGAAAGTGGGGAAGAATCGCTGGCCAGACATCTGTGAGTGTGTAAACACAGCATCATTTCTTGTGCCTCTGGGAGCAGAGCAAAACATGTTAAGGAAATTCTACTTCCACAAAAACTGACCACCTCTTCAAGGAGCAAAACCTGACAGCCAAAGGAAGTCACATCTGCCCGGGCAATGACTGTGGTAATTTGACACCAAGCTCGTGACCAAGGCTGGAAAATCACACCAAAGTGCTGCAGAAATACAGGCGAGGAGTTTCACCAGGCATATCCCGCATTCTGTCCCCTCAGTGGTGACTCAGGGCACCTTCCAGGGAATGCATCACTACCTCTGATAACGCCCTTCAAAGCATCTGCCCTTACCGAGTATTTTCACGGCAACAGCCAATGAGTTCCTGTCCTCAACACCATGGTGGCAACAGATTCGGAAGGGAAGGAGGATGATTCAGCACTGCCTCTCCCCGGGGTTCCTCATCCCCGCCCTCCCACGCATGTTCCCAACAATACTCACTCCCTGCCCTCAGGATGAGGCAGGAGGTCTGTGCTTCGCTCACCCAGGGACAGAGCAGATGCCCTACAGTAACCACTGCACCCAGCTCCTGGAGAAGGTTTTACATTCTTACATGCGGGCTGCTGGACTTTTCCTCACTCCCTGACTGTCTGCCCAGAGCTACATCCAGTGCCAAGCACAGAAAACCCCTTGAAGGACCCGCATCCAAGCAGACAGCTTCCTCCATCGTCACAGGGATGCACTGACTCAGGATTGCTTCATCTCTCTGTACTCTCTCGCTGGCCCCAAAATCCATTAATGAAACATCCACAAACAGAATGAATAACACCCTCAACAGCAGCTAACACCTCACATAACCCAGGTAACATCCAGCCAAGTCATTTGTAGAAAGCTAGGTATTTTCAAGAAAATGCAAATTGATCACAGTAATTTGGAACCATGGGATAATATTCTCCACACACACTTTTTAACACATTTGGTAACTTTTCCATCTTGCCCAATTGCTTGGTTACTACTGTGACTGCAAAAGAGTAAAATTCTGCAAAGCAAAACCTGCTGTAAGTATTTCTGGAAGCCACTTGAAAAAAGGAAGTAAGGAAAGAGTCTTACTATTTATGCATTTTTCTATTCCTCTTGAAACTTTTATAAATCCTCAGAACAGCTCTTGGAATCTATCCCAACTAGCAAATTGTGCCTTAACTCCCCATTTTTTCACTTAATAGCCCTGCTTAGAAATGTGGTGCTAGTAGTAATGCATACAACAGAGAAAGAACACAGGAAATTGTAAGGTTTATATCCCTCTCTTTTCTACATCTCTTTTTCTGTCATTCTGTGAATCAGGAATCCATTTTGAGCACTTGCTTATACACATGCAAACCTCATTCTCTTTGTAAAAGCTCCAGGTGAAGAATTCTTTTTGAGCACAAGCTCAAGCAGAGCCCTTTACCAGGAACGCCCTTTTGAAGTGGACTTGAAAACTTAAAAGCCAAAGGAAACTAGAAAATTAGATACTGGCATAAATTCCTCTTTTCACTAAAAGTACAACGTTGCCTTTTAATACACAGTTTAAGTCTCTCAAAAGGTGTGGAAGGGGTAGACCAGCTGGAACTCAGTGTACAAGCTGAAGGCTAAGATTTGGCCCCAGATGAGGACAGCATAGAGGAACCCAGAGGAACAAATAAAATTCAGAGCAGCAGCTGTAACAACACCTTGCATGTTCACCCTGCTGAGCCCTGGCTCGTCAATTCTCACCACTGCCTCAGCTTTGAGCACACCCTTGGCCAGCTGAACTCACACAAACCATTCCAATCCTCCTTTGGTTTCCTACTTTCCATTGAGACTTCACTGTGTGTAAGCAGGCTCCTAGATCTGTACCTAGTCAGTGCCTGCACCTCCCTTGCACTCTTATTTGCACTCACCCACGCGAAACAGAAGAGTAAGGGGTGAAAGAATAGTTCAAGAGCCTTCTAAGAGAACTGCATGGCTTAATTAAAGACCTCTTAAATGCATCTTATTAACCTCAGCAACTGCTACTGGTTGTTCAGACCTCCCCCTCTCTAGAGGAAAGAAAGAAACACTGAGCAAGTAAAACCAAATCATTATTCACTTGGCAGAATACTGTACACAAACAGCCTTTCAAGTTGTTACATTCAAGTAAACACAGCTTATATTAATATCATCTGTACTTTTCCGTCATTAGGCTGCGAGGGAGGAGGATGGCCCATTTTCAAGGAAGCAATTTTTACAATAGGAAACCATTAACCCAGTACATAATCGATGCATAAAGTAACAAGGAAGTGAAGAAGAAATTGCCCAGAAGATGGGATTGGGGCACAAAAAGAAGAGAGTTTTCTTCACAATACCTTCTTTTATATGGCATTTCTACCAGACTTTCAAGTGGACGAGGCGGGGGATATTTTCAAACATGGTTTGGATGTTTTCTCCTGCTATAGTTGAAAATAGGACCTTTTCTCCTAATTTCTACTGCTTGGACCAGCACAAATGACTGCCAAATCAAAAACTTAGATGAGTAAGCACTGTTAAAGGAGCTGAGTGGAAACAGTACTGAACACAGGACCCTTGGCTGAGACGTCATGAGCTCCATATGTGTCTCTTTATAAGTAAGTGCAGCACAGATACCAAAGTTCTAGGTAAGAACTGAAACCAATGTATTTGGCCAATGTTCAGCCTAAAGGACATAACGTCAACTAAATGTTCATTAGATTTAAAAATTAACCCAGACTGCATCTGGCTTTATAAGCATTACAGGATGGGGGTGTGTACGGATCTTTTTTTCTTTGATTTGGGGTCTTTTGGTGGGGTTTGTTTAGTACACACAGTTTCTCAGTTTTCACAATAAATTCTCTCACAAGTTGTTCAAATAGCAAAACAACATCAACACACACCAATACAGCTGCCAAACCAGATCCCAAGAAGGTTTTGGTTGCAATCACCAGATTATGCAATATTTACAAACTGCTTTCATTTACTCAAGAATTACAGAAAGGAGGTTCTGGCTGTGCAACACAGTGCTACACTACATCAGCTGTCTATATTGCAAGAGGAAGAAACAGCAATAGGTTCCCTGCACATAAATTCAGTCTGTCCCTCCAAACATGCAGGAAAAAGGGATGTATAATGAGAGAAACCTATTTACTGTTGGTCAGTTCATCCAGTTTATTTAACTGACTTGGAAAGAAAACACCCTTTCCAAATCATTAGGAACCAGACTGATTCAGATGTTTAAGTAATGGAAGAATGAGCTTGGGAGCCAAGTTTTAATGTTATCACTTTCTGCAGACTGACAATTTTATCCATCTGTTTTACTCCACTGTGGCCCTACTTGTGCAGAGCTGCACTGTCAGTGCACCATGGCACCAAACAACAGCACTACTTATCATTGACATGCTCAGGTAGGTACAGAAACTCACTTGGAACCAAAACCAAGGCTGGAGTCATCCCATCTGCCCACTAAGAGTTTGGAACTGGTTTGGAAGGAGGAGGGAATAACAGCAAAAAGTTAATGGCTTCTTCAGAGGGGAATTCTAGACTGAAGCTGCTAATGTTTTTTCTTCTCCCAGGCTCTTCGTTTTTATCAGAAATAAATAGAGAACTGCAAGGGAAAGCCTTGTGCCACTTAATTCACTAAATGACCAAGCCTTTTTTCATATGTAAAACACTGAGTTACTGAATTTTTCCAAGTCAGCCAATTTAGGAAGTTATTTTGGTCTATTGTTCTCAATACCTCATGGTACAAGTCAACTGCTTTTCCTGCAGGATGCAATGGCCAAAGTACCCCACGTCTCTGAATAATAGATCTCATTATTAGGGCGTATCTAAAAGCAGATTCGGCCTCCTCAAACAACAGCACATTATTTTACCTATTTTTTCTCTTCCCAATATGGAGAATTCTTTTATGCTCTAGACCAGCAGTTTTTTTTACCCCTGTAGTGCACTACACAGAACCAGGCATTCCCCCTCTATGGAGGAACCACAAACCCAGCTAAGCAAAGAGAGCCTAATATTAGTTTGCTGAAGCCAGTCCATGTAAAATGGATAGGGGTTTGCAAACAGATAAAGATCACTTACAGTGCTCCAAAACCTCGGCAAAGAGATCACATTCCCTTTAAACATTAAGGCACTTGTTCATCTTGCTTCCAGAATGAAAGTTACAGAACACCACGAGTTAAATCAGAAACCCAAAATCAAACCAATGACCAATTAAAAGTTAACTCCTGGATAAAGCTGACCACACCACTACAAGGGAGCTGCAGGGTCTCAGCAAAGAAGGGACTCACAGTGGTCCAAAAGAGCTCTTTAGCCAACACAGCCTTCACTCGCCATCCCATAGCCATCCTCCCAGAAGCCATATGCCAGAAAAAGCAGCCTTCTTCACCAGTATCATGGAGTTCACACTTGGGCCAACACAGTTATCTCACCTCTGCAGTGCATTTGTTGCCTTTTAGCTGTGCCAGCACTTCTCAAAAGTAAAAAAGGCCTGCAGTGACAGACAGACAGGCAGCTTCCAGGTAGTGGCAATCCTAAGGGAGTCTTCTAAAAATCCAAGCAAAGCTCCCTGCTCTGCAGCACAGACTGATAGATCAGGCTCTCTTTTTGTTAGCACATGTTATTTTAGTAAAGCTGTAAAGAAATAGGTCTCTAGACTGACAGACTGTTCTCAGCAGAGCCACAGGTTTACTGACATCAGAAAAACAACTTTTCCTAGAACAGCTTGTTCTGCCGACGGCTGTGGGGACAGGGGAAAGAGAAGCATGTCACCAAAGCACTTCTAAGCTGCCAGTATATTCCCTGCCTTCAGATTAGGATGATTTTTCCAAAACAGCCAGGGGGGGTGGGGAGAGGACTGTTGAGAAATAGCTGCATACCAGTCACAAGGGAGAGTTTCTGAGCTGTGCTTGAAAAGATGAATTATCTCAGCAATATCTTTTTAAGCAAAACCTTGCAAACTGCACAAAGCAATTTCTTATCACGTCTCCAATTCTCCAGAGATGTAAGTATCCCTTTACTGCTCCACATCTTGATAACTCCTTTCCATTGCAGATGCCAGCAGACACCCGTATTACAAAATGCAGTGCCCACAGCTCAGCTCAGGGAGGAGGCACGTGCACTGGAGCTCTCTCACACACACCACCTGCTAAACACCACTGTGCCACGAAGGAGCTGATCACACACCACTGAATAAATACATCACTTGCTGCTTACAGCTTGTACCCTATACAGCATGCTAAGAAGCAAAGATGTATGGAATAAAAATACTACCATATGCTCGAGAGTTTCCTCTTTGTTTCTTTTTTAAAAAGGGCTACTTCTTATTCACACTTTGGTTGAGCTGGTGATAGAAGTGTTTTTGTTGTTTGTTACTCTTTGAGGTTTTGCGGTTGGTTTTTGTCGCTTTTTTTTTTTTTTATTTACAAGTCCAAAAATGAAGCCCGCAGTTCTTGCAGTTCTGAAAATGAGTTTTACTGTTGTCTCTGAGGTTAAACATTAACAATTTGCTTGCTGAACTTTCTCTAAAAATTACAGCAGGGGCATAATTTTCTCTTAACCTGATGGTAACATTGCAAAAACAACAGTAAAGGAAAACTTCAGGTTGCTAGCATAACAAACACTCAGAACAACTGAAAATGACAATTCTACAAACAGTATCTAAGCCTAAACTAATCCAGAAGATAAACATCCTCATGAAGCATTTGTGACAAAGGTTGCCTAATCAAGTGTGCCTAGGTATCTCAGCTTGGCAATTCTGAAGCATTAAAAGGAACAGAGCAACTTCTCAAATGCAGTTTTGTGCCCACACACCTGCTCTTTCTCTCTTTGCCACCTCCCCATTCCCATACAAGAATAAGCCAGCTAAAGAAATGAATTTTTTAAAAGCCATGCAGTTCAGTAAGGTGATCAACAATCTGCACCTCAGCAGCAAAAGAGCTGGGGACTGGCACTGCACACAGCAGCCACCACAGCTGAGAGGCTGCAAGAATTCTACCTCGCACCACTTTTCACAGCTGCTTGATTCTGTACTGATCTAGAATTCAACTTCTCTTCCCTGAACTGTCTATGAATAGGCAACCGTGAAAATCTTCTCCTAGCACATGCAGCAGCTCTTGTCTGTTCCCCACAAAGGCATTCTGCTGGACAGGCAGCTCTGTCTTCATCTACATATGGTAACACCTCGTTTGGGAGTGATAATTGCCCCAGGAACTCTTCTCTTTTTTATCATGGACACAGATGAACTCCAGCAGCCAAAATTGCAAAACATAAAACAGCCAGTACATTTTCCACTATAATATACCACAGGGGGGAAAAAAAAAAATCTCCAGGCTGTGTTCAAGACTGAACAGGAAAAGTACTTTGTCCTTTTTTTGAGGCTCAACAACACTACAGTAACTCTTCTGTCACGTCAGGTAAGCAAACCAGCCTCTGCACTCCCAATCACTCAGCACCAAACCCAGGCCCTAGGATGATACCCTGCACTCTGTGGAGAAGTCTTCCTCACTTCACTGCCCTCCACCTCATGGAAAACAATGTCATTGTAGCATTCCCACATGACTTCAAGGATACACCTTTTCTATTATATTTCAAGGCATTTAAAGGCTTCATGCATCGTTCACTACGTCTCGTCTCAGAAGGAAAGTGCTGAGGAGAATTTATGCACCTCATTAAAATCTTGTTTCCTGCTCCTCATGCTGCATCTTGCAGTTGTACTAGCAAATGATTTTCTCATAAAAAGCTATGAGAAGAGGCCTCTCTTTATAACACAGATTCAGACACAGGAAAATTACATGACCTAAAGGAGACATTCCCTTGTACACCAGCTCAAGTACACCATGACAATTGTCCTTCAAAGTTTTCAATGGCCTATTGCAAATTGGAATACCCAGTGCTAAAAAAGCCCAAACTAGCCTGAAAAATCCACTTGCCTGTGAGCATCTCTTTCTTCTATGTGGGAGCGTTTCAGCTGCAGGTCTGCCTCAGAGCAACTCCACACCAAGAAAAATCCAGGCAATAAGGAACTGCAAACTGAAAATCCCCAGCAGCCTACAAAACATGCCATAGCTCATCCAGACATCTGGTCCTGGAGAAAACAGATTTGTATTTCTAGGGAGAGCTAGCAGCAAGCAAAACCAACAGGGTTTCACGGGATGTTTTAGCTTCCAATAGACAAGTAAACTCCAACAAGATATTGTTTCAGCCCTTTTTGACCTTCATCAGTTGACTGGAACCCAGCATCACCAATACTGGCGTTTGCCTGTATCAACAGGATCCAGGAAACAAACAAGTTACGAAAAGTGTCTTTACATCTGGCCTGGAAAACTGTGAAATGACACAGAATGAACTAAAGCTGCATCATTCAATGTAGCTTCTCCTCAGGGAAAAGCCTCAGTGTTACCCCCTTCAGAATTTACTGTGTTTTAAATATAGATAAGGCCACATCTTATTTCTGCCCAGCATCGCCTTTTTCTACCAAAATGGGCAGCACAGCCTCCTCTCGAGACTCTTGTGGGTTTAGCTGGTACAAGTTGGCTTTAGGGGATGGAAACAGAGGGTTTCCCAGGCTGCTGTCCATCATCACCCTTCCCTGCAGGGCTGGCTCAGGAGAAGGAGCGCAGCAGGGATGACAGCACAACACTCAGGTTTCACATTGCTCTGACTGTGTTCTGTATTCACCTACGTACAAAGATTGGGAAACTGCATTTGTTCTGCACACCAGAAACGGTGTCTATGCTAAGAAGCAAGTTTTATATATAAAAAGCAACTTGCTAAAAAGCAAGTTTTATATATAAGACAACTCGAAATTCTTAGCATAGGAAACAACAAAGTGCTTTTTTTATCCTCCTATTGTAAATAAGTGTAACTGACAAGTGTCTACAATTTAAAATGAACTCGAGCAGCCTTCATCTTAAAAAAAAAAAGGCAGATATTCATCTAAAGATCTTTAGCTTGCAATTGCTGCAGTAGAACAGCTGTTTTAATGAAGAAAGAAGCAGAAATGAGATGGGATCTGTCAGTCTGTCCCACACTCCTCCCAAGAGTCCTGCCGTATTCCCAGAGCAGCTGAACGGCACATGATGAACATCACACCACACTCAACAAGAAACTAAATTTGTCCTTATTCAGATCAGCTGTGCTTCTGCTCACAAATTCCTGAACCTACCACAAAAACCTGACACAAGCCCTGTTGCCTGGGGACGCCAGAGGCATCAGATCATCCGTGCACTCCAGAAGCGAGAGCATAGAAAGCTACAGCTGCAAACCTATGGCTCAGCGAGCAACTTAAAAAAACCCCACAAGCCTACATTATACACAAAACAGTAACTGGAGGATGGTTTCTCCACCTAATAGCTCCAGACTTAAGCTACTTCCAGGTGCTAATGGGAGAAGCTGATCATTCTCAAACAGCTGAAACCAATCATGCCCAACTTGCCCTGCAACCATTTCTTAATGTCACGATTTTAAAGACTGCTGTGGCAGCTATTAGCACATCAGTTCCTCAGTTATCACTAATACAGTTTTAAAATGCTAAGGAGCAGCAACGGGCAGGTTTCATCACCCTGTTTTCCTTAGCCTTCCACCCTTCAAAACTCTAAAGCCCAAATGCTAGGTGAGCTGCTGAGCATCACAGCACTGAAGCTGTGAAGAAAGGATGCTGGGTTTTCTTGTTTCCAAACAAGCATCCTCCCCCTGTGTCACATCACTTCCACCAGCTAAAGCAAACAGCATGTGAGAAACAGAAAACGTGAGCAGATGGAGGAGTGCCTGAAGGCCTTGTGCAGAGCGACACACGAACCACTCCGGTATCACACCGCCTCATCAGTAACTTACTGAGCTTGCAAAAACTGCTTGTGTTTTTTTTGCAAAGCACAAATAAACACAGAAAGCTCACTCGTTTCTTTCGTCAGCTACCATGCAGAGTAAACCCTCTGACATGTTTTGGCAAAATGAGTTCTGGAGACATGTGGCTTCTCAGTCCCATGCAGGAGAGTTCTAATTATTTATTGTGAATATTAATTCATCCTTTAGGGTTGAATAAAAGTTTTTACACACCCACAAGGCATGATTTTTTTTTTTAAGGGGATGGAAATCCCTGCAGATCTATGCCACTGAAACAGAAATACCACAGGCACTCTGGCAAATGCAACCTCTCTCCTACAGACTCGTTTCTGCTGCTCATATGCACTCCTACTCTCTTTAAATGTCTTAAAACAAGCAATAATCAGAGATCTTAACACTGATCTTCAGGCATAGAGTCACCTCTGTACTCGCTGTGCTGAAATACTCAGATGCTGTTTTACAGCTTGGGCACCTCACAGCAGCCTGACAAAAGCAAAAGCCAACACACAGATGGAAGGAAGGGGGATACAGCATGACAGCTTCATGTCTTGTCCCCCTATCTGTCTCAAACGGCAGGTGTGGGGCATGGTCCTTCCACCTGCCCTGCAGAATTCAGCCCCACGATGTCCCAACCCTTGGGGCATTTTCCTCCCTTCGGTCTGAGCCACTCAGCGTGTAGCACTTGATTTCTCGGCGCCGTTCACCTCAGGGGTCAGGGATGCGGCTCACCGGCCCCAGTGCCAGCTCTGCCCTTTCTCGGCCAGCTGGCTGAAGCTGGGGGCGACTGCTGGGACCCGGCTCCCACGTGGCCTCCTGCCACCCAGCAGAATGGCTGTGCGACCTCTGAGACATCAGGCATGTCCCTGGCCTTGGAGGCAAGCCAAGCTCCAGGGCCAGCCAGCATCCCTAGGATTTATGCTGCATCCAGCATGCGGTCCTATTACAGCAACGCTGATAATGCAGGCCAGTAAATCATGCAAAGGGATCATACAAAGGGAAAAAAAAAATGCTAGAAACTCAGTCTTTACCTTTTTGTTAAGTACTCTCTATGTAAAATAGTCCCAGTATGGGGAGAGTAGGCCGTGGGAGCTGGAGAAGAGCTCAGCTGTTAACCAAGCAATCAATCTTCCCCTGCTTCTTCCCCAAACCTCAGTGCTCTGTCCTTCTCCAGTTTGTAATTTAAAGCCAGCTCTTGGCTTCAAACGTGCAGAAAAGCACCACTGTGAAAATGCACCATGAGTGCCAAACTTACATGTGGGATATACCACCATTTTAATTTTTTTTTTTTTCCTGCCTGCAGTAAAGGGGAGCAGCATGACTGGTGTGGGACTAAAGAGCAAAAAGGAATTTCTCTTTTTGGCATTTCTGAAATGACCATTAAAGCATCGTAAACGCTAAAAGGCATTTAACAGGTACTTTAAATAGCACTGCCCCATCAAGTACTACTGCTTAAGAAAAGCTGCCTCCCCCATGCTGAGTGTGAAATTTACTTTAGGCAGGACACTCCCCCACTCCCCCGAGAGCAGGCAAAATGCTGCCTCTTTAAAACCGCAGCTGAAAAGCATTTCACCAAGATCGGCGTTTTCGCTCGAATTTTTACTCCCTGGCAGCAACTAAGTAACTCACATCCGTGCTCCTCTCCGCTGTAACCATTTTCCCTGCTGGCAGCCCCCCAGCAGAGAGAGCGAACCTGCTCCCCCTGCGCGGAGCACAGAGCTCTGCCAGCCGGCCGGGCAGAAAGCACTCCCCGGCTTTTAAAGCACGGCTGTAAGCAGTGACAGAAACCTGCTCACGCCGGGCTGAGCAGAAACAAACAAACGCCAGACAACTCCGGAGGGGAGAAGAGAACCAATTTCAAAGGGCTTTTAAACAGACTAGCCCACGGGGGAGAAGGAAATCAGTTTCAGGGAACTTTTAACTCCTTGGACTGGGAGAGACCTGACGGGGAGCGATTAAGACTTTGTTTTCCCTGCTGGAAGAAAGTTTACGCCGGGAAGAGGGAGCGGGCGCTTCGGCGAACAAAACACACGGGCAAAACCTACCCGGGGCTCGAGGTAAAACCCCACAGCCAACTGAGCCTGAGCAGGAGCCAGGGCATCACGAACCCAGCCCTCAGCGCGACGCACCGGGCGCGACCCAAGTTATTTAGTGCCGTACCTCGACTGGGCAGCCATCGCGGGGTTATCCTGCCAAGCCTCCTCTATCCATGAGCTCCGTCCGCAGCTATCCGGGCTCTACCCCGCTGTTAAAGCCCGCCGTCCCATGTGCCGGCCGGGTGCCGCCGCGCCGCGGCTCCCCCCGCCCGGGCGGCCGGCGCAGGGCTGGAGCTCGCTCATTTTGATCGACATCCGGGCGCCCGGCCCTCCCCCGGCCGCCGGCAGGGAGGGGGGCCCGCCCGGCCCCGGGGGACGGCCTCTCTCCGGCCCTCAGCCGGCGGGGCCGGCCGCCGCCCTCCTC
>VWYO01016350.1:92519-105677 GCA_013400275.1 Rhadina sibilatrix | reverse complement strand
TTTTTTTTTTTTTTGCTTCTAAGACTTAGAAACTCTTTATCAGGTAAGCTTGATAGTGAAAACTTCTGCCTCAGAATTGCCAAGCCACAGTTCCTATACTGTGGCTATGTAACATAACAGGGCACTACCTCTAAATGACACACACTCCTATACACACTTGCCTCAGCAGACAATGAAGGCTCAGCACAGAGGAAGGCATTTCCATCCTTCTTTTAAGAAAAAAAAACCTACAAAATCATTAAACATTTGAGGCTGACTTGCTTTTTCTCACTGCCATACCGGGACAATTTCACTTGTGGCTCTCCCTAGAGCACATTGACACAGAGCCAGATTGCTGATTTGATTTTCAGCTCTACTAACTGGACAGAAAGCTGCAAGAGCCAGGATGCACTGGAGAGACAGAGTTCTGCTGATTTGAAATGAGACAAACCCCAGGCATCCAGTGACTGATGTAAAACAGGACACACAATAACAGAGCAAACCACATATAGAAGTTATTCAAGCTAACGAACTTAGCCTAGAAAAAAGCAGCAGGAGAAGGAATTTCAAATCCCCATTTTGGACAGTAATGTCTACACAGCATTCGTTATCACTGTGACTGCTTTGCTTCTTTGAGCAGGAATCACTGAAATCTTTTAGATTGAAAAGCTGAAGTAGCATTAACAAGATAGTTTATTACCACCCTTTTTGAAAAAAAAGGCTGATGGACTTCATATGACAGTGTAAAATAACTATATGCTTTTTTCTTATATAGGTAATTTACAATAATCATATGCTATTTAAAAATAAATGTTTATGCATCACTTAAAGCTACTACATCACTACCACTAGAGTGATGTTCTCATTTAAAGGACATGTAACGTTATTTCCACCAGTTCTATGCCAGTAAGGAAAAAAAAAAAAATTGGAAGAGCATCTGCCAGCTTCCTGCCATCCTACCTCTGAAAAATCTTCAGGTAAAGATGACCCATCACAGTCTGTGTCTTCAGACTTCTCTTCTGTCACCCTTCCATTCATCTCTAGTGAACAGGAAAATCAGGGATACAGCATAAACACACCAGAAAATGCCCAGGAGCCACCCTCTCACAGCTGTGAATCCCATTTCACCTGTCTGGCAGCAGACTGGCAATACTACTGGTGCCAGAATAACCAAGAAACACTTTTTAAGGCCCTTTGCTACCAGCATGTTGGAAAAGAGCTCTTACTGTACAGGATAATCAGACTTCAGGTTTCTTTATTTCATAACTGGAAGAGCTGCCATGGTATGTGATGTGGTTTGCACAGAATATATCTGTCACAGCATAACAGGTGGACAGGCTGCAGCTACTAAGTTACCACATTCCCCAGTGGTTTTTCTGCAATTCAGATAGATTTAGACCAGCAGTAGGTCCAAAACAGGATCCTACCCACTCTTTGTATTCACAAAACATAATTAGCACATGCCAGATAAAATCTGACTTGTATCTGTCTGCTATGGAAGCACCCTGCTGCCATATCCCATGGATTCAATTCATCTTCAGTCCCAAAGGACAGCCTACAGGAAACTGGAATTACTGGAGCTCCAATGATATTCCTCAGCTGAGATCCTGGCACAGCCAGAACCTCAGTGATCCCTGACTTCTAATGCAGTGACCAATTACAATAATCCAATGACCTTGAAGTCATGACCTGAAATAACTATAATTTTGGAAGTTTTATCTTGAGTTTTAGAAGGAATCTCTACAGAAGTAGGAAGCATCTTGCTTGAATTTTTGGAGCATGCATACATAGTGTGACAGCACAAAGGAACTACAAATCCTACTCCTCAATACATTTGAGTTAATAACAAGTAAAACTGAGGAGATGGAATGAAGGAAAAGAAAGGTGTACATTCAGAAGGAGGTACTGAAAAAAAAGCCAGTCTTTCTAAAAAAGACAAAGCAGGTTGGTAAACTGTTTGGTTTCGAGAGATCTCAACACACTTCCAAGCTGTGCAATCTGAAATCAATGACATGCTGAAATGCTTCAGCACACCAACATGACTGCAGCTGCAGGACCAGGTACCTAAAGAACAGGAATTTCACTCAAGAGACAGCTCTAGGATAGGAATAATTTCCCCAGATTACTTAAAGCAAAATTCAGATTTTTTCAAACCGGGACCGCACTTATTACATTGCATCTCAAATTCATGGCAATCAGCAACTATTTGTCTGTGTTCAATTTGGGTTAACTTCCAGTTCAGACATTGAATCAATGTCAATCAACTCTCCCTCTTGACAAATCAACTGCCAACTTGACACCTCGTTTCAGAGTGTTTTGCTGTCAGTGATTTTCTTCTGTAATGGCTGGTGTTACCTGGCAGGTGATTTTCTGATGCAGCTCTCTTGAGATGTAGAAGACTCTGAGCCTCTGAAGTTGCATTACCCTGATTTAAGAGGTTCTGGGCTTCCTCATCTACAACATCCAACAGATACTGGACAACTTCATTGTGGTCATCCTCATCGTAATACTCATCATCTGGAGCCTCTGTTCCTGAAGAGAAATAGTGCAAAGTGACAGGTTTTCCCAGTATAGAATGGTTTGGGAGAACTCATTTAGAAGGGCAGACACATGGCAATATTTCTAGCTGTTGACATGGCCTTCCTTTATTTCTCTCTAACACAAAACCCAATTTCTACAGACCTGCTTTCAACATCAACTAGCTCCTGTAAAGCAAAGCACAAGACTCAGAAATGATCTGTAAAAGTGACAGCCAGCCTAACATTTACTTATTCCAGTATATTCAACCATGCCACGACTCTCTTGCACTGGGTACAATAAAGACAGAATAATGCAGTCCCCAAATCACCTCCTCTTACCTGATTTGTCAATGTGCTTAGGAAAATCTGACATCTGATTGGTAAATCCAAGGGAAGGTGCATCTTCTGCTCCTGAGTGATTCATTAGTGCTTTTGTGTGATGGATATTGTTTTCTGTACTTCCCTGAGAAGGTCCTAGGATGCCATTGCCATTGACCTGAGAAAACCATGAACAGTACAAATCTTAAAGAGCCTGGCAGTTTGCTGAAGCAGCAAACAACCACTAAAAAGCTCTCATCTCTCTTCAGCAACAAATAAAAACCTCTGTTCCTATCATCTGAGATGCCTGGGGTGATGGGTAGGAAGTTTCACACAACAAGAGCAAATTAAAAAAAAAATAAAGCAACTAAGAAAAAACCCCACACGCTGATGAAGCAGAAGCTTCTACAAGAGAACACACAGTAGTATTTAATATTATTATAACACCTATAAAATGTGTGCAAGGTCCCACAACACAGCATTTCCAAGGAAAAGCTAAGGGAAAAAAAAAGAAAGAAAAGCACCTAGAAAATATAGTGTGAAAACATCTGCAGAAACTATGGGCTGAATGGAGTATTCTGGATGATAGCCTTGCACCCTTCTCATAAGACAATTTGTCTTTATACAAAGCAGTGCCAAAGAAAGAGCAGATCAATTAAAAAAAACTTGCACTTTTATTATGATCACTGCTTATTCATGTCAGTTGATGATAGTGGGTTTGTATACTTTGATCAACAGATTGTTTAGTTAATTTATTTAGTTTTAAAAGTGTCTGAAGTAGATTCTTTTCTCTGGTTGATGGTAACAGGCACAGGAGAGGGGCATTTACCTTTGGCCCATAAGCATCAATTGACTTTTCTGTTTTATCGCAGGGATCACCACAGGAACAACCTAAACAAAACCAGGGAAAAAACAACAACTTCTTCTCTGAAATTAAATTAGCCCCCATCGATTATTTTTAAAAAAGAAGCAAGGTATTTAATACAATGTTACAACATGAGTAGCATTTCTGCCTGGTTTCTGTGCATTGCCAAACTTGTATCTGAATGACTACAGTTCACATAATGGCTTTTTGAATGTTCTGTTGAATGGGATCAGAAAGGATGAATGCTAATACAGGTAACCAACTCAAAGCAAAAAGAAATGCTGACAAATAGTTTTAACAGCTTACAGTGGAAACATGCACCTTTGAGAACAGTGTTGATTCCCTTTTCCTCAAAATGTACAAGGTACAACCCCACCAACACCTCTAAGTTTAATATTATTATAACACCAGTATTATCTGACATCTGGGTCCTTCTTCAAAGGAACCCTTCTGCTCTGTATTAGAGAGAATTTCTAAAGTACACAAGAAATGACATCAAAAAGACACTATTGCTGAACCTCTTTTCATGGAGGTTTTAGAGGAAAGATCAAACAAACTCAATAAGCTGGACTAGGATAGTATCTTACAGCCCATATCAGTTCCTTTACTTTTATACACAGGTGCATTTCATTTGCTATGAGTAAACACACAAATCCTACCATTAGCTTTCATTGGCCATAGACTTGAGTTCTCAGGGCTTCTGGATTTTGGGAACACTGCATGACCATCTCTGTGAAAAGAAATATTTATTAAAAAAAATAAGTAAATCATGGTAATCATCAGATACTGAAGTAAGCAGTACTGGTAAAAGTGCTAATCAATCCAAATCAACTTGATGTCATTTGCAAACTGAGTGAGGACACATCCAATCCCCTCTTCCAAATCATCAGTAAAGGAATGCAACAGGAGTGGCCTCAATAGTGAGCCTTGGGAACACCCCACTAGCACCATTCACCCTCTCACTCCAGCCAGTTTTTAACCCAGTGAAGAGCAACCTCTCCAAGCCATGGGCTGCCAGCTTCTCCAGGAGAATGCTGTGGGAGACAGTATCAAAGACTTCACTAAATCCATTAGACACATCCTCAGCCTTTCCCTTATCCACCAGATAGGAAACCCAGCCATGAAAGCAGATCAGGTGGGCCAGACAGGACCTGCCTTTCCTGAACCCCTGGTGGCTGGGCCTGATCCCCTTGTTCTGTACATGCTGTGTATTCACACTCAGGGTGATCTGTTCTGTAACCTTTCCTAGCACTGAAGTCAGGCTGACAGGCCTGGAGCTCCCTGGATCCTCCTTCCAGCCCTTCTTGCAGATGGGTGTCACATTGTTCAACCTGGGACCTCCCCCCAGTGATGACAAACTATGGAGAGTGGCTTGGTGAGCCCTCCTGCCAGCTCCTTCTGTATCTTCTGATGAACCCCATCCATCCATCCATCCTCACAGACCTGCAAGTGTCCAAGTGCCACAGCAGGTCTCTGACTAATTCCTCCTGGATTATTGCATGGGGTCTGTTTGAACACTTGCAGCTCATAGCTGGACACAGCCTTGTGCTCCCAAGAAGCAAAAAGCACAGCAAGTACCAGGTACCCTTGTGCTCCACTGCAGCACAAAAGCTGTAAATTTACAGACCCTTTCTGTGGAGTGGGGAATTTCCTGTCATACCAGGAGCAGGTTTTACTCACACAAACACTCACACAATCATGCAAGAAAAAACAAAAAGTACAGGGAAGCTTTTTTGCTTCCAGAACACACCTGGTTGCCTTCAGCACCACTGTTGGAAGGCATGTTTCCAGCATCCTTTTGGCTTCTTTCAGAGTCATTCCATGTGTGCTTACTCCATTAATGTAATGGATAATATCTAGCACGTGGAGACTCTCCTCTCTGGCAGCCACCGATTTGGGGAGAATGTCACTAACATACACGACTTGATAAAGGCTGTCATGGCCTCCTGATAAGGACAAACCTTCACAGGGGAAGAAGGGGAGAACAGCAAAAGTCAAGGTTTCTTTGTAAGGGAAGGGGGAAGACGTTTCCTCAGGGCAAAGAGCGGATTAATTCCGTGTTACCTAGCTCCTCCTTATGGCACGTCAGTGTAATGTCAGGCAGCAAATGAGGCAACACCGGCATCTTCGGCAGCTCCAGAACACGCCCCAGCACCAGCCTGACCGTCCTCGGGGCAGCTCGGAGGAAGCTGACCGCGTCAGTGTGGCTCATGTTAGTGACGTCGATGTCGTTCACCTGCAACAACCAAAGCAACACAGGTGCCCTCGTTAGCTCCCGAGGCAGACAGCAGAACTGAGGAAGCTTTTATTGCTGCTCTCCATGCTATTGAATCATGCCTCTCAGAAGGTGCACACCTTTGTCCTTTAACTACATTTGACTTGGCCTACAACATGGTCTACTTTTTTTTTTTTTTTTGATTCAAAGCTGTCCTTTTGGTGCAATCTCTGCCTAGGAAAACATGAATTCTCTCACCTTTATGAGTCGGTCTCCAGGCCGCAGTCTCCCGTCGCTTTTGGCAGGATCCTGAACAATGTCATGGATGTAGCAGCCAACGCTGTCGTTGCCTTTGGTCACTGTGAAACCCAGACTGCCCTTTTCTGACTTGGTCAGAGTCACTAGGAGCTCCACTTCCTACGGGGACAAGACAGCACTTTACAAAGAGGCAACCAGAAGAAATACAAACATTTTACTGAATTTAAAACAGCTGGAAGCAGACTACTTTAAGTAGTCTTTTTTTTTAATTTAATTAAAAATTATTAAATTTTTAAAATTTACCTACTGATTTAAGTGGGACAGAAGCCTGAAACAAGACATATTTCTTATCAGGCTTCAGCTTAGCTGCTTCAAATAAGCATCTCTAATGAGTTCAGACAGAATCAAACAATGTTTTGCATGGAAATAACATGGGGCCAAAAGTCTATGAATTAAACAAAACTTTGAAGGCACACATCAAAACTCACACCTTATTTTACCCTTGTCTAGCTGCCACATAGAAGAAAGGCTCTGCATTTTTAAATATCTCAACACATCCACAATTATTCAGAATAAAATAAGTGAACGTATTCTCCTACAGTGAGACACAACACCATAGAGCTTGTCTTGAACCTGAACACGTGCACGTGTTTTGCCCATTTCAATTTGCATTAATTTTGATCTGGAAGATACGGATTTGCCTCATTTCCATAAAAAAAATAATCACAGAGAATTATCAAGAAGGACGGAGAAAAACTTCTGATCAAGGGACAAGAAAAATACAGTTTCTTGTCAAAATGGAGTATGGGCTAGAACAGCATTATAATCTGGAAGATCATCACAACTTGGATGTATCAAGACTTGATTTCATTTTTTTTCAACCTCTGAACACCTTATGTGATGACATGGAAGTCCCTTTTAATACACAAGGCATTTCTGTGGTGGCAAGAAGCTTTCCCAGCAGAGCCTCAAAAACAGGTTCCATCTTGCAGCAGAGCAGGAAGTCTTTGGGATTAGATCACAGTTATAAATGCAGCTAAGAACAGGATCTCCTGATGCCCTTGATGCCTCAATTTATTCTCTGACCTCTGAACAACCACCGAAAACTAAAAGAGCAGAAGCAAGTTATCTGCATTTAAGTTTCCTCTGAGTACATGGTTGAGAGGTAGGTAAATATTTAATGCCAAGGCTTTCAGGATGAAATGACCCATGAAATGGACATATATACATCCACATATGTACACATGGATGCCACATACACAGAGGGAAATGTATCACCTCTTCAAGAGCCCACACAGAAGATGCCAGCAGACATTGGTATGAGCAGCTGCCATTAATTGATTACAAATGGCAATGTATGTGCCATTTATAAGGCACACACCCAGATTAGTGCAAGCCTAACCTACAGCTATCCCATTTGTAAATTAATGTGCCTAATTTCTATCCAGTCTCAAAATCATGGCTAAAACAAGCACAGCAGGACATTTATGCTCCCGAAAGACAGAAACAGTGCATTACTGGCTCATATTCTTCAGCATTCTTTTCCAGGTGGGTGAGTAATGAATCTATTTCTCCCAGGTGTGAGGCCAGCTCAGGGACAGGAGTAGCATAGCAGTCATTTATTAACATGGACGTGGTAACATCAGGTACAGTTCTACAGGTGGGGATCACTGGCAAATCCAAAGGCACATCACTAGAGATGAACCAGAAAAAAAGAGAAAAACAGGAATAAGTACAATGTGGCTGTCACTCACAAATTAACATAAGAGCCAAGACTGACTTTACGCAGACCTAAAAAGCAAGCCCAAAGAAGCATTTTTATCAATAGGTCCAACACACTACTCTTACAAGCATTTCTGCAGGATGATTACCAGCAGCATACCTGTCCTCAAGCTCTGCCTTGCCGGGAGCCTCTTGATCAGGATAGAGGATGGTGCGAACAGCGTCCTTCTGCCCGGGCTGTGCCTCATACTGACCCCGTGCCCGTGCCTCAGCTTCACCTGAGCCGTGGTACAGCGCAGAACTCCAGCCAAGGCCCGCCTGTGCTGCTGACTCCATCCCCTCCTCATCACCACTTCTGCTGCTGTCGCTGTAGCTGTCTCTTCTGGAGGGAGATTTTAGCCTTTTCTTGCTCACATCAGTAGATTCATTTTCATCTGAGCTGTCGCCTCGTTGTTCTCCATTTGATGGACCAGAAACTTCTCTGCTGACCTCTGGAAAAACTTGTTGGGGCGAATGGATGGGGGTCTACAAGAGCAAAGGCATTTAATTCTTTATAATCCAGTTCTGATGACAAAAGAAAGTTTCAACGGCTGCATAAAATTACCAAAAACAAGGAGTCAGTGGCTACGGACTGAATTGTGGAAACATATCACAGCACAATTCCAAAAAGTTCAATGCAACTTGGCCAAGACACAGCGTGCAAAACTTTTAAACTTATGCTGCTAAAAACCTTTAAATTGATCTAAGGAAAACAAAAACACTTCAGCTTCAGAAAGCCTACTGACAGATGCTTTTAAACTATGCCCAGCAATCCTCTATGCAACTACCACTGGAAATCCCTTCCAGCCAGAAGCTGAGGCTCACAGAGCTACTGAAGTCAAACCAGTCTCACAGAGAGGACGGAAACAGAGAAGCTGTCATCCAAAAAGCAAAGATAATTTATGCCAAATGGTGACTGTTATCCAGGTTACTAATTCCCAAGAGAATGAATAACAATTTGCCAATTGTCACATATTCATTCCCAGGAATTATGTCAGCCAGCAGACAGAAAAATCTTCATTTATGCTTTCCTGGCCAGATTCTTGGGTCATGAACATATCTATCTGTGATAATGTAAAGAAAAAACTTGATTTTCTTCTTCTTTTAATATATGCACTGTTTTATTTAAGTTCTTGTTAAAGTTCCTGTTACTCCACATTACAAACAGGTCTATTACAGGAGTAGTTATTTGCATTGTTAGTTTGCCCAGTTGCTTATCTCTCACTCCAATCCTAACTTCACTTAAATTTGTATTTGTACATTTAAACTTCTCTCATCGGACTTGAATGATTTTATTGTTTGAAAATAATGTTAAAGTAACTCAGAATCAGAGTATCCTGAGATGGAGCAAATCCACAAGGATCATCCAAGCCCAATTCCTGGCCCTGCACAGGATAGCCTCAGGAATCACACCTTGTGCCTGAGAGCCTTGTCCAAATGTATCTTGAACTCTGGCAGGCCTAGAGCTGTGATGAATTCCCTGGGGAACTTAAAACTGAAGACCTGCCTCCATTAGTTTTATGCTCTCCTCTATTATGGAAAGCCTAATTTTCAGGCAATTTGTCCTCTACACTCTCTTTTGCTGAAACACATTTCATTTGCACTTCTTCAAGTATCCTAAAACGGCCTTCTGTTCTTTCAATTTATTTACTGGAGCATTTTGAAAATATTCTTTGGGACACCTCTAATTTTCAGGAGGTAAATGTGACAGCCTTTTCCCTGTTTTTACATACATCCACACCAAATTGGTGTAAAATATCCAATTTCCATCTAATATCAACTTCAAAACATTGATCTGCAAAGAAATCTCTGGCCCAGAAACACTGTGTTAAAGCTATTTCTCATGCCTTAGGTCACAAAATGGAGGAAAAAATGCTTTTGAAACCATGCATTCCTTGAACATTCACACAAAACAGTGCGCTCCTAAGGGATTCATTCCAAGTACCACACCTCTGTGAGCACTCTCCCCATTATTCCATCTGCATCTTGCATTGAACTAACACACCCGCCCACCAGACTGAATAAACGAACCTCAATTAGCAAACAACATCAGAAACATTCACAAGCCAGACACCTTACCAGCAGTGAGGGATCGATGTCTGGCAGTATTCCAGACGGCGGCCGGCAAAGGAGGAGAGAGACTTCTGGAGACGTTCCCCTCAGAGCAGAGATGACTTCCTAGGGCCACAGAGGGATTCAGTGTCAGACGCAGCCTTGCAGGACCAGCACAGCCCGAGTTTCAGGGCTGAAGGTACAAACCTGCTGGGACAAACCCTTCAGCGAGGCGCCGTTGACTTTCAGGATGACGTCCCCGATCTCTATCTGCCCGCTCTCCGCAGCCGGCTGCCCAGGGAAGAGCTTCTTCACCCTCACCACCGTGGATCCCAGCTGCTCTGGGGTCAGATTATCTTCCCGGCAGAAACTGAACCCCAAGCCTGAGCTGTTCTTCAGGAGTTTGACCTCAAATGTGTTCTCTGTGAAAGAAACGTTAACTTATTGTTTCCTACAGGGTGTGGCCAGGGAAGGAGGGTCTGGGGCTCTTACTCCAGACACAACAATGTGCAATCTCCCCCTCACACTCCACTGAGTTGAACAGAAGTGTTGCCCAGAAGATCTCTCCAGGTTAAAGAGGGCAAAAAAGCTGATTGAGACTTCTCAGTCTGCCTGTTTGGCTTGACAACATCAATATGCAGAAAGGCAGAGTGTCTCCAAAGGACTATTCCCTAGGAAGTCTATTAAGGAACCCTTGAAAGCACAGAGTGACACGCCCTTTCCAGCCACTGATCAGGCATTTGTGAGAGCAGCAGCTGGAGTTCCTGGCAGACAGCACAGATCCAGGCAAGAAGACCCTGCAGGGGTTCTGCCATCTGGGTAGGCTTCCCTTCACTTGCACAAGCCACCAGCAAGAGAGGCTGAATTACACCACTCTCTAGTCAGGGGCACAAATCCTTCTCTCTTCATCTAGCTCTTGCTGTCTTCTCTCTTCTAACCACAGGAACTGCAGGACCCACAGAAGCACTCATTCACACAAATATCTGAATTCCCCTTGGCATCCCTTAGGCAGAGCAGCACCCCCCTTTACTCTAGCCTTGGCATCTAAGGCTGGTGAAACTGGGAAACAACACCAAACAGCCAGAGAGCAAACAGTTAACAGTAGTTAAACAAAGTAACCAAAACGTAAAAGGAAGTCTTAAAAAGAAACAGGACAACACAAAAAGAGAGAGACTGCATTATGTGCAAGGGCTTGGTATAGATTCTTACCCACTTCATTCCCATCCTAAGAAGTGAAGAAAATATTATGAAACTACAGGATGCTTTGAGAGTTAAGACAATTGCTCTGGGTGACCTGACCTGCAGTGACAAAGCTGTAATCTCTGGCATTTGAAGAGTCTGTTGCTGGCTTCTCCTGCGGCTCACCCTGCTCCCCCACCTGACTTGGGAGCGTGCACTGTGGGGTCACTGGAGCATGAGCCTTGGCCCCTGAGAGCTGACCTTTTTCCAACAGCAGGTGCACCACCTAAAGAGATAAAACATTCTCCAGTGTAACTGGCAACAGAGATAGCACAGTCTAGACTATGTGTTCCCTTCCAATTTTTCAGGGTCTAGACTTTTATAGCAGCATTATAGACACTAACCTCCCCATACGTATCCTCCAATTATTCCTTATTTTTAAGGGGTGTTAAATGACAACCTCCAAAATACACTAAGGGACTTGCAAGATACTTGCCCATAGAGCAAGAAAGGGTTTTCTTTCTATAAAGTTGTGAGGATGTTAAGAGGTGTCAAAGATAGTATCACTTGCATATTTGTACAGGGAATTAAGCTAAAAAACATTTTATATAGTGGACACAAATAGTAGTCCTCAGTCCTCAGGTGTGCCAGGAAGCCAAGGAGTCTAAGAAAGCAAACCTAAAGTAATTCTCCCCAACACTGGGGAGCACTGCAGTCTTGAGGCTCCTTTACCCCTTTTCACTCACAGAGAACTGGGTTACCACAGACAGGAGTAGAACCAGCAGCCACTCACCTGGCCTGTGTTTCTCAGTGTTTCCACAGCTTGTTTATGGGTAGCTCCTTCCAAACTAATCCCATTGACAGAGAGCACGCGGTCACCTACATTAACAATTCAGAGAAAAAGTAGGCAGAGCATCGCCTATAAAACACCTATGATGCACAGAAATCCTCAAGTCTGAGCTAACAAGGACAGTTATTTAAGGAAATTCTCCCTCCTCTCCACGTTCTGAGTCAAGAAGAGAACTTTGCAAATAAACGATACGGCTCAAATCAAAGGTCTTTTCCAGTCTAATGATTCTGTGGGATAATCCCATGTCAAAACTGGAGTTAACCATCAGAGTGACAGAAAGCTCAGACTCTTTATTTAAAACAAATCTTAGTCCACAGTGGGAATGCTCACTTCAGTGAAGAATGTGGCCTGGCTTACTAACAAGAAGAGCCATAACAATTACAGCATTTTCTGTACTGAGTTGCCAGGCGTGCCAAGCAAGAAGGCCACAAAAAAACACAAAGCCCTCTCTCTCTGTGCCTGGAACAGAGAAGCATTCTCCATTAACATAGGCTGCTTTAGAGAACAAAAATAACACAGCCTATCTCCTGTTTTTTCCCCCCTCCACAGCCTCAGCATTGCTGGTTCTGCAGTTCTTCTGCATTAGTTTTTTAATCTTCACCTGCAGAATTAGCTATCAAGGCAATATTTAAAATGACAACTGCAATAGCTTGGAAAAACAGCTCTTCTTGCCAGTGAAAAAGGTACAAGGACAGGAGGCAAGCTGAGTGCTAGTTTCCAGGCCACAGGATATTGTGGAGCCCTTCCTAGACAGTCTTTTGCCCCTTTTTTCACATTAAGAGTCCCCACTGAAAGAATGGAAATCCTACCTTTTTCTATTCTGCCATCTGCTTCAGCTGCTCCCTTTGGAATAATTGCTTTCACATAAATACCACCATGCCTTATGCTGGTATTTACACCACCCTAAACAGAAAGCAAAAATAGGACTGTTAGTCTTTCTGCAGTTGGAATACTTAGCAATTAAACACAGTGTCACACAAGGAAAACTGTTCTTAGGAAGCATTTGGGCTACTGGCATGTAGAAAGACCAGAGAAACTATCAAAACCAAAATGTTACATCAAGCACGTTCCGTGCAGTCATGCAGTTTGCTATGAAAGAAGTTAGGGTGGGAAGATTGTAAAAACACAACGCATCACAATGCAACTGCAAAAAAAAAAAAAA